>JACTOM010000063.1:3313740-3721176 GCA_015832385.1 Elymnias hypermnestra | reverse complement strand
TGAAAGGAGACTGACAAAAAGGATTTATGAGTCAAGAGTGAATGCGAAAGTTGGAAGGGGAAGACCGAGGCGAACGTTCCTGGACCAAATCCAGGACATTTTAAATAACGGCCAGGTCAAGAGTACTCTAAACCGACGAACTTGTATGAAAGGTTTAATGAGATTGAAAGAAGCGAAGGAGATATGCAAGGATCGTGGCAAGTGGAAGGATGTTGTCTCTGCCTACCCCTATGGGAATGAGGCGTGATGCTATGTATGTATGTACATATGAATTCTTGGTAATGTTTTGAGTCATCGTATTCGAAGTTAAATCTAATCGTTTTAAGTGTACTTAAGAAGTGCTGACCTCATGTTTACTTTCGCTTAATTGAGATATGTTTTGAATTATATAGTGCTTTTTGGTAAAATAGCACAACTTTGAGAAACTTGTACAATGTAAATGAAAACGA
Source organism: Elymnias hypermnestra (assembly GCA_015832385.1). Lineage (NCBI taxonomy): Eukaryota > Metazoa > Arthropoda > Insecta > Lepidoptera > Nymphalidae > Elymnias > Elymnias hypermnestra. The sequence continues at coordinate 3,720,727 of JACTOM010000063.1, read as the reverse complement.
TTTCAAATTAAAGCAATGTTAGATTAGTCTAGACATAGGTATAACTTTATATTAGTTGTGCCGTGCAACCTCGTCTCTGTACTTTTAAATGTGGGTCTTAAAATACGGCACAATATTTTTATTCCTGAGGGGTTAGTGCTTGACTGTAATCACACCTGATTTTTTTTTTATAATTATGGCAGACAAACGAGCTGGCGAGTCACCTGATGTTAAGTGATTACCGGCGCCCATGGACACCTGCAGCGTCATAGGTCACCGCTGTTAGGTTGCCGGCCTTGCCGACGTTGCCGGCTTTGATGATACAGTCTAATATGAAAGTATCAAAATCTTGAATGATCCTGTTTTGTTAGCAAGGCTCAAGTTTACCGACTCTGCTACGATTTAGCATTAATAGTGATTTTCATTAAAACTAGTAGTCCAAAAATAAAGTGCGTGCGTACAAATTTCACATGTCAGAAGCTTCTTTGGCTAACTTTTAAGCCTTGTTTATATTTATACAAATCTAAAACTTTAGATTTACGGGACCTAGAGGGACGGAAAAAGGAAGATATGTCAGGAATTTAATGAATTTAATTGTCATTAAAATATTAAGAGTCGAAAATTATATATTTTTATTTTATGAAAAATAGTATATTCAATTAAGTAATGTCAAGTGGCAAATTAAAATGCCACGTGTTATCTGTAAAGATTAAAACTACCTAATATTCAAACGAATTAGTATAAAAAACGCTGCACATTTTCGTGAAGCTAATCACGCGTTTCATCCGTAAAAATTTTACTCACATGCGCTCAAAGAAGTTTCACTTCAATATCAAGATATAATTACAGAGAGTGTGAGGTAATAGTAGGAATTGTATAAAGTTCTCTTCCCAAAAGAATTGATGTTACTAGTTTAATGACTCATTTAAACTAATAATAACTCTGTCCGATACAAGTTGACACGTCTTCAAAGTGAAGTCGGTGAAAATAAACGTACCACTTTTATATTTATAACATTTTTGTTTTGTATCTATATTTATAGGATTTACTTTTGATTCTCATAAAGAAAATGTCAGCGGAGTGATTCTTTCGATTCCTTTGATTCTGCCGCGTCATGGAATTGAAAATGTTTATGTTAAATAGATGAAATAAATTTGAAATGGGTTCTTACTATTTATGGACAAGGGAAATACTTATTGTCTACTCTTCAAACATTGGGGTTGGTTGACAAGATGTACTATCTTTTACTTAGATAAAATTTATATTCTTCTAAACTAATAAATGGAGGAAAAATTTGCGTTTTTGTATGTATGTTTATATGTTGTATGTTTGGAATGTTCTGACACAAAAACTACTGGACCGATTTAAAAAATGTTTTCACCATTTAAAAAGTGCATTTTTACTAAACGACATATTAATATGAAAAAAAATATGGGACTTCTAAGAAAAATGCATTAACGCAAGGTGTGAAACAAAATTCTATTATAACAAGCGCTGTGAAAACTATTGAAGATAGAACAAAAAGAGTTCTACAATATTATTGAACGTTTTAGTATCTACAAAAAAGTCTGTGATACCATATGTCCAACTACTGCAGTTATGCTACAATAACTACATTTTTATATTTAAAAAGTTATCTAATTGCCTACAATAATCAAACCATATTATTCATACCTGTGTGTTAATGCTTATTCTATTAAGTGATACTTTATTAAAGACCGTTTCAATACTTGTAAAATACTTTTTAAATTATTAAAATTCTGCAATCTCAGAATTCAAAATCTCAATCTAATGAAAATGTTGTGCATAGGGAAGTTTTGAGACAATAAAGTATTACGAATGAATCTTTTCTTTAATTTTACCGAAGAAAGGTTTGCATTTTGAATTTTAGTTTTAACAATTTATAATAATCAAGCTAGAAATTACTGGACCTATTTATAAAACTCTTTCAATAGCTGTAGAGTATTTTTAAATTTACTAATGTCAGACATTTGACGTAAATGATGTTAAGTATTTTAATTATTTATATATATATATATAACCGCGGGGCATTAATAAAATACTTTTTTTATTCATTTACTCAATTACAAATATATTTTCATTAATCTTGAATTGGTTTACATTTGATATTAATAGGGATTTTTAAAATATTAAGTGAATAATTAAATTTATTTTGCAAAAAATTGACAAGTTTAACAAGTGCGTGGCGTTTAGAATTGACTTTTAATTCACTGATTTTTCTATACTACTTGTAACATTTACAATAAAATTTCTTTCGTAAAATACATACATAAAGAGCGCTGTGTATTTTATAAACAGTTACTCATGTATATCAAAAGGTTTCTTAATAAAAGTTAAAAACTTCTATATGGTTATACAGATATAAAGAAATTCTTTGTATGTTTATATTTGATTAATGTGAAAGCTTCTACAACGTATTTTAATATTCACTTCGGTCACATTTATTTCTAACACATTACTTCCAAATTTATTACATTTTACTGTAGATCGCTTTACGAGATCTATTTTAAATTATAATCTCCTTCTTACCTCCACTTTGAATTGGTTTTCCGAAATGTGATGAAAGTATAATTATTATGTAGAATATTCAAAGACTTTCGAAATCGAATCATTGGCTATTGTGTTTAAGGGAGAAATTCCATGGTAGCTTAGTTACTTCCTCCTATTGCTGTTATTTGGTAAAGCTTTTACAATTTCTATAGCCACTTTTATTCCAGAAAGGCTGTTTAATATTTCCAGGGCCACATACCTATTTATGAATATATATCATAATTAATTCTTTAACTGTGTGTGTAACTAAATCTTTTTTTATTGCTGACAGTTTAGTGCTTGACTGTGATCTCACCAGATGGTAAGTGATGATACAGTCTAAGATGGAAGCACACTATTATGGTAAGAGGCGATATGCGACTCATGGTTTCTACACAGAATTGTACCGGAACACAAATCTCTTTGTTTGGCGGTACGTCTTTGTTGGTAGGGTGGTAACTAGCCGCGGCCGAAGCCTCCACCAGTCCAGACTAAGACAAATTACAAAATACAATTTCCTAAATTCGTTTTACCGGCGATCGAAGCCGGGACCTCCGCTAGCAAAGCAAATACTCGCAATACTGCGCCAGCGAGGCCGTCATATCTCCTATCCAAACCCCCTAAAGCTGATGAAACTACGCATATCTTACCGTCGGGTACTGTTAGTAATATTGTAAATTTGGAAAGAAATGGGATCCATCGTGGTTGTTATATTCCTATATTATCACATGTAATAGTTGCAGCAGGTTTTTGTTAAAAAATATTATAGACTTTGTTAAAAAGAGTAAGACTGGCTGTTCCAAAATTTAACGCTAGATCCTAAAAGAAAAACAAACATTTAGACCACGACTCAAAAACCAACATAGGAGTAAATGCTACATTAAATAAAACATTGGTAAAATATAATGAGGTATTAAAAAAGCAAAAATATAAATTTTTGGCGTCTTCCTCACTTCATTCAAACGAAAACTGTAAACCTTTATGAAGAACAGCTAGTTTATTTTTTTCCTTTTTCACGCTTATTTTTAGTATTCTTTTTATCATTATATGTAACTTTTTAGATTTATTAAATTAAGTTTAATTGCAGACGTAATTGCCTGCCAAGTTAGCCTATAAGTGGAATATACAACGTATATCTTTAGTATATATGTACTACGACTTAGCATAAGTATAAACATTGTATATATGTCTTTGTATTAAAATGTAAGGAAAAATAATTTATTTAATTACTAAAGTAAATATGATCAACTGAAGGCCTTATAGTGAATATCCTAAATGTATAGAATTAAGTAGATGTATCAGTAACGTACATAAAAAAAATCATTAAAATCTAAGTAGCCTTTAGAAGGTTTTATAGGTTAATTTATTAAAATTTTACAGCAATTTACCATATGGGTCCAATAGAGACGCTAAGAGAGAAATTCTGAGCAGTTAACTTATTGACAGTTCATTGCATATACACTTTCGAAAACTTGCTGTACGCCCATAAAAATATTGAACCTTTTACGAAGACAAGTGAATGCAGCTCATATAACTTAAGAAATAAAGTATAATTGTAATAAATTCTATACGTATACGTTATTGTAACAAATCCCAAGAAGAAATTTCAAAGACGTCACTTAATAAATTTAAATCTTTCATTAATGGAAAGCTAATTGAGAAATCGTTCTATAATTTGAAGGATTACCGAGAGAATAAAAAAGCATGAAAGAGAATAAATTGCTCTAATCTAAATAGAATAAATTAAACACAAATATATTGTAATGATGATGAGAAAAAAAATGACACCGTACTGAGTTTGTCGTGGACTCTTCTCAGGACAGGGCGCGAAAGAACGCTCGTAACTGTAGATTTCATGTGGTTCTTTAACATCATCATCAGTCGTACATTAAAAACTATATTTGACAATGTAAAAGTGTTGTAATGGCCTACTAATACACAAACAAAGGTAGACACACGAACACATTCACGCAAATATACACTTATTAACACTACACGTGGGCTAACCACTAGATATATAACAAAAATTTATGTAACTAGTAATAAATAAATGTGTTGCAAATAAATGGTATAGGTATATTTTGAATTTTTGTGGCGATTTGTTATCGAAGTTTAATAACTTTTAGAGCTAGGTCATATACCAAATTATACGAACAAACGATAGGCTTTCTACCACAAAAATTTTGTTCCTAAGTATGATGGTCAAGGTCATATTCTTCGCTTATAAATCGGCCATTAGACCGAAGTGTTGCTCTTTTGTCATTCAAAAGGTCTTCTGTAAGAGGCAGTCATTGATGAAATTGAGGTATCGTTTTTCATCGCCTTTTCTTTCCAATTTCCACTTTCAAATGTAAAACATGAAGAGGGAACTTTTGCCAGTGAAATATTAAAAAATATAGAATAATCACCTTAAAGTATTTGAAAAACACGAGCTATTAAGAACATATATCATTTATTTCAATTGTAAAGACATCTACTAAAATTCAACTCTAAATTCCCTTTAAATTTCAACATCAAAGCAACTAAAATGGAAATGAAGCTTTCATAGCTTTGATACTCAGGTTCTACAAGAAACGAATCGTTTTGCTTATGGAAAGCAATCATTTATCCGAAGCATTTCTATAAACAGTGTTTCTATATTTCTACGTCTTCGTAACCCTTAAATGAAAAACGAATGCCGGCTCTTGTAAAATAAGAATTTGTTAATTCAAAGCAAATGGTCTTTGCTGCCTGACTGACACAATTATAATTATCATGGACTTAGAAGATTAAAAATATATTTCAACTTTGTGTATTCAAACTTGAACGCTTTTGTAAACTGAACAATTTCCTTTTCGTTTTCTCCAACAAATTTGACACTGATAATGACAATGATAATCTGTTTTCAATTGACTTACTCGTACACGAAAACCATTTAACGCAAGAAGAATTAAATATAGAGAAGAGTTTTTCTCTGACTTACTCTGACTATGGCTTATATTTGTTATAAATTAAAGACAAGAAAGTAATGATTTTATTACAATAAAAGATATCAAACTAGAGGCAAAAGAAAATTGTATAGTACGCATTTATTCTGGTTATGATAAATTTTATTATTTTATTATATAAGACTATGGATTTGATTCAAAATAATATCAATCAAATCAAATATATTTCTTACAAGCTGAACCCGCGACTTCGTCTGCGGTGAATGTTTGTTTCATTGGTTTGAATGGTTAGCATTTTCATTAATCTCGGCAAATTGCTTTACAAATAAAAAACATATAACAACTTTACAAATACAAACATAACAACTGCAAATAGCCTATAGTCTTTTTTCAGGCTCTAGATTATCGCTGTACCAAATTTCGATTAATTTCGTAAAATCCGTTGTTAGCTGACCTCTACTCGGCAAAAGGAATATTTCTACCAAATTTCAAGTCTCTATGCCTTATGGTTCCAGAGATATCGTGATGTGTCAATGGATAGCTGGATATTTCTTTTATATTTATAGATAAGATCAAGTGTACAACACAACCCACCATATAAAGGTGTGCAATATCTATAACAAAATAAAATAATATCATTTCAAAATAATTGTTTCATCCTTTATATATTAATATTATTAATTTCTTTTAGAATATTAGGTATTTTATTATCAATTTTAACAGCCATGACGTGACAGATTGATTTCTGTATACAAATCTTGTAAAACTGTTTTGCAGTGTGAATGATGAAAATATTGCCTCAAATTTAACGTATGTGGTGTCGTAAATAGTTACGATCATTGTCTCTAAGTTATAAAAAGACGTTAATATTTTACTGTTTATGTGTGATGTTTTTTAAATTAGAAATATTTGAAATGCTTTTGCCCACAGAGAACTTCAGCCCAATCGTAACTTCCCTTTAATATTAATCATTAATAATCCATAGAAACATTATTAACTTAGATTGCTATTTTTAAGGTTGGATCTCTCAGAAATCTTTTCAGAAGACCAATATTATAATAATTTAGATCGTAGCGAGTTATTACTTATCGAAATGAAATCAAAAATATCTTTATTCAAGTAGGCATATACAGCACTTTTGAATCGTCAAATTATATATTTTTTTCCACACTCTGATTCTAATATACGTCTGAAGATGGTACTCAAGAACGGCATAAAATCTAAAGTTACGAGTTTTCTTTCGTGGCTTAATCCGAGAAGAACCCACAACAAACTCAGTCGGGTATTTTTTTTTTACCATCATCATTACAATAACAAATTAGTTTACTATATTTTAATTAAAATTAGAGCAATTTGTTCACTCCCAAGCGTTTCTATCGTCTAGGTAATCTTGCAACTTATAATACGATTTTTCTATCAACTTTCTTTTAACAAAGACTTTGAATTTATTAATTGACATCTTTAGAACGTCTTGTGGGAGTTTATTATAGAAACGTATACAGTTACCCTTAAATGAGTTGTTAATCTTATGCAGCCTACTGGAATTTATAACAAGTATGTTTTGGTTTCGTAAGTTATATGACGTACATTCACTCTTTTTATTAAAAGAGTCAATGTTTTTATGTACATTTGTCCTTATCTCCGATTTTTAATACACTCTGAAAGAAGATGTTGTACATCTTGTCCGCAGAGTTCAGTTTAGTGTCACCGCTTTTTTTTAAATATATATGCAATGTTATTACCAGGATGATCTGACCGTCATTAAAAAGCGAATTTAGTGTGATTCCCACCTAAATTTGCTTATTCAAACCAGGAAACCCGCCGAGATAATTGCGAGCATCAATATTGCAACTTATTCGTATTGAGACTGCGCACATTTAGTTACTATTTATTATTTTTAGAACTTGTCGTCGTATTTCATTTCTAAGCAGATTATCAATGTATTCATATCGCACATTCTTCAACCTGCATTATTGGCACACCAAATGATATTTCTTTGATTCAGTTTTTACTTTGATCTGAATATTTTTAATTTTGAATAAAGCTTTGAAAAGGAATGAAAGTGAATGTAAACAAAACGAAAATTATGCTTTTTCAAAGAGATGAATCTATGATGAATGGCAATATTTTGATAGATGGGGAACAAGTAAAAGAAGTGCAAGAATTTCTATACTTGGGATCTAAATTTACAAAAGATGGAACATATGAAAGTGATATTAAAAGGAGAGTGAATGCCGGGAATATGGTAAATGGTGCCCTGCGCGCCTTAATGAATAGCCAGATGGTGTCTCAAAGGGCCAAACTGGCTGTGCATGCAGGAGTGTTAGTGCCAACACTTATATATGGTAGTGAAAGTTGGGTATGGCAGAAGGATCACAAAAGTCAAATAAATGCGAGCGTTGAGAAGCATGAGTGGATTAAAACTGAGTGACAGAGTAAGGAATAGCGTGATAAGAGAACGTTGTTGTATAAAAAAAGATGTAGTGACTAAAATTGTGAAAGGTATGCTTAGATGGTTTGGGCATGTAGAGAGAATGAATGAAAGGAGACTGACAAAAAGGATTTATGAGTTAAGAGTGAATGCGAAAGTTGGAAGAGGAAGATCAAGGCGAACGTTCCTGCGTCAAATCCAGGACATTTTAAATAAGGGCCAAGTCAAGAGTACCTTAAGCCGACGAACCTGTATGAAAGGTTTAATGAAAATGAGAGAAGCGAAGGAGATATGCAAGGATCGTGGCAGGTGGAAGGACGTGATCTCTGTCTACCCTTATGGGAATGAGGCGTGATGCTATGTATGTATGTACGTATTTTTAATTTTATACTAAGCGCATACAACAACATACAAATGCACTCTGATAATTATATGAATTAGCTGCCCGGCAAACTTTGTGTCGCCTCAGAGTAAATAAATAAAAAAGCTGAAAGATAATTGCAGAGTGTTTCAATTTCAGTGAAAAATGTGGTCAAATATTAACTGGAACTAAATATTCTTAAATTCCTGTTTAAAAAAAACCCCGACTGCCCTGATTCCCGCTAATGTCCGTTAAGATTTTATTTGTGATCAGAAATTATTGTCAATGTCAATAGTTAAAAATAAATTCACGTAATATATTCAATTTAATTTTTTAAAATTTTAATTTATGCCTAAACCGTGGGACTAACATCAAACGTTTAACATTCAAAACCAAAATATTAAAAATAAAACTTCGTTTTTTGATTTATGTGATTTCTGAACGAATTTCTAACTTTAATTGAATTTTAAACGACGGGACTTATATCAAATGTTTGACAGGTAGGCATAGTTTCTAAGGGAAAACGAAATCTTTGTTTTTACTATATTCCAAGCATTTTTTTCATATTAACTTAACTTTTAAACCTTCCTCAGACTTCCTCATGTAATTCAAGGCACTAACGAACAGCAATTGATTTTTATATATACACACTGGCATATTGAGCGGCATTTATTATATTAAAAAAAAGATTTGTTATCAGTCGTCGTCGTTGCCGTCGTCGCTTCAACCGATGGACGTCCACTGCTGGACATAGGTCTCACGTAATGACGTCTACAAGGCCCGATCTTGCGCCGCCTGGCTCCAGCCGCTACTGGCGACCCTCTTTATATCATCGGTCCACCTTGTGGGGGGGTCTGCCTACACTGCGGCGTCCGGTGCGGGGTCGCCACTCCAGCACCTTCAGCCCTCAATGTCCGTCGGTCTTTCGGACTATGTGCCCCGCCCATTGCCACTTCAGGTTCGCGATTCGTAGAACTATGTCGGTGACTTTGGTTCTACTACGGATCTCTTCATTTCTAATTCGATCACGTAAAGAAACTCCGAGCATAGCCCTCTCCATCGCTCACTAAGTGACTCTGAGCTTCCGCTGAGGCTCATAGTCTGCGACCACGTCTCAGAACCGTAGGTTATCACTGTTGTTAACAGTATCATAACCTTATATGATACTGATATAAAATATTTTTTTATGTTCCGCTAAATATGCCGGTGTGTATATATTGATTTTGTTTAATCTACACAAATTAATTACTTTGGAATTAATACCTTCCCACTGAATCTGATCTTTGTCTGTGTGTTCATTTGTACACGCACGCCGGGCTTTCATGCTATAGCTAAGTTATAAGTTGTAACTAAAAGACTATTTTTTTATAAGAAAAATAATGAAATAGTACCGTCCTCGGAGGACTAGGATCTTATCAGTTGGTGTTGAGTTGAAGTTTCTCTGTCTACATTAAAGTTTTGCTCTTTACATTAAAGAATAGTTTTAGACACGACCCGCATTTCGCAATCACATCTTCATAAAATATACCACTATATCCACTAGAAATTTTGCTCTTCTTTAATAAAATTCGAGATCCAAGACTATTCGCTTAGATGTCAAAACCGTCTGCGCTGTCTGTACAAATCTGTGAAGACGTGTCGTATTTGTCTTTAAATCGAGAAACTACATTTTCTTTAACACTGTAATTTCCGATAAAGCTAGAGAAAATCAAACGTATGTAATGGAAAAGGCCATTTTAAACTTTCAAATCAGGAACATACAGATATATTTATAATATAAACTATTAAATTATCATACTGAAACGTTTTGAATGCAAGTTTTGTATATAAATCGCGCTTTAAGACTGCGGTTCTGGAAAGTGGACATTGCTATTTTTAACAAAATGTACTTTACATAGCTGCATTTATAGACATATTATATGTAAAGAGCATTAATAACTCTACGCCTGGCGCAGATATTGGAAGATTAAAATTAAACAACATTTATAATTATCGCCTGGAGATATTAATCATGCTTGATGGAAAGCTACGATGTTTGAACAAGTTTAGATAATTTATTACGAAAGCAACAAAGGTTTTGTTGCCTAAAATGTTAAAGATTTAACCATTTCTCTTATTGTATATGTAATATTAACTTGTATTCTCTCTACATGTTGTATAATATAAAAAAATATATCGACATACATATATAGTCGAGTCATCAAAATTTTGTAAGTGTTGCAAAAATAACTTACTAGCTTTTGTACTAATGTTATGTTTTATAGCATCATGTTTTAATAGCTGTATTGTAATGATTTACAAAAATAAAATCTATGACCTAGGCTAATATATGGGGTGGCACATTAATAATATATATTTTGTTAAATGTTGTTAAAATACTATTTTTGTTAATCTACTCGGGCACAAACACATTGTTTAATATGTGGTGGATGATACGTGATTTAAATTAAATTTCACTAATTAATAAAATGTTTAAAGTTTACTTTATACGTAATGAGATTAATAAGTAACCAGCATATGCTGATTGGATAATATATAGTTGATAAATATATATATATATATATATATATATATATATTTATTTATCAAGCAGTGAATAGGCATAGCGAAGTCACCAATTAATTAACTAAAAAAAATGTGTAAAGACTTTAAAAGGATAATCTTAGAGGGCAGGATGTCCGGAAAAGAGCACCAGATAGACCGACGTGGCAATGGATGGACGATATACGGGAGCGGACCAGTCATAACTACACACAAAGTGATTACTCAAAATAGAACAATTTTCCACCGACTAACCGCCAAACTTCATTTTGAAGAAGGTACTCGATGATAATGTTACTAAAAAGGTCGAAAATATTCATTGCGAAGAAAGCATAGTCTTCTCAGTTTTACTATATAGCTAAAAAGCTTGAATATTCAAGACTACCGATAGGAGATGGGTATCAGCTTTTGAAATGTGTTACTGGCGGTGAATATTGAGTATCCCCTGAAATGCACACAGAGCCAATGTCTCCAATTAAGAAGATTGGATGGTTACTCAAAGGCTTTCAGCGATATGTTTAAAGCGCATACACCAGTTATTTGGATAACCAAGAGAAACTCATTCTTACTGGGGAAAAAGGAAAGAAAATGGTAAAGAGGTCGAAGACCCAAACGATGGTACGATCAGGTAGTGGAACAGCTGGAAAACAAAGCCAGTCAAACAAGCCAATAAGATTTTAAAAGATGACACAACCTGCTTTGTCGGGAATATTACGATGTTCAACAGTAAACCACGACCGAAGAAGGAGGATGTGTAATGAGTATAAGGAGTTTGTGCTATTTTATTTTTTATATTACTTTTTTATTTAACTTTCGTTAAAAAAATGCCATTGGATATCCATCAAAACAAAGAAACGATCAAATATGGAGCGTACTCCATTACAATCATTGAATCGGAAGTGAAAAAGAAGGTTACGTAAATAAATGATTATTCCCAACCAAATCCAGTTGTATTTACTGTTTTTTTACTAGGCACCGTGCTTGTATACAATATTTGGTGATATATCTATAGATTGAGAAGTTTATAATTATCTGTCTTTTAATGAAATTTGAGTGACGAGTTTTCGAAGCCTGGAGGGGTGACATTTTGCACAGAAGCGCTTTATATACTCGTAACTTAAATCAACCGCGAGATTGGATTTTTAAAAATAAATTTACTTATATCGTAAATTTACACACACAATAGGTTAACACAAATAAAATAGTTTTCACTGCATGATCTTCTATATCTGAATTCTAAATGTACAAAAACATGTTCGTTTTATTGCTTACGTATACGAAGACGGAGAGACTATTAAAAACTTAAATATAGGGCAAAAATACTCAGCTCATAAACATGTATGCCAATATTATAAAATATTTATAACTAAATCATTATATTTTCGTAGGAAACTCGTAATTTTTTTTATTTCAAACTGAATAAGTGCTGCAAGGCTTCCTACGCAAATTGTGACAACGACAAATGTTCTTTAAAAAACATAATGTATTAATTTATTTGGAACTTCTCATCGGAAAGTCATTTTAAAAGTTATTTCTAATGGCAATAAAACTCTTTACCTTTGCGAAATATATAATAAAAAGCCATGTTTAGAATATTTTTTAGTGTTTAGCTTTGTTTTAGCTTATCTCGCATAAGTTTCACGGAAATTGTCGTAAGTTTAACTAGTAGATAGCTTACAAGCCCTATTAACTTATTACAATTATTACATGACGTCCTATGCAATATTCACATACTACATACACAACTGCTTCGTTGGTCTAGTGGTTAGCATATTCGACTACAGACATGAGATTCTTGGTTCGAGTCCCGGGCCAATTCAAAAATCAATATTGATATTAAGATTTTCTCAATATTTGCCCGAAGTTGGGAAGTTGACGGTGTGATCCACCCCCGTGCCTCGGAGAACTCGTTAAGCCGTCGGTCCTGCGCCTGATCTCTCTCCGGTCGTGGCGGCTTCCCGTTACATCAGACTATGAGACTGAAGGAATAGAGAGCGCACTTGTGTACTATGCCTGCCAATCCGCAGTGGAGCAGGGTGGTGGGTCAATGATCTAAAAAGTCCTCGCTACTCGGAGTGAGGAGGCCTGTGCCCAGCTGTGGGACGTTAATGGGCTACTACTTTACTACGTACATGCAGAGTCATCTTTGAACAATTTTGAGTAATTTTAGGATTGTAATGTAAAAAGTGATACTTTATTAACTAACATTTTAAGCAGTTAGCATGTAAAAATGGTCAAAGAGTAGAGCGAAATATCTCTTTGCTTACATGTTAATCTTTGAGAAGTAAAAATGTTTAGTACACTTTTTTGGTTAGTCACTTAAACACCTGAACGAAAATAAGGTAAGCATCATTCATAGGAGGGTAGATCTTTAAAGCAATCTACCAGGCTGCTGCACTGACGGTTGGGAGGATAAAGTAACTATATTTGTTTAAAACTTTTTAATTTTATTTATATGCAAAGATAATAAAACATTAAAAATCTCATCTACAAATTTAAACGAAATAATTTATTATTGATGCCGTTAAAAATATACAGCAAGCATTGATCAAATCAGCGAGCGGATGGCGAGCTGCTGTAAATTTATTGCTTATGAATGCGGTTCATTCAACATTTCATGAAGAATTTATCTTAAAAATAGTAAATAATAACAAATTTTTATTTCGGAAAATAAAGATCCGTAAATGTTGAATAAAAATATGTTACTTGTTACCTAGTGTTACTAAAGTTGACAAATTATGTAACTAATGAATATATTAATTACTTGATAACTTAAATTAACCAGACTACGCTTTGTTGGGCTCAATTTTATAATAAAGTTTAATATAATCTTGAAAATTTTGTAATCAAAGTTACATATTATTAACATAACAAAAATTTAGTAATTGGAATTTAGACATAGGTACCATAACATTGGTATGTATTTCGTGGAAAACCGTTATATTCTTATAAGCTCAATTAGATTAAATCTTTTATTTTACAGTACACCTAGACAAAAACGTAATATATGTTAGCTTTTTTTGTAAATGATGGACGGTGTCGCAAAGGTGTCAAAGCCAGATGGTGTTTTAAAGGGCAAGACTGGCAGTGCATGCAGGAGTGTTGGTGCCAACACTTATGTATGGTAGTGAAAGTTGGGTATGGCAGAAGAATCACATAAGTAAAATAAATGCGGTAGAGATGAGAGCGTTGAGAAGTATGACTGGATTAAAACTGAGTGACAGAGTAAGAAATAGCGTGATAAGAGAACGTTGTTGTATAAAAGAAGATGTAGTGACTAAAATCGAGAAAGGTATGCTTAGATGGTTTGGGCATGTAGAGAGAATGAATGAAAGGAAGGGGAAGACCAAGGCGAACGTTCATGGACCAAATCCAGGACATTTTAAATAAGGGCCAGGTCAAGAGTACGGACGGACTAAACCGACGGACTTGTATGAAAGGTTTAACGAGAATGAAAGAAGCGAAGCAGATATGCAACAGTTGTGGCAAGTGGAAGGACGTGGTCTCTGCATACCCCTATGGGAATGAGGCGTGATGCTATGTATGTATGTATGTTTTTGTAGTAATTTTTATACCTTTCAATTTAATATTAATGTGGATGAATTTAGTTGTTATTTGATTATTGAACTGTCTCATTGGTCTAGTGGTTAGCATGTTCGACTACAGACACGAGGTTCTAAGTTCGAGTCCCGAGTCGGGCCAATTCAAAATCAATATTTAGTTTTCTATTAAGATTTTCTCAAAATTTACCCGAAGTTGGGAAAAATTTTGCGGTGTGATCCACCCCCGTGTCTCGGAGAGCACGTTAAGCCGTCGGTCCTGCGCCTGATCATCTCTCTCCGGTCGTGTCGGATTGCTGTTACATCGGACTATGAGAGTGAATGAATAGAGAATGCCAATGCGCAGTGGAGCAGCGTGGTGGGTCTATGCTCTAAAAACTCTCTCTCATATGAGTGACCTGTGCCCAGCAGTGGGACGTCAATGGGCTGCTACTTACCTTACCTTACCTTGATTATTGTTTAAAAAGTAAGGTCCTGGTTTTTTGTATTTTTTTTTATTTAAGCAATTAATCGAATATTATGTGGTTGAATTTAGTTTTATTAATTATGAATATGACGCTTTTGAGCTTTGCGAATTGAGTGTTGCTTTATGTGCCAGCGTTTATGGGCTGCCATATTGACGTGTATTGGAATGTAATGCGAAATCTATAAGAATTGTGTATTGTTTAAGCAATTATTACTGTAAAAGAATTGTGTTGAATAAACTTTATTTAACGAATGTATGTGACAATGTCACTATTGTTTAAAAAGAAAAGAGATTGTAGTGTAATGGCATGATACTTTCCTTTATAATTTTTTTTGTCTCGAGGGAGACTACCCCTACTAATAAATTATATTATTACTATACTATTTTTGGCTAACAATACCTGATAAATTAAATTTCACGTATGGTTACCAAACCATAAACACAAATGGTTAAGTCTCTACTAAATTCTCATATTTTCACTTTACAATTGGCATAATAGAAAAAATGGAATGGAAACAATGCCTTGTATACCTGTATACTTATTTCTAATTTGAGCTAAAACTTTAGTCACTTTACTACTATATTATATAAGGAAATGGGAAACCATTTGGCACGACCTATAAAAAATATGTATGTAATATCTGATAAGAGAGCGGCATTTATTACATATTTATTCTACCATACACTTTGAGATGGCAAAATATAAGTACGACAGTTTTCTTCCAGCTATATTTAACTAAAATATATGGTTGAGCAGGTTTTAATTTGAATAGTAGGCAAACCTTTCAGAAAGATTAAAAATGCAATTCAGGCTTCATTAATTTAATATTAATTTAGGCTTTTCGCAAGTTTGTAGTGAAAATTCTTTAGGAAAATTTTACAGACGAAACGCGTGATTAACGTCACGAAGATGTGCAGCGTTTTTATGCTAATTCGTTTGAGGGTTAGGTAGTTTTGATATTTACAAATAACATGTGGTTTAATTTGCCACTCGTCATTTAATATACTATTTTTCATAAAATATAAAATAATAAATCTCTTTTTTTAAATTTTTAATTAAAAAAATAAAATTTAATTAATAGTTTCTAATATTGGCAAAAACATGTCGCATTTTGTTTACAATTTGTCATATGAGATTTCAATAAATTATTTGTATTAATTTTCGACACTTTTAATATATTAATGACCTTATTGGGAGAACAATTCATTAATTTTAGCTAAGTTATAAGTAATAGAAGTAATTAATTATTAAGGGCAGAATAAGTGTCACATAGGTATTATGATAAATGATACTGACCTGAAATACATTAAAACAACCATAAAATTTCCGAAGCAGCCAGTTATACCCATCACTATGTAGATCGATCCCAATGTATAGTTGAAGGAAGGAGTAGGGGGTGGAAAGCGCAACCAGTGGGGGTTAATATGGTGAATGAATTCGTCTGTAAACAATCCGTACTGACGCCATAAGTGTAAAGGCCATTGTTGCTTAAATTTACGAATTAACAATGATTCCTTTGGCTTGATCACAACCTCAACGTCATCAGAATTTTTTTGATTAATCACGTATCCAACATCAAAATCCGGTGCACCTCTTTTCAATCTTGAATTCTCTAGATTTCTTAATGAAGAACGACCAAATCTTTTACGCCTTTTCCACATTTTCAAATTAAAACAACGCCAAACAATCTCATTACTACATTTGAAAGGGTCCACTGCGAAGAAGCACTTAACAACTGTTTGTTTATAGTCCGTAACTTTTGCTCCTACTTCACTTTTTACTTTCGGCAAGGAATCAATATTTTCACATTTTAATTCGATTAAAAATATAATGACAATAATTTTTGTAGTTTGTGACATATTTTAAGCGGCGGGAAACTACGATGAGATGCGAAAGTTACGTCAATTGAGAGCACGGCCGCTCGGATTCCATCCCGTGACGGAGTGTTATCTTGAGCGTATCTCTCATCCCGAACAGTTTTTGTACATGCGCTGAACTATTTTTGTCTACATTTTTTAAATACATATTAATTATAGAAGATTTAAGGTCATTATTGATTTCTTTAAATATCTTAAATCCTAAAATGTTTGTTTTTGTTATATTTTAGGATGGTGTTATAAGTGTAAACAATGCATCTCCGACCGATTACTGTTTTCAGACAGGACGGAGTTAATTTGTATATTTCATATATATCTGCTAATATATTCATAGTCATCGAAAAGACCTGATGACTTCGCTGTTGGGAGTATCTAGTAAGAAAACACAATAATATTTTATATAGGACCCAGTATTGAAATGACAGTTTTTGATAATTTATAAATACCGATCTCGCAACACTGGAAGGTTTACTAAGTCGGACTATAGATTTATTTTTGTTAATATAAAGTTTTATTTCACGTAGTTTTTATTTACTTCCTGTCAGATTATTAGACACACACATTCATAATCTAATGAATATATAGATTTTATTTACAAATCTTAACATTTACGTAGAATATCTGATAAAAATACTCTACAGATATTAAAAGAATTTTTTTATATCGGTCTAGTTAATTTTCAGCTTGATTATTATAAATTGTTAAAAATAAAAACAAGAATTCAAAATGCAAACTTTTGTTCTATAGTATTAGGGAAGCGATTTATTTGTAATACTTTATTGACTCAGAACTTCCCTATACTCGTAGACAACATTTGACACTCTAGAGTTCGACTCGGGATACATTACTTTCTTTAGATTGAGATTTTAAAATTCGTTATATCTTTTTAATGGAATGTCCGATTTTAATCATTTAAAAAGTAATTTATAGATATTCAAACGGTCGTTAGTAAAATAGTCTTTCATTTAATAGGACAAGATTTAATACAGAGGTATGAATAATATGGTTTGATTATTGTCGGCACTTTTGTTAACCCTTAAAATGCAGAAAAGTAGTGACAGACCTACAGTAGTTGGACATATGGTATCGCGAACTTTTTCGTAGATATTAAAAGGTTGTATAATTTTTTTTTTTGTCGCAGTGTAAGTGCATTTACGCACGGAGTGTGGGACTCGCTGGCAATGCCAGATTATCCACTAAAACCCAGCGGGGCCCGTCGTCATCCATGCATTGGGAGCCAGAGGTTCGTTGGGACATTCATCTCTGGCTCACCGGATGAGGCCGGCTTACAGATTCTCTATAAGGGGAGAGGTTGTAGGAACCTCCGTCTTCTGGTTCCTACTCCCCTCCGTCGGGACTGAAGTGCTTCAGCGGCATTCACTCTCTCCCTTTGCCGTTCCTTCTTTAGCGTCTCGCAATAGGAGACAACCGCTCTCCCGTCCTGCTCACTGACGAGTATTGCATCCACAATACCTGCCAGTGATAGGTCGGTGCCGCTCAGCGACGTCATAAAAAATGTTCTATAATACTGTTGTCAAATTGATTGATTTGACGACTTCCAGCCTCCCGAACAAGCCGGTTTCCGAAAAGGCTTTAGTACCATAGACCACATCTTTACGCTGCGGCAGATTATACAGAAGACCGAAGAGTATAATCGGCCACTTTGCTTAGCGTTCGTGGACTATGAGAAAGCCTTCGATTCGGTGGAAACATGGGCCGTGTTGAGATCTTTACAGAGATGCCGAATTGACTACCGGTACATACACGTGTTGAAGTGCTTGTACGAAAACGCCACCATGTCAGTCCGTATACAGGACCAAAGCACAGCGTCTATCCAACTGCAACGTGGAGTGCGACAGGGAGATGTTATCTCCCCGAAGCTTTTCACTGCGGCGCTGGAAGACCTTTTTAAGCTTTTGGAGTGGAACGGACTGGGCATCAACATCAACGGCGAGTACATCACTCATCTACGGTTTGCCGATGACGTAGTCATTATGGCAGAGACTCTCGAAGATCTCAATACAATGCTGGATGACCTCAGCAGAGTTTCTCAACAGGTGGGCCTGAAAATGAACATGGATAAGACGAAAATTATGTCTAATATCCATGTACCGCCTCACCCAGTCATCGTTGAGAACTCAGCTCTCGAAATTGTTGACGAGTACACATACCTGGGACATATAGTCCAGCTAGGTAGATCCAATTTCGAGAAGGAGGTCAACCGCCGAATCCAACTCGGTTGGGCTGCGTTCGGGAAGTTACGCCAGATATTTTCGTCTGATAACCCTCAGTGCCTGAAGACCAAAGTCTTCGAACAGTGCGTGTTGCCAGTGATGACCTACGGTTCTGAGACATGGTCGCTGACTATGGGCCTCATGCGGAAGCTCAGAGTCACTCAGCGTGCGATGGAGAGGGCTATGCTCGGAGTTTCTCTACGTGATCGAATCAGAAATGAAGAGATCCGTAGTAGAACCAGAGTCACCGACATAGTCCTGCGAATCGCGAACCTGAAGTGGCAATGGGCGGGGCACATAGTCCGAAGGACCGATGGACGTTGGGGGCCAAAGGTGCTGGAGTGGCGACCCCGCACCGGACGGCGCAGTGTAGGGAGACCCCCCACAAGGTGGACCGACGACATAAAGAGGGTCGCCGGTAGCCGCTGGAGCCAGGCGGCGCAAGATCGGGCCTTGTGGAAGTCATTACGTGAGACCTATGTCCAGCAGTGGACGTCCATCGGTTGAAGCGACGACGACGACGAATACTGTTGTAGATTGTTTCGTTCTATTATCAATAGTTTACGCAGCACCCGCGATGACAGGTTTTTTGGTTACATTAATGCATTTTTATTAGGGATCCCTATTCTTTCCATAAATTCATAAAGCTTATGTCGCTAAGTGAAAAATGCAGCTTCCTAATTGTATTTTTTTTAAATCGTTTCAGTAGTTTCGTATGAAAACGTTATAAACATACATTACATACATACAAAAACACAAATGTTTCCTCTTTATAATACTAGTATAGACTACCCTTTCCCGGCGGTGTCCCCCGCGTAGTTCACAATCCCGTCAAGATGTGAGTAAATTCATTATTAATCGATCGAATTGTCAATCTAACTTATTCTCGAATCCACCTGAAGACACACAAAAAATTTCAACAAAATCGGTCTAACGGTTTATATAACACCAATAATTAAATAAACGTAGACATTTATTTGGAGATACTCATAAAATTAATTCAAACTAGACGATAAATTGCAATGCAATATATTTTTTCGTTTTAGAGAATTTTGTTGACTAAAATAAATTTATTTTATAACATTTATCATGATCGTACAATTGGGGTCTGGAAAAAGTTTTCTGGCAATAAATTTGCTAAATACCCGCATTTAGAAAGGTTGTATTTTCTCTTCGAAGAACATGTCAAACTGCTGGTTCGTGCGTCTAATCTCTCTTTGACATTGGTCGGCCCGCGTCATATAATACATTTCTTCCGAATCATCCTTTTGTAAGAATATTGAAAAGTTTATTTGATTTTTTTATTTTCTTCCCTGTGTTTAGTATGCCGTTGTTTGACTAGAAGATGAAGAAATGCTCAAAACAAGGCATATATGTATATCGTCTGCGTGGAATGTTTTTTGGCTAGCATTTTCATTGTTTTACAAATAAGAACCAGACGTGTATCGCCCCCGCAACCCCCCTTGCAGATGGAATTTCGGAAAATCCGTTCTTAGTTGACCTCTACTCCGCAAAAGGTCTCTACGACTTATTGTTCCAGAGATATCGTGATGAGTCAATAGATACCTGGATATCTCTTATATATATATGCATATTTACATATACAATATATAAAATTCTTGTGTCACTGTTTTAGATTTTATACTCTTTGAAAACGGCTTGACCGATTTTGATGATTTTTTTATGTATATTCACTAGGTATGAGAATAGATTAATAACACATTTCTATACCCATAATGCTACATTTTTTGTACAATTTTATTGGTAGTTTTTTACTGAGTGGAATTAACAAAATACAATGTCTCAAATTTTAACCCTTTTACCACCAACCCCAATTTTTTATAGCGACATAGTTATGATATGACAAAAAACGTTTACTGAGTCAGCTGGTAAATATATATACATATAAAGCTTTATATATGAGGATTATATAGTACTATGATTTTCCAAATCTATGAAATTGTATATATTAAAATAAATTAACCTTTCATTGAATCAGTGTACAGCCGAAGTACAAAAATTATAATTTAAATGGATTTTATTCTGTGTGGGTACCTGTGTTCTTTGTTTTATAATTATTCGTAGTGTAAAATCTACGATAGAAAAGTCAGCTTACCCCTCATAAATATGCAATATTTGCAACTCACATATTACAATTTGTAAGGTAGCCTGCGGCATGTATGAGTTTACTAAACTAAAGTTAATTTAGAACGAGCAAACAAAGTCATGTTTCATTAGGTGAAAAACCACTGCTATATTTTTGATTACACTTTAGATAGATGAAAATTAATAAAAAGAGCATTCTTCACTATTTTCTTGCATATTGTTATTTATCATTACTTTTGAACCTTTAATTAAATTTGTTTAAGTAATTTATACACTCACTATACTTACATCTATTTAATTTTCAATGATTTATAAAACCTATCTTTAGCTCACTCAAATTCAAATATATTTTTTGAAATCTGTTATATACTTACATACATACGTAGCATCACGCCTCATTCCCATAGGGGTAGGCACAGACCACGTCCTTCCAATTTCCACGGTCCTTGTATATCTCCTTCGCTTCTTTCATTCTCATTAAACCTTTCATACAAGTTCGTCGGTTTAGTGTACTCTTGACCTGGCCCTTCAAACGTTCGCCTTCGTCTATACCTTCCAACTTTCCCATTCACTCTTGACTCATAAATTCTTTTTGTCAGTCTTCTTTTAATCATTCTCACTACGTCCCCAAACCATCTAAGCATAACTTCCTCAATTTTAGTCTCTACATCTTCCATTATACCACAACGTTTTCTTATTACACATCTTACTTTGTCACTCCATTTCAACCCACTCATACTTCTCAACGCTCTCATCTCTACCACATTTATTTTACATTTACGCTTCTTCTAATATTGTGAAAGTTGGGTATATACCCAACTTTCACAAGTGTTGGCACCAACGCTAATTCATGCACTGCCATACTGCCAGTCTGGCCCTTTGGGACACAATCTGGCTATTCATACAGGCGTGCAGAGCACTATTCACCACATTCCCTGCATGCATTCTCCTTTAAATATCACTTTAATATGTTCCATCTTTTGTAAATTTACAGCCTAAGTATACAAATTCTTTCACATATTCCACTTGTTATATACTTTGATGACACTTATTGTTCATACAGTTTTTAAAATAATAGTACATTGATGTAATCTAATTTGCAAAATATGTATGCTCTATACAATCTATTGACAGATCACTAAGCGGTTTCTTTCTATATAATAAATTTACCCCATAGAAATTTAAGTTTGCTGAACCTCAAAATACTCCGAGCGCGCATTATTTTTGAAAGTCAGTTTTCATTTTACGTGTGTTATCGACGCTAGAAAACAAACACATAGCAGCTCGCATATCCAAATTTGCACATCCAGACATAATAACTTTTCATAAATTAAAGAAAACAACATCTGTATTTATCAACTAAAGTTATTTAGACACTATATTTTTATTTTATTTAGTATTATATAAAGTTTTGTTAAAACAATATTACACTAACAAAATTCATATCTTTAAGCTTTGTCATGGACGTAAAATTCTTTACACGTACTAATACTGTGCTGTTTAAAAATATTCTTACCTGAAATACATAAACAGTACCATTGCATTGCCCCAACATCCAGCTGTTGCGAATAATATGTAAACGCAGGCTAAAATCTTCTGTACCACTGAATCAGGAGGTGGAAATTGTAGCCAGTGCTCGTTTATTAAATACAAATAGTCGTCGGTAAAGTACCCAAATTTCTGCCAATCCGACACGGGCCACAACCTCTTAAATTTCTGAATAAGAGTATGCCTTGAATACAAAGTGTCATTTGAATTGGAAATGTTTTTCAAATTGCCGAAGTAAATCGATCGGGACCCAATTTCTTCAGAAGTTTGGTTTGTGAGAATTATATCTCGTTTATATCTCCAGCTGTGTGGATTGTTCTTCGTGATTCGTCTGATAACTGATTGGTCCGTCAAAAGTTTCACAATGAAATCATTGAAATTCAATATACATATGAAAATAAGGAAAGAGATACTGTAAAAGATGAGTTTTCTCATTGTACCGAAATACTAGTTGTTGACGTGTCTTAAACAAGTCTTGTAGTGTATTGGTAAGTCTAATGCAAAGTATTCAGTTGACATGGTTTATACGAGTGCCGGCCTGAGTGGTCAATGCCTTAGGGAGCATTTTGGGTATCTACTTAAATTGAATTAAAGTGGCTTGCTTTTAGCTAAATTCTCTGCATAGATCGCTAATAAAGGCCAATAAAGATTCGTAGACCTTGTAAATCACTTATCTAATTGAATGTCTTTTACATATCTGTTAGCAACATTATACCATGAATGTAGTTTACCTTCCTTTCTTTCTTGACGCAATATATTAGATTAGATCAGACATAAAATATTTAGAAGTGAATCAAAGAGCTTTTCCATTTGCAAAATTGGCAATATTCTTGAGATTTTTAGTTTACAGTGTTTACAAGGGTACATATGTATAAAATTCAAAGGTATTTGTAAATTTCTTTCAGCTAAATATGTTGGCAGAGATTTGGAGATTGAAAAAAAAAGCTAATTTTACAAAAATAACTTATAATTAAACTATACTATAATAGTTGTCTATCTGAAGTGAGAAATAGAATTGCTATATTGATTTTATTAATTTATTATGAAATATCGCTGTATACTCAATATGTGTTGATCGAAGACGGAGCGGGCTTGCAGCGTCTGCAGTTTCCATAGGCCTACCATACAAGGTTTTACCAGAAGTTTTATCAGTACCTAAACTTTTCGTGTACCTTTGCCTACAAAAATATCACACTAGTGTTGTCCCCCTGCTACCCAATACCGATGACAGGAGAGATAGTTTCCCATTAGTTAAAGTAAATAACAAATTTGCGTGGCAACAGTATAATAATCTTGCACCTATTCTTTATCATAAAATCAATAAAACATATAATACAAAAAACCTCACAAACTACAAATCAAAAGAAAAGGCTAAAACATGGTTAAAACAACTTAATTATGAAGAGGTAGAGAAGCTTTTTATTATGCGCATCTAAGCAAAATAACTTTAACAGGTGTTATCATACCACATCCACATACGCACAAACACACACACACACACACACACCCATACACACACACACACACACACACACACACACACACACACACACACACACACCCATACATTCACGTGATTACATACACTAGCTATTTATACGGTTTGGATTGTATTTTGTTTGTTTTTTTTTATTATTATTACTATTTGTAAACACCAGTATTTGGAACCTGTAAGGAAAGGAACTGACTTCTGATGTACGGTTAACAATAGTTCAGAAGTCAGAGCTCCTACCAACACTTATGTAATTGTTTACAATAAAGAATTTTTTATTTATTTTATTTTTTATACGTAACTAGTTACTCAATTTTTATATTTATGCAATGGAGTTCTTGGTCTAAGCACAAAAGTGAGCAAGGCGATCTTTATGCAATATATAGTATAATTTTTTTTCTTTATGCAATATATTGAATAACATTTATAGTTAAAAACTTCTATCTTTATCTTTATAAAATCAAAATATTTAATAAATGGTCACAGTATTTTAAAGAACTTTCGACGATAAAGGGAATATGGTACAACACTATACAGAATCAACCTCTTTGTATACCTTGGTTTCTCAATTTGAAATTGAAGCGGGAAATGATTGTTTTGGCCCACAGGTGTCGATCCGGACATACTCCGTTGAATTACTTCAAATGTTTAATGAAGAAATCTACTATGTCCAATTTGTGGTATAGCAGAAGATACATACCATATTTTGACGGAGTGTGCCCGGAGCGAGATAATGAGGATAGAACTAAAAAATAGATTTGGTCTTAATATGAGGGATGTTGGTACCTTTCAAAGTATTTTGTCAGCACCGACATCCGCTCAGGCAAATTTATTGTTTAAAATAATTCTAAAAATTTTGAAAGTCTAAAGTGTTTTGTTAAAAGAGAGATTTTGTTAGGATACGATGAGTCTGACATAGTCTCATAAGAGACTCAAAGACCTTTAAAATAAATAAGAATAAAAAAAAATCTATAGTTAATAGTGATAGTTTTGTTGTGCTAAAGTTTAGATCTGTCTATAAGCTAATGTTATAAATAATGTTATTTTTTTTAAACTTTCGTTTCCTACAGTGCTCTTGATCATATATGTATAGTTTAAGATTTTTGCAAATAATAATTAGAACAACAGTATTTGAAACATTATTACTAATTATTAATAAGACTGCCTCATTGGTCTAGTGGTTAGCATGTTCGACTATAGACATGAGGTCCTGGGTTCTAGTGCCTATTAAGATTTTCTATTAAGATTTTCTCAGTATTTTCCCGAAGTTGAGAAGATGGCGGTGTGCTCGACCCCTGTGCCTCGGAGTGCACGTTAAGCCGTCGGTCCTGCGCCTGATCTCTCTCCGGTCATGTTGGATTCCCGTCACATCGAACTATGAGAGTGAAGGAATAGATAGTGCACATGTGTACTATGCCTGCCAATCCGCAGTGGAGCAGCGTGGGTCTATGCTCTGAAAACCCTCTCTTTTCATCTGTATTTTTTGCGCTGGGAAATGCTTTTACGCACTTACCCCGACCTGAGTGGGTCAGGAGTGTGGGACTAGGTGAGAGAGAAGGCTTGCGAGGCCACACACTAAAACCCAGCGGAACTCTCTTCATCTGTCAGTGAGACACAAAAGGGTCAGCTTGCGCATCCTTCCCGATGCCCCCAATGAGTCCGACTGAGGATTCATGGAGGTGGGAGCAGGCAAATACGCGCCTCCTAGTAATGAGATAACTCTAATCAACTTATCGTTTATTTTTTCAGGTGGAATTTTGAGTCCGATATTCGAATACTTCAATGAGAATTCAATGTTAAAAAAGGTTTTGTTTTTATCTCATTAAGGAAAATTGAATCGCAAATATTGACATCAATTAATTTGCCTTGGAAAACCGTAATGAAGTTCAATTTAGGTTTTCAAAAACACCAATTATCAGTCGTTCTTACAAGAATCTTAACGTATCAGTATCGCAAAAGAGCCAATTATAAATGAAATTCAGTTTGAAAGTCCAATGTCTCTTCTCCCAGTCTCGATTTCTTTTTGCACTATTGCTTTGTAGTTAGCTTATCAAATAGACTTTAATTGAACTTGACTTTATATTTGTGATTTCAATTTTTCACTGTAGTTGATGTTTAATAATATTTTGATAGTAACATTGGCATCCCCGTTTTTTAAAGTTGTTCTTTTCAGTTGCTTAGATGATAACTGGTGAAATTGCTTCCTATCAGTAAAAATGTATTGTGAAGTATTGTAGATCTAAGAAGGTAGGTTAAGAACGATAGGAACTGGAATAAACGTCTTCATTTTCCTTTGATTTTATTTAGTGAATTTACGTATTTTTGTATATATTTTTTTAATGTGGCCTATCTAAACACTTTGAGACTTTGTGAACGTTGTGGTATAAAAGAAGATGTGGTGATTGAAATTGAGAAAGGTATGCTTAGATGTTTTGGGGACGTAGACGACGAACTTGTATGAAAGGTTTAATGAGAATGAAACAATTGAAGGAGATACGTAAGGATCGTGGAAAGTGGAAGGGCGTGGTCCCTACCTACCCCTAAGGGAATGAGGCGTGATGCTATGTAAATATGTATGTATGTTATTGTATTTTATTGTACAAGTTGAGTCACCGGAAACGCAATCCAAATTTAAGACTAATTGCAAATACTGAGAATTTCTTAACAGACAAATTTATATCAATTTTTAATTGCCCTGACCTAGGAATCGAACTTCTAACTGCATGATCAGTAGGTGAAAAAGCTGGTATGTATCTAATTAGCTACTTTAAAATAATAATAAATCAATAAAATTATAGCCTGATTATTATTAGTCAAGATGATATTTTAAGGACGATAATGCTACGTTGAACAACTAGAACAATTATAATTTGTTTATGTCATCAAATGACATATCGAATTGATACGTCATTACCATACCCATACACTTTTGAAATGTTCTACTGGCGTTAGCGTACTTAGAATGCAGTCTTGTCTACAGGCCCTGGTATCTTAAATACGTTACCTTGGCATAATTAAATTTTAATTAAAAGCTAATTCATTGTTAAATTAGTAACTCGTTGACCTTTATAAGTCGTATTCCCAATTTACTACCATTACATTTTCTCATTGGTTCTATTAATAAGCATTGCTTTTGTATTATACACATTAAAAATTATAATGGCCAAATTGGATAAATTATTGTATGTATTCTTAGGAAGAATATAAGAGAGTTGTATGTTCATGTATTTGTATAAATATCTGAGTGAATTCCTTTTAACATAAACATCTGGACATATTTTCACAAAATAAAATATTTTGTGAAAATATCCTGTTTAACTGACATTCAAGAATAGAGGGCAGAAGTATAGAAGGACGCATAAAGCCAAGAATAAAATGAGAGAAATATTAATTTTCAATTCCTACTATTAGTTTATACTCTCCCTATATGTATCTAGTATTGATTTTTAAATAAAATATTTTCTTATTTATCCGCTCAAGTTAATAATGTTATTCAAATAACAATTCATTAATGAAATTTATATTTCAAAAATTAAATTTTAAGAATGAATTTACATGACATGATACTACTGAGCCATCTATTGAAAACCTAAGGTTTAAAGGTTGCTAGATGTCATGACTTGATTTTGTGTTTTTACGTTACTTTTAGACATTTTAATTACCCTTCTATGGTATAAAAGCCCTTTTATACCCACGGAATATTATTTAAAAGCTTGTAATATTTTTTGAAAGCTGTAATGTTGTTTATTTAATGTGGATTTCACCCCAACCCATTAATATCAAATCAAACAAGGCGAAGGCGCGATGTGTTTACGCATATATTTTCCCCTTATAATTACTTGGTGTATTAAACACAATATGTATTGAATATTACATAAAATTTATAGGTCTGGATAAATAATGATAAAGGAGTACGTTCTTTAGTAGATGCAAATTTTCACTTCGACATTAATAGCGATTTATATGCTACTAGTAATGCCCCGCGGTGTCACCGCGTAAATACCGAACTCGTGGCAGTTGAAAGTCTACTAAGTAGGACTATTTTTTTTATATATTTTTCAGTAACTTGGCAATCTGTGTAAACACTATAAGCCAATAATGTGTCAGTGGAGATGACGTTGCCTCAGCAGAAATAGCCCCAATGTGCTATTTACACTAATTATGGCCGAAACTTGAGGACAACGTTGGAACACTATTCTGCTTCAATCTAGAATGTGTGACACTCTCTGTGCCTCTGAGACTCAGAGCAAGTTTGTTGATTTAAATTTACATTGTTTTCTAATAACATGCACTATGTTTGGTGATTACATTTTTAAATTCTCATGTATGTATTTCTTATTTATATAGTGATACCCCACTATATAGCCTAGCATAGCTCTAAGTGATGTACTCTAAAATCTTTGGAAAATCTCTATGTTGCTATTGGTAGCAGTAGCCACAGTTAAATATCATAGGTCCATATTGGTTTAAGAATGGTCTTGTAGATAAATATCTTATTTTCGCGGGATTGATTTACGACCCACCAACCAATACATAGATCTGAATATCCAGCTTAATATAATTTTAATATTTCAGTTTGTTTGAGGAAGTCTTTTGTGGAAATTAATTTACGATAAGTAACAATGTACGCTGTTTCGAAGAGTCCTATTGTCAGTGAGTTAGAATCCTTTGTTCATTTAGGATTTCATTTTTATGTTTTTTATTGTAATGCTTGTAGGTGAGCCCTAGATTGTGCGCACACTAACATGGAAAGATGTAATTTTTCTCAATTTATAACAGTTAAACATCGACAGCAGGTTTTTTGCTTGACGACACTTCTGTACTGGTAATTAGTCACAGCCGAAGCTTCCATGCTTATCAGTCCAGACCCACATAATAGAATATACAATTTTCTAAATATGCCATGCCTGAAATTGACAGATTAATGTTAGGCTGTGATTTCAACTGATGGTGCATAATGATACGATTGAAATTTTGCCACGCTGGGAATTGAATTCAGGGCTAGCAAAACGAATACTTGCTCTATTGCGACCAGCAAGGCCTTCAAAAGTTTGCCGAGGTTTTTTGGGATGTTGGCTTTGCAATTGTTGAAGTCACAAATGCGGAATACAGTCGGAATTTGTATGTTACAGGAAAAGATTTATGGAAATTCAACCCCTGGAGTGTAAAATAGAAGATGAATGTTGGTAGAAAGAAAGATAACCTTGTAAGATCCAACTTTTTTTATTTCCTTTGGACAATTTTACTAGGCAACAATACGAACAATTTTATTCGAACAAAATTATACTCGTTTATTATACGAATCCACTACCGGTTCGGACTTCAAAGAGTTAATTTAGCCGAAAACAGCTAAAAACTTTTTGTCACAATAACAGCCAGTCATTCAAGGTTATGATTTATTTTATTCTATAATCTTTATTTTTTACGTTAAGTTAGTTTAAGCATAGTATATTATTGTGTTATTATGAACAATAATTTTTTTTAACTAAAAACATATTTTCAGTAGAACATTTTTTGTGGGCGTTAAAATAAGTAAGAACATTAATTTTGAAATTTTAACCAACCCACTAGACTACTGTTATATGCGTTTTTGGTTGATCGTCACGTATTTAAAGCTCACCAAAAATTACAGATAAAATGTCCCTTTATTTTAAAGCCAGTTATGAAAGGAATAAAGAAAGTCCTTTATCTCTTATATGAGATTAGGTAAACACTTCAATCGTATGAAAAAATCGTAGACGAAACCCTTTTCACTAATGAAGTCCTTACCTATACCTATACAGAGAAAACCCATAAATATTGTGAAAATAATTAAAAGACTATTCGAAATGTTCTTCACAATACATTATCGTTTTTTTCGTAAACGATAAAAACACTTGAAAGACAAAAAAACCTGAATGGACAATACATCTATTGTGCTGGTTGTACGTGAACAAAAGTATTTAATTCCAACGAACGATGTTCATCTATTGGTGAGTTGAAGTAAAACGTAGATCTGTAAATGAACTAGTAATAAAAAAAATAAAGGTAAGTTCTACGCCAGCGATTACGAACTTAAGCTCGTTGCATATAAAGTCACCTATAAACCTTTTTCGTGAGGTTTCTATAGATGGCAGTGTACTTTTGTTGTAGAATTATTGCATTTAGTTGAATTTGAGTCTACGAAAATGAATTTATGAAAAATATAAAAATTAATAGATGTCCTTACAAACGTTTTACAGGTTATTACAAAATATTACTGAATTTTAAAATTTCGTAGTAAATTCAGTCGTGCAATTCGTAATACTTTAATGATATTTTTAGAAGCAAAATGTATTTAATTAATATTCTTAATGTATAGTTTTTTAGTGATTAATAATAAAATAATTAACTATTCCGTTAAGTAACACTGTTTTTCAAACTTTTATACCTCAACATGTTATTCTCCAGTAATTAAGATCTATTAAACATACTCGTAAAAATAAGAAGGATTGGGATTATTGACATAGATATACATTACTCATAATTGGTAAACATGTTTATTTATATAATTAGAAAGGCTAAAAATACAGTTCTAATACAAGAAACAAGAATAATCTGATATTATCACTTTATAGGCTGAAAAAGCACCAAAAAAATTTGACGCGAAGTATATGTTTGTCTAATATGATTCCATTAAATTCTGGATTTATCTTTAAATAGACTTAAGCAATATGTAAAGAGCACTCTTACTCGTAAAGTTTATTATACTGTTTAAAAAATTTAAATGATAGAAATACTTCGATTCGTCACCAGTTCAGAATAGGTTCTTCTTCTTCTTCTTTGTTGGAGATTACCTCGCCGGTGTCCAGATTGTTGGAGAAGACACGATGGAAATTGTTCGGTTTATAAGACATCCGAAGTATAATTTTGATTATGTATAAATGGTTGAAATATATTGTTAAACCACCACCAAAGCAGTACAGGTTCAATTAATTTTATATGTAAAGTGACATTGTGTCAAGATTGTCAAAGTTAACGTACTCTGTGGAAAAAAGATGGGTAAACTGCTCTGTGGTCGGGGATTTTGTCACATAGGTTATAAATTCCATTTGTTGTAAAAGGAAATATACAGCAGTTATAATCAACATGAGTTATTTTTCTTATAAATTGTTATTAAAATGTTGATGTTGTAAAGAGAAATCGAGTCTCTTTTAGGTACCTTATCGGTTGAAACCGGTGGTAGATTGATCACCAACAGTCAGTATTAACGACTGAAAAAGCTTCGTAAGCCTACTTAAAAATATTTCGATTTTGACAATAATTTATACACAATTATAATTATATAATATAAAAAAAATAGTTGTATTTCGTGGTATTACTTTTGCCGTGATTAAGTATTTACTATATTAGCTCACACCCAGGTTTTTTTACATTTTCCTCGTCTGTTATTAGAATACGTAACAATTTACGCTACACAATATAGTTTTCATTTTTGTGTTACTACTATACCATTATCAACTTTGTTATAAATATTAAGAATCGTGAAAAGGTTTTTGTAGACATCGTAGTTAGATCGCTACGAATCAGTACCAAATACTGTTTAAGAAGGTTTTATATTTGTATCTTAGTATAAGGAAATGCGTCTAGATGTAGTTAGTAGTAAAGAAGGTTTATCATTTGACGGTTTTGTCTATGAGACTTCAAAATTTTGTCATAGAGTGCGCTGAAATAAATGTAGTCGTTAATACATTTTAAATTTAATTGAGAAGTTTGTGGCGTTTTATTGGGTGTACATTTAAAAGCTCTTCTTATTTTTAACCTTTAATCTAATGTATAATAGTCTGCTTTACACTGTTTGTAATTGTTTTGATGTATTTGTAAATTGAAACCGCTTGACCGATTTTCATGAAACTTCTTGTGTATATTTGGTAAGAAATAGGTTTTGAAGTATTTTACATCCTCTTACGCCTACAACCCTAAATTTGATAGCAATCCGAATCAGTGTGGATCAGCTAGTAATTAAAACTAAATATTCAAATAAGCTCTATTAAAACTTTGTTCCTATTTTAAGGTAAGTTTTAGTTTAACCCTGTAAACAAGGAACTAGGAGGCGTCAATAATAAATTGTAGGCTGTTATCGTCCCAATGTTGGACATAATCCCGCTCTCTCACGGAGAGTGGATTATTAGAGCTTAGACCTACCACGTTGCTCCACTCGGATTGGCAAACTCCACAGGGTTAATAGCAGGGAAACAGGAGGTGTGTGCTCTCCTAATATACTTACGAATATTAAAACCAACTAAATGAATAAAAATCATAATGTCAAAGAACTTTCTTCTAATATAATATTCTGTATATGCTGTGTATCCAATCTTATAAAGACGTTAGCCTCTTGAGACGGTATGCAAATGTATATACAAACACTTTCTAATCCTTCACTCTCCTCCTTTGGGATATTGAATGAACATGTAAAGGTAGAGTATATATGCTCGAAAATAGATCAAGCGCAAGATCGACATCGTTTTGAGATTTATCCGTATATATCTGCAGAACAGATTTTTTTACGAGCAAACAAAACAATAAAGCATCTTCTCTGAAGGTACAACCATGTAAAACTAATTTTACTTGAAGTAATCACAATTGTAGTCGTAATTAAATTCAGAAAATATTTACGGGCTAATATAAAAGTTTATCATGATAATTTTTTTTAAACTTGACTGTTACCTCACAACATTAAAATACGCCTTAATATATGATTATGAGGTATGTAACAACTTATTTTACTCAAAGTAATCACAATTGCAGTCGAACTTACAGAGTTCTAGTAAAATAATAATTTGCAATTAAAATATATCCAGTATTTTTTTAAATTCCATTACTAATCATTACTGTCAAATTCCAATAAAGAATTTTGAATTTGAAACGTTAAACCGGATGTAGTGCATGTAAACGTTTCACTGATATAATTACAAATACCTCAGCATAATAAACAAATATAGTAATTTAATAGCAATCCACAAATAAAATAATCATGATCGCTAACACATATAATGTAAAATTTAGTTTATGGGCAAAAAACGAATGATTAAGCCATGTTCGGATATGTTCGGCTTCTTTTGATTACAGAAACCCATAAATATCGACGTTTTGTAATCCGATTACTATAAGGGTTTCCTCAAAAACCTTTTTTTTAGCTTTTATGAAACCGATTCACATTACTAATATACCAATAGCATTAATCAATTTTTATTCAGTTCCTTCTTTTTCCATCACTTCAGTTTTGTTTCCTTTTTACTATGCAGGCTCTTTTTGTTATAGCTTTAAATTGTCTATTTTAAGTTCTAGTTTGTATCTTTATTGGTTTTTACTCTATTTATTTCTGTTTATCTCTTATTATTAATTTTCCCCCACTGCACTAAATATTTGCACTGGAAAGGTTGTCTGATAGATGGCTGTCTGGCTTTAAGGCCCCCTTTTGGAATTTGTGTAATAAAGAATATAAATAATAATACCTTTCTACCCCCGATTTAAAACCAAGTCAAACAATTTCATCATTAGATCCACAAATTCTGAATAATAAATACAATTTATTTTACGAATTTATACAGTCTATGTAAGGTTTTCTTGGTTGGTTTCAGTTTTCACGTTCATTATTTAATAAAATATATCCTCAAAACAATTTGTTTATCCGATGTCTTAATTCTTTTAAGAAAATATTACACAGGATGTTAGTTATATTTCGTTTAAGGTATTGATTCCCACAATTGTTTATTAAGAAATCCTTACGCATACTACATTATGTGCTTGTAATGCAGACATGTAGTCACGTAAGGTCTATTGGTCCTGATTTGACGAAAACGAACGTTGTGCCCTCGAGATTTTTCTACCAGATTGCTCTCAGTTTATTTTATTGGGCAAGACTTTCTTTTCATGCTCGGCCTCTTACTAATGTTATTTCGCACTTGTGATTTTATTCTATTGCTACTGTGAGTTCATATAAATTCCGGTGCTTAGAAAACCTCTGCGAACTAACTGAAGTTAAACTTATCTTACAAATCTATAAATCGATATGTCAGTCCTTGGTGATATATTCTATTCAGGCCTGGGCAGGCGCAGCCAAGTCGTACATGATTGAAGTAAACGTGTACAAAGATCAGTTATAATGCCAATGCTATGAAAACCACGAAGATTTCCAACACAGGAACTTTATAAGGCAACTGATATACTTACTGTACGAAATCTATACATAGAATGGTGTGTAACCCAATCTCATAAAAGACAAATAATCCCAGAATCACCAACTTTACAGGCATGAGGACATCCACGACAAGTACATTGGATAAGAAGTGCCTTTGCGACGGGTCAATTTACCTAAATTGCTTTATAATTAAATAAAGCAGAACATATTATAAAACTAAACACCCACAAATTGAAAAAATAAAATAAAAAACTGTCTTCATAATCTAGACTAGCAACAGCAAATATGTTGATCTTATTACGCACACACACACAACCACTTATATTAATTTTATATAATAAATTAGTTTCAAATTAAGTATTCATTTTTAATTTTCTCTTCATTTTGTAGGTTAGGCGTATTATANGATATACTTACTGTACGAAATCTATACATAGAATGGTGTGTAACCCAATCTCATAAAAGACAAATAATCCCAGAATCACCAACTTTACAGGCATGAGGACATCCACGACAAGTACATTGGATAAGAAGTGCCTTTGCGACGGGTCAATTTACCTAAATTGCTTTATAATAAAATAAATAAAGCAGAACATATTATAAAACTAAACACCCACACATTGAAAAAAAAAATAAAAAACTGCCTTTATAATCTAGACTAGCAACAGAAAATATGTTGATCTTATTACGCACACACACACACACACACACACACACACACACAACCATTTAAATTAATTTTATATAATAAATTACTTTCAAATTAAGTATTCATTTTTAATTTTCTCTTCATTATGTAGGTTACGCGTATTATATTGTAAAATTGGGAAGACACTGACCTCTAAGTCACTGTTTTAGATGTTGTAAAGTTTGACTGTATTTTTTTATATTGCATGTTTAAACGGGATCTATGTTATTTTCATGTGAATAATATTTAAAAGGTTTACATAATTACTGCATAAATCCTTCGTTATAGAAAGCTTTTAGCCGTAATCCGTCACACACTGAACTTTTTGACTTTATATATATCAGAATATTTCCGGACATAAGCAAGTTTCCTAATTTCTTCACATAACTTTGCAAAGTATTTTCCTCGCTGATTAATTTTTTGGAAGTGTCAATAAAGCTTATGTAATAGTTAAATTAAAGTACTGTTCTTCCATTAAATGTAGAGATTTCCCATATAGATTTATTAAAAAAGAATTTAAAGTGTGTGCGTACGAAATACACATGTCAGACGTGAAACTTCTTTGACAACTAATTTTTAAGTCTTGTTTATATTTATACAAATCTAAAGTTTTATATTACCGACACTTAGAGGGAGGCACAAAGAATGATATGTTAGGAATTTCAATATTAAAATATTAAAAGTGTTGAAAATTAAACCAAATAATTTATTTAAATCTCAAATGACGAATTGTAAATAAAAATGCCACGTGATTTTTTTTATCAATATTAGAAATTATTAATGAAATTTTGGTTTTAAATTTAAAATTTAGAAAAGAAACTTTATTTTCATCCGTAAAAAAATTACCCTCATGCGCGTAAAGAAGTTTAGCTTCTAAAATTACATTGTGGCGTAAATATAAAGGCTTGCCTGATTTTACGGCATCTTAATTTCGAATTCATGTTTTGGGTTATCAACGATATAAGGAATTGCTGAAATATTTTACATTCACGTTTAATGTTGAAAAATATTTTCTCCTCAAACTAAAATACGTGTAACGAGCTTTGAACCCAATCAATGGACATTTTGCCCGTCATGTACGCTATGAAAGTCCCGGAAATTGACACTCCTCCACAGCCAAATTTCCACGGGAAAGCAATTTTGTGCTTGTCATAGGAATTTGGCAATTAAAAATAAATATTTCTATAGGTTTGATTTTGTCGTTAATTTTCTAACCTAACTTATTTTATATATATATATAAAACACATTTTTTCTACCTATGTCCCTACAACCGATGTGCCCCAACCCGATTTCATTAAAAAGCAATAAGGCGAAGACGATTTAGTTTATATCGATTCTATAAAGAACCCGCTAAACATTGTTTTAAAAGAAATATAGGATTTTTTTATTGTTAACAGCAGTTTAACGCTTGACTGTGACACCTGAACGTAAGCGATGATACAGTCTTAGATGGAAGCGCGCTAATCTCGTAATTGGCAATATACCTCGTATGGGTTCTACGCAGCATTGTAACAGAACAAAATTAGAAAAAACAATTTTTTAAATTAGCCCTATCGGGGATCGTACCCGGGCCTCTGCTAGCAAAGTGAGTAACAAAGGGAAAACTTTGTCTTGAAAAGGATAAGGCCGCTAATCTATTTTATATAATATAGGGTCCGAAAAAGTTAGTTAATTACTCTAGCCAATAAATAAAGAAGTTATATATTCTTTGTTGTTACGAAACGTTTTTTCTGTACAGATGACCAGAAAAGCTATAACAAAGTTGTTCCTTTTCGACTGCCTCATTGGCCTAGTGGTTAGCATGTTCGGCTACAGACATGAGATCCTGGGTTCGAGTCACGATATTAAGTTTCCTATTAAGATTTTCTTAATATTTGAAGTTGGGTGTCTGGCGGTGAGCTCCACTGCTGTGCTTTGGAGAGCACGTTAAGCCGTCGGTCTTGCGCCTGATCTCTATCTGGTCGTGTCGGATTCCCGTCACATCGGACTAAGAGTGAAGGAATACAGAATATACTTGTATCTGCCAAATCGCAATGGAGCCGCATGGTGGGTCTATGCTTTAATAACCCTCTCTCCTATACGTTTACGTGGGACGTCAACGGCCCGTTACTTACCTTACCTTATTCCTTTTCCACGATAGATGCTCACTAAGAACGAATTATTTTATATTCCCACGGAATCAATTGGCAGATTTTTGTGTAAACATTTTACACGTCGACACCACATTTGGAAATAAAATTTTATTATATCTTGTGTCGGTAACAAAGTTGTGTGGGTGCGAGGAAAAAATCCATATCAACTTGACGGCAGTTTTACGTAGAAAGTTTTCCCTTTTTGCAACTTCTTGGAATGTTATTTCAAGCAAAAAAGTTCAAAGTTTCTTTATAGGTCCAAGATGAAGTTGTATTCAATGTTGTTTGTACCCGCGGAACAAGAGTTCAACTTGGTAAATTGTTAAATACTTTTTATAAAAAAAAAATATATAATGAAGGACAAAATTATGAACTATTTTATTAGGTTTGACATGCCTATATTTAATGTGTTATCGTTGATATTTGGGGGTTTAGAACTAGTCTTATTTACAAAAATATTATTATAGAAAACGAAAGATGCGCCATTTTAAGACGAGATCATATTATACGGAAAAACCTTGGAAATTTGTAACATATTGCTAGGAAAAGAAAACCATAGAAATTCTTTTAAAGAGACAAAAGTATTATATATATTATTTTCAAACAGTGTCAGTACAGATCCTTTTTACATCAAATGTATTAATTTTACTATTACAGGCTTTGTTGCATAAACAATTTGCGTTTTGGCTTTAAATGTATGAACCACGTGAGACATTTGAAATAAATAAAAAGCTTATAATATTATGAAATATTAATAAAGAAATAACAATTATCGTATTCAATACTTAGCTTCCCAGAGAGTAATAGCAATCAGAGCTATACGGGGGTACCGTACAGTGTCATGGACGGCAGCAACACTCCTTGCAGGTGATCCCCCGTGAGAGCTCAGGGCCGAAGTTCTCACGGCTGCTTACCAGTACAGAGCAGCCGCGAGAACCAGAGGGGAATCACTAGACACAGACGAGATAAGGAGGGTCAGGGTTCTAGCTAACAGAGTCTTGACCCAGAGATGGAAGGGGGATCCCGGGTACCCAGTAGCGGGCGGGGCCATAGTAGGGGCGATCTGCCCTTATCTGGACAAATGGCTGGGCAGAGACCACGGATCGCTCTCCTACATATTGGTACAGGTGCTTACCAGTTATGGTTGCTTTGGCTAATACCTGTATCAAACCGTTGGCTTTGAGCTGTTAGCTAGATGTCACGAGTGTGGTGCCTCGGTAGACACTGTCCACCAGACTGTGGCAGAATATCCCGCCTGGGGACCTCAGCGACTCATCATGACGTCGCTGATCAGCACAGACCTCTCACTGGTAAGTATTATAGGGGCAATACTTATCAGTGAGCAGGCCTGGAGTGCGGTTGCCTCCTTTTGCAACACTGTCCTCTCGCTCAAGGAGGCACGGCAAAAGGAGAAGGTGAATGCCGCCGAAACACTCCAGCCCCGACAAAGGGGTGCAGACTACAGGAGGCGGAGGTTCATACAACTTTACCCCCTGTAGAATGTCTGTGAGCTGCAACCAAGGGGCCAGAGAGGAATGCCTCAACGAATCTCTGATTGCCCACTCATGGTTGATGGCGGTCCCGCTGGGTTTTAGTGGGTATTGCAAGTTAAGTTTCGTGTTTATCGAAGTACCAATTATTAAAGATGTATTTATAATAGATCTCAGATATAATTATGTGAATAGAGTTGTTTTGAAATTTTTACACTATTAATAATTTTTGCTCTACTAGGTTTGTTACACATTTTAGCAGGCGTCAGGAAACTTTAAGAGTATATAAAGGAGATTATTAATTAATCATGATAATTCAAAGAAAACTTTAATTATTTAGTTTGTTTCGTGCATTGTTGTGTGCATTTTACGTTTCGTGAACAAGATGCCATATTTGTGAAAGGGGAAATTTCAGGATTGGAAACATTAGTTTAGTGTTATTCGGTAAAATGTAAGATATTTCAAAAAGTGGAAGAGATTTAAAGAGACATTTTATCAATTTAGTTACTGGTATTACAAAAAAAAATTTCTACCATATATATAAAGAACTCAAAAATTATTTATACACATCTTTTTATGGTGACTGTGACTAAAAAATTCCGACGATTTGAGTCCTAGAAAATCCATAAGCTATACGAAGGTTTTATGACCCAGCTGAGAGATCTAAAGCACTTTTTTAAATCCTACTACTGTTCACTATCTTCCAAAATATACATATATCTTGTTAAAAATTTCGATTATTAATAAAATGCTTTTTATTCATTCATTCATATTTATAAACAATTTTTACACAATACATTACAACTCGTATTGGATGGCACTTAATGCTGCTTTTAAAATATTAATATGACTTTATTTACGGGTAAAGTGGACAACGCCATATATTAACGGCTCACTTAAAAGGTTTAAAGGTTTATTTCTATGTTATAAGTTTAAGAATTTCGCTAAATGGCGTAAAAATGAACTATTACTTTTCTTTTCGTAAGACGTTTGTATGAAATATGATATTGAATGCCTCGTATTTTCTTATCCTCATATTCATGATAATGTTATGCAGTACAAACACAAATTTACACACATTGAATCTAAATTAATCCGAATCTAATATACGGTAAATCTCATGATACGATTTCAACCTAATTTACATTGGGAATGTATTAGCGATTCGGCAAATTAGGAATTAGGCTGTCTTGATAATGAACATTTATTATTCTGTTTATCTAGAGAGCAAATAAGAGATAGGAACAATATTCTTGCTAGGGAAATGTTTTACTAATGATTTCGAAAGCTTTCCTGTGTAATTTTGTTTGTGTGTGTCCCGTTTTTGCATCATTTGTAATACCATATTTTTAACCTGGGAAATGCATTTATGCACTCAGCCTAGCGTCGGGAGTGTGGGTCTCGGCGAGGGGAACTACTCGCAATACCCGCTAAACCCAGCGGAACCCTCTTCATTCATTAGTGGAACATCAGAGGAGCGCTCGAACATTCCTCTCTGGTGTCCCGGATGAGTTCACGAAGGGGTCATGACGGGTGCAAGATATACGCCGCCTGCCTGGAACCCCACCTGCGTCGGCGGTAAGAGGAAACATTAACTGCGTTTTCCCTCTCTCGCTCGTGGGCCTCTTTCAGCGTGATGACCGTCGCACAGAAGAGAGCCACTTCAGTCCAGCATATCTCGGAAACAGCGGGCGTCAGTTGGTTGATTGAGCGAGTCTTGTCATCGATGTGAGAAACGCGCTTTGTTTTCGCGCGCGTTTATTTGTGCTCTAATTCCTAAGATATTTATTTCAATTATATGGTGGAAGAGATTATTTGAATTGCAATAGCATTAATGTTGTATCCGTCTGAATAACTTGTTATGATATACATTATGTGACTACTTTGTTAAGAGAGAGATAGTTATATGCTATCAGC
The DNA here is from genome assembly GCA_015832385.1 of Elymnias hypermnestra. Taxonomy (NCBI): domain Eukaryota; kingdom Metazoa; phylum Arthropoda; class Insecta; order Lepidoptera; family Nymphalidae; genus Elymnias; species Elymnias hypermnestra. Next base: position 3,680,267 of record JACTOM010000063.1, on the reverse strand, counting down.
AGCTTTTTTGTAAATCTATAAAAGAGGAATATCTCACTAGGCATTGTATAGTTTTATCATTAATGGATTAAGCCGCGTTTTCGACGAAAGCTTCCAGTCAGGTTAATGTTGTCCGACACAACAATTATCGATATATCTCAAGCTTACCACAACGTTCTCAGAACGTTACCAGATCGTTGTAGAACGTTGTGGTATAAAAGAAGATGTAGTGACTAAAAGTAAGAAAGGTATGCTTAGATGGTTTGGGCACGTAGAGAGAATGAATGAAAGGTGACTGACAAAAAGGATTTATTAGTCAAGTGTGTATAGGAAAGTTGGAAGGGTAAGGGGAAGGCGAACGTTCCTGGACCAATCCCAGGACATTTTAAATAAGAGCCAAGAGCCGAGAGGTCAAGAGTACGCTAAACTGATGACCCTGTATGAAAGGTTTAATGAAAATGAAAGAAGCGAAGGATATATGCAAGGACCGTGGCAAGTGGAAGGACGTAGTCTCTGCCTACCCCTTTGGGAATGAGACGTAATGCTATGTATGTATGTTAAAACCTTGATAGTCTCAATCTTTCTCATGAATCACTCTATCTATTGGTAAAAACCGCATCAAAATCCGTTAAGTAGTGTTTAACTCTTTGAAGTGAAACTTCTTTAGGCGCATGAGTCTAAAATTTATTTGGATGAAACGCGTGACTAGCGTCGTCACGAAGATGTACAGCGCTTTTTATGTTAATTCGTTTGAAGGTTACGTAGTTTTAACATTTACAAATAACATGTGGCATTTTAATTTGGCACTCGTTATTTAATATTTCATGAATTCTTTTTTCTAAATTTAATTAATAATTTATAATATTGACAAAAATCACGTGGCCTTTGTTTACAATTCGCCATTTGAGATTTCAATATATAATTTGTATTAATTTTCGACACTTTTAATATTTAAATTCCGAACATAACATTCTTTTTGTCTCCCTCTAAGTCTCGGCAATCTAAAGTTTTAGATTTGTATATATATAAACAAGACAAAAAAATTTGTTTGCCAAAGAAGTTTTACTTCTGATATGTGTACTTAGTACGCAAGTGTCAAACGTACAGATAGACGTCTTTGTTTTACATTTTATTAATGTAGTGATGACGTTAAACAGAAGGGCCTCCTGGGTCCGACGGTCTATTTCAGTTAGCGTAACTTGAGATTGGAGTAGGCCGTTAAAAGAAAGCACTTAGTGTCACGGGCGTGCTCAATAGGTATATTACTGAAGCTATCATTATTGCTATAAAAATATACATATACATCCTTTAAACGCTTATTCACATTGATATAATGAAACTGAAGGGATTTTTTCGGTTGAATGCGCTTATCAGGAGCTACTTGTTTTAGTTTAATTGAAAAATCATATTAGTGTAAGCTTGCTCATTTTTTTATATTTATATTTAACTCTAAATCGGTCTAGCCGTTTAGAAAGAGTTCAGTCAAATACACATGTACATATATAAATTTAATTAAAATTATTATTTTCCCTGTATAGTTATGTCATAGGAAAATACTTGATCAATTTGCTGGATCTGTTCCGAATCAAGTCACAGTATAATAGTATGTACTATATATTTTAATTTACAAACATAAAGAAAAATATTAACCCAGACATGTATTAGTTCTGCTGTCAACTAAGTTATACCAAGCTGTAAATAAAGCTGCGTGGGCCAGCTATTACTCTTCTGGACACATCTATTGGCCCACCTTAGAGTTTAGGTTTCGATGGCCCCTATCGCAATATTATTGCTAGATTGAACAAAAACTATTGATGCAGTTTTAAACTTGGTACTTTTTACCATTTTTTTCGATCGTAATGTTTTAAACTTGAATTCAGAATACCACACGACATGGAGCTACGCCTAAAAAGTCGGGTATGCGCCTTGATGAAGGCACTTGATTATTGAATAAAAAACATGTTCAATTTAATAAAGGTTTAATTTAATAACGCGTGTTGCCTCCATAGGCTTCTACCACAGCTCTCATACGATTAGGCATAGAGTTTATCAACCGCTCTATGAAATTTTGGGGGATCATCTCCCATTCCTCTTCTATGGCAGTTTTCAACTCCTGCATCGTCTGGGCAACTGGCTGACGAGCCCTAACAAGTCTTTTTAGCTCGTCCCACATGTGCTCAATGGGGTTCATGTCTGGGCTTCTGGCTGGCCAGTCCATAACTGTGATGTTCACACCCCGAAGATATTCCCTGACGATGCCGGCCGTATGGGCTCTTGCATTATCATGCATAAAAAGGAAATTTGGGCCCACATAGTCCGCGTATGGCATCACGTGAGGTTCTAAGCACTCACGAATGTACCTTTCAGCATTTAATGTTGGCAGCCGTGGTCCCGTAACAATCTCAAGTTGAGTTTTACCGCTCGCGGATATACCGCCCCAGACAGTCCATGAGCCACCGCCATAAGCAACCCTCTCTTCAAAGCAGCATTGTGCAAAACGCTCCCCCTTACGTCGGTAGACCTTCTTCCTTCCATCATTGCCATGTAACACAATTTTAGACTCATCAGAAAAGAGTACACGGCTCCAATGCTGCTGAGTCCAATTTAAATGAGTGCGCGCGAAATGAAGGCGCGCTGTTCGATGGGCTCGCGTTAGTTTGGGGCCATTAGCTGGCTTGTGTGGTACCATATCGCGTTCTTTTAACCTTCTCCGAACTGTTCGAGCGCTCACAGATACTCCGTGGAAGTCGCGAAGTTGGTTTTGTATCTCAATGGAGGTAAGGTGACGATTTCTCAAGCTGGTCGTCACGATGAATCGATCCTGCCTTTCAGTTGTGACCCGAGATCGTGGCCTTCCTTGGCGACGAACAAAGCCGCCAGTCTCTAGGTACCGCGAATAAACATTTCGGACCGCAGATCGACTTAAATTAAGTTGAACACTCACATTTCGTTGGCTGAGTCCCGCCTGGATAAGTGCCACAGCTTGGGCGGCGACTTCAGGCGAAGTATCCATTGATATTGATAGAACCTTACTTTAATGGTAAGAATAAGTAATGTTTGTTGCAAAACCAATGAGAAAAATCACACTTTCAAGAATTAAATCCGAGTAATCCAATAAAATCAAGTTTTTTTTAGTATTCGATTGTTTGTTAACAACGAACAGGCTCCACATTGTCTTTTGTTTCTTTAAATTCTGTGTTCGAAATTCAAAAAAGACTATTGAATGAAATTATGAATGTGCCAGGTTCAAAACTGCATAAAAACTTTTTGCTTGACCTAATATAAAATTTTAGCTAGGACCAAACGAAGCTGAAAATGCAAGGTGAAAATAAGTAAAAGTCCATGCCTACAAAGTACACATGTCAGAAATGAAACTTTATTGAAAAACTAATTTTTAAGTCTATTTAATAAAACTTTAAGTTTCCGAGACTTAGAGGGAGGGAAAAAGGAAGATATGTTAGGAATTTAATTGTCAATAAAAATAAAAGTCTCGAAAATTAATACCAATAATATGTAAATATTTCAAATGACGAATTGTAAATGAAAATGCCACGTGTTTTTTGTCAATATGAGAAATTATTAATTAAATTTTGTTTTTGAATCTAAAATTTATAAAATATTTTATGAAAAATAGTATTTTAAATGACGAGCGGCAAATTAAAATGGCACATGTTATTTGTAAATATTAAAATCACCTAACCGTAAAACGAATTAGTATAAAAAATGTTGCACATATTCGCAGCGCTAATCACGCGTTTCATCCGTGAAAATTTTACTCTCATGCGCCTAAAGAAGTTTCTCTTCAAAATATTTACTAGATTTATGGATTTTGTGGGAGTTTTCGCTTACATGGGTTTGATTACTTGCATTTTAGGACAATAGACAAAGGTGCATCCGAACTATTGAAGAGATGGCGCCTTGCAAAGTTTGTTTAACGGTATGGTAACAAAAGAAAACTTTCCTGAATTTATCTACGACCAGATATTAAACATCTACCTATTATTATAAGTAGCGCTCCAACGGCATTGCATCCGTTGTGCTTGCCTATTTTCGTAAACAAAGACAGATAATTAATTCATTTTATAGGATCGAAAATCGTTTGGCGTGGTTAAATAACTATCAAACTGAATACGCCCTTTTGTTAGTGCTCCTTCGCAGTCACGTCTCTTGTCGATGTGTTAATTAATATTTAGAAATCGCAGACATGCAAATGAAGGGGATTCAAGAATTAAAACACGGCTTCTTGAGGTACCAATTTACTTAGTACCTACAAAGATACGCGTTAAGATTTTTCCTTGTAGAGTTTTTTAACAATTAGGAAAGACAGGGTAGAGATAAATAAAAACGCGATATAAAAAAAAATCATTATACCTTATTTTATTACGTCGATCGGTCAAATACAATTTCAAAATTCAAATTGAAAAATTAAGTTCAAATAGGTTAGTACTTTTGAATCGTCAAATATGGTATTTTTCCATATAATATTTTCAATGTGCGACTGATGATGATGTGGAGGAAAGATTTAGAATCTACAGTTACGAGGGCTCCTTCGTGTCCTGTTCTGCGAAAAGCCCACCAGATACTCCGTCGGGTGTGCCGTTTTATTTTCTCATCATCATTACAATATATGTTTTTAAATCACTCTATTTCGATTAGAGCAATTCATTACTCCCATGCTTTTATATCCTATAGGTAGTCCTTCAAATTATGGAACGGTTGCTAAATTATCTTCTTTTTTTTTAAATAAAGATAAATCTTTATTTAAAAGAAAGAAGATAAAAGAAGAAGAAAAAAAGAACTTCTTAAGTGACATCTTTGTAACTTCTTCTGGGAGTATATTATAGAAACGTATGCAGCTTACTAGTATTTATAACAATCATACTTTTATTTGTTAAGTTATATGAGCTGCATTCACTTTTCTTCGTAAAAGAGTCAATAGACAAAAAGACAAAAAACACATGGCATTTTTATTTAGAGTTCTTCATTTGAGATTTCAATAAATTATCTGTATTAATTTTCAAGACAACTTTTAATATTTTAATGACAATTAAATTCCTAACAATATCTTCCTTTTTCTCTCCCTCTAAGTCTCGGAAAACTAAAGTTTTAGATTCCAAATATATATAAGACTTCAAAATTAATTTCCCAAAGATGTTTTACTTCTGACATATGTACTTTGTACGCACGCAATTTTTTAAAATTGTTAACAGGTGAGCGCTTGCCGGAGTCAACACCTAATGTTAAATGATGATACAGTCTAAGATGGCAGCGGGCTAATTTGGTAAGAGGCAATTTACCTCTTACCGACACATCATTGTACCGGAATACAAATCTCTTTGCTTAGCGGTACGTCTTTCTTGCAAATTGTTAACTAGCCAAGGCCTAAGCCTCCCACTGGTAATTACAGCTTGTATACATGACCGTATCCGTTATTCCAGCAAAATAGAAAACCAACGTCTGAATAACGAATGCTGTACAAGTATTGTACGTAAACTATACACGTATTTATACTTACGACTCTGTGTAACTAAAATAAAGACGGGTATAAAATAAATAAGTACCTGTTCTATCTTATAACGGTTTTATTAACAATATAAATAGGTAAATTACAAATTTACTTTCCTACAATTGAGCTGCGCTACTCTACTGCGAGCAGTCCAATGTGCTTATTACATATAATTTACCACTAGATACACAATATAGTTCTTGATTTTCATATCGTTGGGTCCTATTCTATGCACCAACATACTTTAAAGGCTCGATTCTAAGTTTAGTCCTCGTTGTAAACTTGTAGTCGACTGTACGTTGCGTTACACATATTCTAGATATATTATATGATACCTTATAGTGCTGCTACACTGCTGTTTAAAAATGTTCATAAACATTGGTAAACATTTTCTAACAAACATTTGATCACAATGTTAAAAAATGTATTAAACATTTCTTAACAAAAGAGTTAGCCGAAACCATGTTTTTAACTTTTATCAACATTTCTATCTCACTCAAAAATCTAACAATTTCTAACATAATGTAACAATTTCTAAGCAATTTTAAACAGCAGTGTGGCAGTACCATTACGTTGTTAAGATAATAACTTTAATAATGTATAAAGAGTACCTTTCCATATAATATATAAATTCCTTTTATAATTTCGATAATTCAACTTTAATGAAATTCGATAAATCATTCGTTTATTATAAATTTTGTAATTTTACTATTACATATTTTGAAATTCAATCAACTAAATTTAACATCCACCATCACACATCTTTAATATTCAATATTATAAACATATACATTACAAAAAATATTTTTACGTTACTTACATAAAATACTTATAAATAAAGTTAATGACAGTTATTATATAATACAGTCTAAAATTAGTATTTTGAACGCAAATGTAAATAAATGAATTTATTTTACTGCCAAATGTATCATCTCATATTTATGTGCCATATATAATGAGATATTTATACGATTTTTATTGTAATATATTTTAAAGATTATATAATAGCATTATTTTCATCTAAAATTCAGGAATTTTATTTAGTCATTAAATATCAGTTACTTTAATTTAAATACAATAAATAATAAAAGTTTATTTATCTGAGTATATATTCATATAGGTTATTAAAATTTAAATTTGTTATAACGCACTTTAATACGGTACGGTTATTTCTAGACGTAATAATTACTAACTAGAACCGAGCCAAATATCTAATTAACTTTTGCATAATTATTATCATTTATAATTACAAAATCAAATAAAAGACTACATTCGAAATACTGTTAGCACTACATGTAGTGCATTGGTAATGAAAAATTTATAAACAATATTATACATAAAAATACAACATAAAAAGCTTTCTTTTTTGCATAATTATTCCTTTTAAGTTTTATACAAAATCGTATTTTTTATATTAAATTTTTATATCGACATTAATACCCATAATGAGGGTTTCGTTGAATAAAAGCATACCGTACTTAAACATATTTTGATATTACAATAAGTATATGATATAATTCGTGACTTAACATCAAAATTAATATGAATCAAAAGGAGTTTTGAGTTGGCCTGAAATGTATTTCTATTCCAAGGAAATAAGGATTACAATTGTAAGCTATGGATAAAGTTCGCAATATCTGAATCCAAGAAATATTTTACGAGATAAATGGTGATATGACCATAATCATCAAATCAAATAAAAATATTCTTTATTCACAGGCACAAAAAGCTCTTTTGAATCGTCAATAATCTGTCCGTTGGTAACAAAACTACCACCGGTTCGGAAAGTTGATTCCGGTGAGAAGAAACCGACAAGAAACTCAACGGTTTAGCTTTCATGTGCCACTCTAATCAAGTCCATACATCTTTGTCATTTAAATAATCTTCAATATTATACTATGCTTTTTGTAATAGGACGTTTTTAATATATTTTTAAATCTATGTGAAGGCAGACTCAGAAGTGATTTAGGTATTTTATTAAAAATGCGTATGCTCAACCCGACAAATGATTTTTGAACCTTCTTCACTCTAAAATATGGCGTTACAAGTTTGTTTGTATTGTTGAATATTATCACGGAAATATAAAATGTTATTCAATATATATTGCGACGGTACTGTGAGAATTGATATTTCTTTGAATTTTTCTCTTAAAGAAACATCTTTTGACTTTTAAAGGTTTGTGCTGTAATTTAAATTCCTTGATTCAACATTACCATGAATCGAGCTTAAGACCATTCAATTCAACTACCATTTTGCCAGCGAGGTAGATTAAATTATATACACTTATAGTGGAAATAAATAAACCTGCAATTTGCGCAAATGATATAAACATTAGAAAGAAAGCAACCCGGGAAATGGGAATGCAGTGCGATACGAATTATAAGCGGTATGTATTGCATCAATACGAAGTTATTGTCTTATTTTCAATTGTGAATTTATAAATATAATAATTCCAAATGACTGGCAAGCGTTGCAAATTTGTATATAAAAGGTGAGATTGCAACGTTATCAATATTTCTACAGCATAATAATAAAAATAGATGTAGTCAGTCTTTTATAGCAGTAGACAATGTCGCTTTGAGAGAAATTATAAAACCAAGGAGAGGAATAAAACCTTCCTATAGAAAGTACATAACACTAAGATTCTGATTTCTTTGCAGGAAAGAAAAAATAAATGTTTCCTTTGTATTTTAAAAGTATTTATACTAGATACTGTTCCAATTTTGAAAGAGTCCGAGAGTAATTTATTACACAAATTGTGCTGAATATTGATATGTAAATTTATTGTCTTTTTCGTATCATTATTAACAGATGAAAGACTATATAATAGACATTATGTATATCTTAATTTTTTCTCAAATAAAGTAAAAAAAGTACTCTAAATAAACTCTATAAATAATTTTCTTTGTGTGCACAAGGGTTTAAATTTTTATTTCGTACTTTAACTCAGTAAATTAATTTAGTTTATGAGGAAATTGTTCAGAGAACTGTGTACGAGGCATGCTACTATCGAACTGAATCTAGCTTGGTGTTAGATTAACAATGAACTTTGATATTAGCTTGGATTCAAGTATGTGCGGCTTTAATGTCATTTAATTTTGCGGTTAAACAACTTGCCACTCATTCTGTCATGATTTATAAATTTGCAGGTGAGTACAAATAATACAGGGATGCGGTTTGCCTATAAGTGGAAATCGTTTAGTAGATCGCCTCCTCTCAGGTATTCGTTCACAAAATTGAGCAATCGTCACTTAAATTAAATATTTATATCATACTTACATTATAAGTGAATATTTTACTCGTGATAAATGTTATTAAATTCATTTTGCATGCTATGACACATGAAAAGCTGACTAAAGTACAGCTGGCCACAGAATGTGTGTTACAGAATAGATTTCTTTGTCGTCACTTGTAGGAAATGATGTCCCTATTTAAATATATATAAATGATCCTTCTCCTATAAAGTTTTGAACATCTAAAATTTTCTTATAAGTAATAAAATCGATATATTTATAGTACATGTTCTATTCTACGACAATTAAGAAGTAATAGTAGAATTACTGTTGAAAATACAACAAGAATTTCTTATCTAAGAAGATATAATATTACGTAGTATATTGATATAACAGCTACCTACTTATATTATTTATTTATATAATAGGATGAAAAAAAATATAAAATGAAGGAACAAAAAATCCGTTTCTCATGGATTTTACAGTTTAAAACTTCCATATGTAATTGTTCTGTTATCTACTTAGCTATGTTTTGAACACAGACAAGGTATTCAGAGGTTCTTTTAAACTACTTATAATAAACTAAAAGAAATCTATATTAATATTTCATTTCAATGTGCCTTGTTGAAGCGATCAAAAATATATAGAAAGCTGTATACCACTTAATAATTTACACTGTAACTTTTTTTAGGTAACCGATTTTTGTGGAACTTAATCAATAAAGTTTTTATTAAATAAATTAATATTATTTTTAAGATGCTTTCGTATTACTATTAGTCGACGTTTCATAAAGACGGACGTTTTTTGCATTACGCGCAATAAGATATTGTATCTTTTTCGATTTTATGAAAATTTAAAATAATAAAATCTATGACAAATTATTACTTTATTTTCGATTTTATATCGTATATATAATCTAATAATTTGTATTAAAAGCTCCAATTCGTTGCAACACATAACACGATTCACTTATAACAACCGTAGAAAGGGATATATGAATTAATAATACGATATTTTAATCCTACATTACTATTAAATATGAAGAATTACTAGTACAGAAGTTAAGAAGATAGGAAAGATGAACTACATATTAAGTCTAGAGTAAGTTATGTACGTGTCGTCGAATAGAACACGTGACGGCAGGACGGGTGTGCGTTAGGTCTGATGATACTGCGGCAACCGTTCATGGTTTATGACTGTAATTTGTTTGCTTTATAGTCAACGGGGATAAAATATATATTTTGGTATTGAAAATATTTATATCTTTTATTGTACAAAAAACTCGGGCTTAAATTCCGCCTCCTTAACACCATTTTAGATTGAGTTTACTGTCCAACAGTGTACCATTGACATGGTTTCCAGGGTCGTCATATATATAACAATTTAAACAATATTTATGCTAGAATTTGAATTTTCCCTAAATTAATTAAATAATAATAATATAATCAAAATATGATTTTCTGGTTCAATAAAATTCGGTGGTAGATGTATGAAAAAAGAAAACAAGTGAAAATTAGAGCTTAAATATGTAGTAGCTCTTCTGTGTGAACCTAAGTATTGTTTTTGATATAGCCAGAGTTACCTGCCTCGTTGGTCTAGTGGTTAGCATGTTCGACTACAGACATGAGGTCCTGGGTTCGAGTCCCGGGTCGGGCCAATTCAAAAATCAATATTGAGTTTTCTATGAAGATTTTCTTATTTGTCCGAAGTTGGGAAGTTGGCGGTATGCTCCACCCCCGTGCCTCGGAGAGCACGTTAAGCCGTCGGTTCTGCGCCTGATCCCTCTCCGGTCGTGTTGGATTCCCGTCACATAGGACTATGAGAGTGAAGGAATAGAAAATGCACTTGTGCCACTTGGCACCTGCCAACCCGCAGTGGAGCAGCATGATGGGTCTATGCTCTAAAAACACTCGCTCCTCGGAGTGAGGAGACCTGTGCCCAGCAGTGGGACGTTAATGGGCTGCTACTTACTTACTGCTATTAAGTCATACAAAAATACGGCGCTGTTTCCCTTAAAATTTGTTATAGATTCAAACGGATGATACTGCTCAAGATGGTAAGATCACTTATCTTTTAATGGTTTCGATATAGCACCGAATTAGTACCGACACGTAGTTCTTTTTCCTGGTAGGATAACTAGCCAAAGATAAAGCGTTACACCAGTCCAGACCTAGAAAATTAGATAATACAACTTCCTAAATTTGCCCTGCCAGGAATCCAACTCAAAACATCTTCTAGAGAAGAGAGTAATTCCACCATTACACCAGATATCAGTCCAAAAGTTTTATCGAAATTTAAACCAGTTTTTCCTCAAAAATGCAGATACATAAATTTCTCTGTTGGGCAATAGAGCATTTTTTTACTTGTTATACTGCCCTGTTCCGCCGATTTGCCTTTTCTATGAAGAATCTTTTTCATTTTTATTTGTGAGTTCAAACCAATGAAAACAATAAATAATATCATGCAACGTTCAACTCACTTTTAAATGTTGGCACTGTACCAAACAATTTGCTGGCATTTAAGAAACTAAAATACCGTTTGCATAAAGTATTTCAAAAATATTTTAAATACCAATTTACAAACAAATTACAGTACAAAAATGTAGTTAAATTACCACGAAAAGCAGGTCGCATCGTGATTGCTCAGACATAAATAATAGAAAAAATTGATTGTAGCATGTACACAATATGATACAGTTTTTTAATACCGCGGCTATTGGATGAATAATAACATAACCCATTTTTTGTAACTTAGTTGAGGACACAGCAACATCTAGAAAAGTCTTGTGTTAAAAACTTATATTTAAATCATTATAAAAACGTTTTGGTAGCATTAAACGTTTTTAAAGTGAATCTTTTTAGGCGTATGAGGGTAATTTTTTTACGGATGAAACGCGTGATTAGCGTCACGAAGATGTGCAGCGTTTTTATGCTAATTCGTTTGAAGGTTAGGTAGTTTTAATATTTACAAATAACATTTTAATTAGTCACTAGTCATTTAATAACTTAATATACTGTTTGTCATAAAACTTAAAATATTTCATAAATTCTCTTACAAATTTTATATTCAAAAACCAAATTTAATTATTAATTTCTAATATTAACAAAAAACACGTGATATTTTAATGACAATTAAATTCCTAACATATCTTCCTTTTTCCCTCACTCTTAAGTCTCGGAAATCTAAAGTTTTAGATTTGTATAAACAGGACATAAAAATTATTTTGCCAAAGAAGTTTCACTTCTGACATGTGTACTTTGTACGCACGCATTTTTTTATTGCTTACAGATTAGTGTTTGACTGTGATCACACCTGATGGTTAGCGATGATATAATCTGGAAATAGGCAATTTACCTGTTATGATTCCTACATATCATCGTATCGAGACATAAACCTGTTTGATGTGCGGTACGTTTTTGCTGGTAGAGTAACTAACCACGGCCGAAGCCTACCACCAGCTTAGACTCAGATAAATTAGAAAATGTAATTACCTATATTCGCCCTAAAGGGGATCGAACCTGGAACCTCCGCCAGCTAGCGAGGCCGTCAAGTTTAATTAAACGTTTTGATTAAATTTCAAAAAGATCTCCCGTAAAATTGGGTTTTGATGTACAATTTTTTTCATATTGCCTCAATTTTTTTTATAAAACCACATAATGTTTTTTTAATAAGTCATTATTCTTCCAAAGCAGCGATATTTATTTGACAATAATAATACAATATTAATTTTCTCATAAAATATTAATAATGGCAATACGTTAAATTAAATATTGATAAAATATATAATAATTTAGCATGGCAACAATGTATCAAACATTTCTCTCTTACGTCGTTTATGTGCACAATTTTAGAAGTGTCTAAATAATGAATGTCCAAAAATAATGTGGCATTCTTTATATATATATATGTAAATAATATAAAATATGTTTACAAAAACGATTACGGGCGTATCTTTAATCTGTGATGCGGCCCGCCTTTCGTCAAAAGTTTGTGTCCCATTATGAAGGCGGTGGACACCGCACTAAGGTTGAGGTGGCGATTTGATTGAAGTGCTTATCTATAGGCACTCTGTCATCGTAGAGCGTGGGCGCTTGTAGTATAATACCTGCCGTTCCGACCAAAACGGCCAATGTGAATATCCATAGAAATAAACGATCCAACACCATTGCGACGTATTTCCAATCCTCTTTTACCTGTAAATATGACGAGAATGTTTACCCTGCATTTATTAAAATATATTAAAGTAGATATCACACACTTGATAGACTACAAGCCCATGGTAAAAACTAGCCTGTGAAATGCACCAACGTGAATAACGCTTAGAAGTCTGTTATTATATCATAAAATAACTTTGAGCAGTGTGTCATTATATCTGAGCGGTACAGAGCACGAGCAAATAATTTCTTTTTAATCCTAATATTTTTATATTTTTATTTGTTACTTTTTATAATGAACGGCAATAAGGTACAACGGTAATATTTAATAACATTATATAAAAAAATTGCCGTATATAAATTTAGGCTGTTACAGCAATTATCTACATTTCAAGACTTACCAAGTTGTTACTGCTGTAAGATTCTTCATTTATTTACGGCTACTTTTTTTTTGTTATACTGTTATTAAATATTACTGTTGTACCTTATAGGCGCACATTATAAATGGTAACAAATGAAAATATTAGGATAAAAAAGTAATTATTTACTCCTGCACCGCTCAGAAATGACGACGCTCAGTTATTTTATGATATAGTAACAGCCTTCTAAGTGTTATTCACGTTAGTTCATTTCACAGATAAATTTTTTCCATGAGTTTGTAGTCTATGATGGTAGGCTGTCAAAAATGGACAGACCTGACAGGTGTCCTCTGCGACTCACGTATGGCGATTCGCATTAAGGGCAAAATTAATAAAACTGCAGTAAGACCTGTAACGATGTATGGAGCAGAATGCTGGCCTCTAAGACGGAAAGACGGAGAAACTGCACATCATGGAAATGCGAATGCTCAGATGATCTGCAGTTATCTCCACGAATATCAGAGTGCCAAACATATACATCTGAGGTAGCTTCAAAGTCAGGCCAAAGCCAGAAAAGCTTACAGAAGCTCGGCTGCACTGGTATGCTCAAGTCATGCGAAAGCATGCGTAGGACATGACAAAAAGTATTTTACAACTAAAATGGGGCCCAAAAAGGCGTGGTAGACCCAAGTTAACATGGATGGCAACAATAATCAACGATCTTGCGAAACGATACTTAGACTGAGAGACCACACGGAGACGTGACTTGTGGCGAAAAGCGATTAGGAGAGCCGACCCCAATTAAAGTGGGATAAGGCCGGGGAAAGAATAAGTATTAAAATACTTAACGATACTTATGTAAATATTACCTGACGAATTGTAAAAAAAGTTAAATGTGCGTGCGTACAAAGTAGACATGACAGAAGTGAAACTTCTTTGGCAAACAAATTTTTAAGTCCTGTTTATATTTATACAAATCTAAAACATCAGGTTTCCGAAACTTAGAGAGGGAGAAAGGAAGATATGTTAGGAATTTAATTGACATTAAAATATTCAAAGTGTCGAAAATTCATACAAACAATTTATCGGAATCACAAATGACGAACTGTAAATAAAAATGCCACGTGTTTTTGTCAATATTGGAAATTATTAATTAAATTTGTTTTTTAAATTTAAAATTTAGGAAAGACAATTTGTGAAATTTTATTTTATATTGTATGAAAAATAGTATATTGACTTAAGTGACGAGTGGCAAATTAAAATGCCACATGTTATTTATAAATATTAAAACTACCTTCAAACGAATTAACATAAAAAACGCTGCACATCTTCGTGACGCTAATCAGGCGTTTCATCTAGAAAAATTTTACCCTCATGCGTCTAAAAAGTTTCACTTCAAAAGCATTTTTATTGTACAAATATTGTGTATGCTTTTAATAACTTGATTTTTAGAAAATATAATCATTCCATTGAGTAAAAATCTTTTTATCTTTGAGATTTCTGCGTCAGTGTGTTTTCGATAATCATCAAAACGACACGTCCAATTTTGACAGGAGATTTAGTAGCAGATAGGTGAAACTATAAACAATCACGTGAGCCTATGTCTTGTATATTTAATTTATCCGGTAATGACATATTTACCGTATAAGTTACACATCGAACTACCGTATAGTATGGCCGGGTTTGTTATTGTTGAATAAATTTTGTCACATATGAAACATATGATTTTACTTCGTTGCATCAATTATTTAACAAAAATTAAGACATTCACAAACTATTGTACATTGTCATAGATACTTACTATTTGACTAAAAAATTATAAGCAAAAGATTTTTAAGTATACCTTTGTTGAATCTTCAAGCATTCTGGTATGCTCAGCAATAAAACGCACACAAAAACATGTTCTATGCACTTCAGGCGGACAAGATGAATGGCTAAAGCCTGGGGGTGGATCTGGAACAGGACTTAAGGCTTCCTCCTCAGGTACTGGAATTGCACCACCTTCACTTGATCCATGAACTACACAGCTGCCTCCGAAGCGATTACTGTCACCCAACCTAGGAAGACAATGTTCACACGACAGAAGTGAAAACTTGATTTTCTTATTATGAAAAATAATGCGTTATAACAAAGGCAATTTGTTAAGACAGAGTTAAAGTCGTTTTCTAACATCATCATCATATATATATTTCAAATACTGTGTGAAAAACGATATTAAAAGCGCTGCAAAAGAGTACTTGAATAATTTTGGATTTGTGTACAGTTATAACCTAGGGTACTTAAAACGTGTTCACTGAAGGCATAAGATCAAGCCTTGAGGATGCCATGAAATAAGACATATCCTTTCCTTTAACACCTTTGTTGGCGTAATCGTGCGAGAACTCGCTTCAGTTAAAGTCTCAATATACGAATAATTACTGCAAAATATACTTCTGGACACATCTATTGGCCCGCCTTGCATTTTCAGCTTCGTTTGGTCCTAGCTAAAATTTTATATTAGGCCGAGCAAAAAGTTTTTATGCAGTTTTGAACCTGGTACATTCATAATTTCATTCAATTGTCTTTTTTTGAATTTCGAACACAGAATTTAAAGAAACAAAAGACAGTTTGGAGCCTGTTCGTTGTTAACAAACAATCGAATACTAAAAGAAAGTTGATTTTATTGGTTTACTCGGATTTAATTCTTGAAAGTGTGATTTTTCTCATTGGTTTTGCAACAAACATTACTCATTCTTACCATTAAGGTAAGCTTCTATCAATAATCAATGGATACGTCGCCTGAAGTCGCCGCCCAATCTGTGGCACTTATCCAGGCGGGACACAGCCAACGAAATGTGAGTGTTCAACTTAATTTAAGTCGATCTGCGGTCCGAAATGTTTATTCGCGGTACCTAAAGACTGGCGGCTTTGTTCGTCGCCAAGGAAGGCCACGATCTCGGGTCACAACTGAAAGGCAGGATCGATTCATCGTGACGACCAGCTTGAGAAATCGTCACCTTACCTCCATTGAGATACAAAACCAACTTCGCGACTTCCACGGAGTATCTGTGAGCGCTCGAACAGTTCGGAGAAGGTTAAAAGAACGCGATATGGTACCACACAAGCCAGCTAATGGCCCCAAACTAACGCGAGCCCATCGAACAGCGCGCCTTCATTTCGCGCGCACTCATTTAAATTGGACTCAGCAGCATTGGAGCCGTGTACTCTTTTCTGATGAGTCTAAAATTGTGTTACATGGCAATGATGGAAGGAAGAAGGTCTACCGACGTAAGGGGGAGCGTTTTGCACAATGCTGCTTTGAAGAGAGGGTTGCTTATGGCGGTGGCTCATGGACTGTCTGGGGCGGTATATCCGCGAGCGGTAAAACTCAACTTGAGATTGTTACGGGACCACGGCTGCCAACATTAAATGCTGAAAGGTACATTCGTGAGTGCTTAGAACCTCACGTGATGCCATACGCGGACTATGTGGGCCCAAATTTCCTTTTTATGCATGATAATGCAAGAGCCCATACGGCCGGCATCGTCAGGGAATATCTTCGGGGTGTGAACATCACAGTTATGGACTGGCCAGCCAGAAGCCCAGACATGAACCCCATTGAGCACATGTGGGACGAGCTAAAAAGACTTGTTAGGGCTCGTCAGCCAGTTGCCCAGACGATGCAGGAGTTGAAAACTGCCATAGAAGAGGAATGGGAGATGATCCCCCAAAATTTCATAGAGCGGTTGATAAACTCTATGCCTAATCGTATGAGAGCTGTGGTAGAAGCCTATGGAGGCAACACGCGTTATTAAATTAAACCTTTATTAAATTGAACATGTTTTTTATTCAATAATCAAGTGCCTTCATCAAGGCGCATACCCGACTTGTTAGGCGTAGCTCCATGTCGTGTGGTATTCTGAATTCAAGTTTAAAACATTACGATCGAAAAAGATGGTAAAAAGTACCAGGTTTAAAACTACATCAATAGTTTTTGCTCAATCTGGCAATAATATTTCGGTAGGGGCCATCGAAACCTAAACTCTAAGGTGGGCCAATAGATGTGTCCAGAAGAGTATATGGTATTGTTTTATCAATTTTTACTTGAATTTAACTGAAATGCCTAATATTATGTTAAAAGAAATAAATTTGCAATATTTAACGTGACTTTCAGAAAATTATCACCATCACTATATCACTATATCACAAACTTGTCAGCCTCCTGATATAATAAAATGTACAAGATTTAAAAGTTTTTGTAAAAACAGTGAATGCTTCATAAAGCTAAGTCTAGTAAACTTAATATAAAATTGTTAAACAAAGTGCTGTTCACAAAAAGTTTCAATGTCATTACTTTATTACTCAAAATAAAGAACACTGGTAACAATGAAAATACCCCAAGATGCTAACGTGTAACAAGACGAAAACCTTAATGGCTTTAAGAAATATCAAAGTAAATTATTACACAAACATTTTATACGAAAAAATAAAGGAAAAAGTGTAGTGGTAATACTTAAGATACATAATATTAATAACTTTTACCTTATTTTACTGTTTCTCTGCTTGATTAAACGTGTAAGAACAGGGGGAAAGAATATAATGAACGCGTGTAGTGACCCGATAAAGTAATTAATCAACTCGGTCAAACATTTCCCGATGGACAATATCCTTTATTGTTGTATTACTCAATATTTCTGATATATTTATATGCTAGTGGAATTATTTGATTTTCCTTTGTAAAGGCAGTATTAAGAGGGTATTAATATATGTTGATGATATCCAAAGATACACGCAGACAAGATTTCCTCCTCGGTTATAATTTAGGCAAAAAAAAAAAACATTTTACCTCCAACGAACGTAGCTTGATAGATTTCAAAGAAAGTTATGTCTAAATCCATATGAATGCGCTATAAAATACGCTTTAAATACATTGATTTGTCACAAGAAAATATTAAACTTAATATACTGTAAGAATAGATAAAAAAACAGTTCAATACGGCGGCGTTATAACTATGCAGATATTTCCCAGGCAACCTTTTAAATAATACAAATATGTGTAAACTACTTCAGCTTTCAATTATTTCACTCAGCCTATACATATATCAAGTTGTCGATCGTTAATAAAATACGTTTTATTCATCCATTCCAGTTCAATAAGTTTTTTTTAGATTTGTACTACTTATATTACTTAAGGCAGCGGTCGGGGAACTATTATAACTATTACTATTATTGGGTACAATGTATTACTAGGTGTTACATTGATGAATTAAATAAATAATGTTTGTAATGTTTAAATAAAATTTTTAGTTATTCCTTTCAAAATTATCATGGGGGCTCTAATATAAAAGATGCTAAAAAGAAGCGATTTCGTTTTTTTTTTGCTCTTCGCCATGAGGTCAACTTACACAAAAATATTTTGGAGTAATAAATGAAAAAGTTTC
The DNA here is from genome assembly GCA_015832385.1 of Elymnias hypermnestra. Taxonomy (NCBI): domain Eukaryota; kingdom Metazoa; phylum Arthropoda; class Insecta; order Lepidoptera; family Nymphalidae; genus Elymnias; species Elymnias hypermnestra. The sequence goes on along the minus strand of JACTOM010000063.1, from coordinate 3,661,616 downwards.
CCAACCGCTGACTTAAGGTGTCTCACTGCTGGACACAGGCGTCCTCTTTTCGGAGAAGAAAGGGTTATTAGAGCTTAGACCCACCGCCCTGCTCCACTGCGGGTTAGCAAGCATAGTACCTCAGTGCACTCTGTATTCCTTTATTTTCATAGTCCGATATGACTGGAATCCGATACGACGTGAGTGTGATAAGGCTCAGAAGCGATGGCATAACATGCTCTCCGAAGTACGGGGGTGTAACATACCGCCAACTTCCTCGCTTCGGAAAAATACTGATAAATTCGTAACAGAATTCTTACCAAGCCCAATATCAATTTTCAAAAATATTTTTGAAGTGAAATTTCTTTAGGCGCATGAGGGTAAAATTTTTATAGATAAAACGCTTGATTAGCGTCACGAAGATGTGCAGCGTTTTTATGTTAATTCGTTTGAAGGTATTTCTAATATTTATAAATAACATGTGGCATTTTAATTTGCCACTCGTCACTTAATATACTATTTTTCATACAATATAAAATAAAATTTCATAAATTCTCTTTTCTAAATTTTAAAATTACAAAACAAAATTTAATTAATAATTTCTAATATTGACAAAAACACGTGGCATTTTTATTTACAATTCGTCATTTAAGGTTTCAATAAATTTTTTGTATTAATTTTTACCACCTAATATTTTAATTACAATCAAATTCATGACATATCCTTCTTTTTGGCTTCATCTAAGTCTCGGAAATTTAAAGTTTTAGATTTGCATATATATAAACTTAAAATTTAGTTGTACACACATGTGTACTTTGTACGCACGCATCTTTTTTTGTTATATCACTTGTTACTTTAATATATAATAAAATCCCAAGTACAATAACGGGACTGCCAGATTTAATAAATGAAATGAAAAGCAAATGAAATAAGCCCTGTTAAAATATCAGTGACTATATAAAGGATAAACAGGTCTGCAGTTAGCTGATGGTGGCATATACTTCTGTTGTAAATATTTATACTAATAATTACGCTGATTATTGTTTGTATTTGTCTAAAGGCATAATTTATAAGAATAATTGTGCAATGACGTTCATAAGTGATGCTTTGAACCCTATATTGGAAAAGAAATTAATTAACAAATAATATTTCTATATTCACCCCGATTGTACGTATGTAGTGTGTGTTAAGTCTTCTTTGCTAGGCGTCCGGGTTAAAGGGCGTGCTGGTGCAGCGGGTGGTGGCCAAGCTCCGGGTGCACAGCAGTCGTCATCAGCAGCAGCCAGACGATAAGGGTACAGTGGACGCGCAGTACCGCCGCAGCGTACCACAACTCCACACGTTGTAAATCGTGACCTATTTAAACTAGAATAATGTAAAAAAGTAAAAATATTAACTTTCCTTCATCCATTGGCAGATATAAAGCATTGGAGGAAAACATACCCACTGTTCAAAGCATGAACGTAGTAACCCATAAAATTAAAATGGAACAGAAAATAGTTTTCAAGAAAAGAAAAAATATAACTGGATATTATTTTTGTGGTTTGTTGTTAAACAGATTAATTTGGCAGTATTATCCAAATCTTTTTGTAAACAAAATTTTGGGGGTTCCTATGTTTATCCCTTCTAAGCTAAGGTAGATATTAACATCCCACTGGGCGCAGGCTCCTCACTCATAGGAGAGAGGGTTATTAGAGCCTAGACCCAGCACGCTGCTGGTTGGGAGGCATAGTACACAAGAGCACTCTCTATTCCTTCACTCTCATCGTCCGATGTGACGGCAATCCGATACGACCAGAGAGAGGTCAGGCACAGGGCAGAAGGCATAACGTGCTCTCCGTATACGATTTTCTAAATACACCTTGGTAATATTAGTTGAGTTTTCTTGTTTTCGTTTTACTTGTCATCGATGAATTTTTTTTTATTAAATTAAATACTATACCCACTATACCCAAAAATTTTGTAAAAGCCTTCATTGAGGCTAGATATTTCAATTTTAACTTTAATTTGAAACAAATTTTCTCAAGAGTTTTCTACTACTCGAGCAACATTCAAACATCGATAATAAATTTTGAGCATATTTTTCTGGTTGTATATTTCATTTCAAGGTAAAAGCTCTTACAACTTTAAAGTCTAAGAGCCATGGTGCCGCTTTGAAGTCTACGCAAACAAAAGCATGGATAATGGTTTTGTCTTTTAAAAAGTGTAGTTTTGCACAAACAAACAAGTGCTTCGGGTCGTAAAATAAGCTAAAGACGTTTGTAGTGTTGTATCCCAACCGCTCGCTTTACAAGCCTTTTTATTCTATTGTGAACCAAAGCCAGGCGAAATATTATTTCAATATGATAAATGGACAAAGTATTCACATATTTTATGAAAATTGTTGGCAAAAAATAGTTTCTTTTTGTTCAACTTGAAGATAACTTTACGGTTGGGAATAAAAACTATCCCGTGGAAAAACCTACATAAACCAAATAACATGGAAATATTAAAAAAAACTCTTTCAGAGAAATATAAGTTCTATTACTAAAAAAGGACGATGTCAAAGCTATAAATATGAACTTAATTGACATTTGCTTTTAGCGGAAAACGACGCCATTATACCAATTACTACCTGATGGAACAGCCAACACGGCTTAAAGACAAATATTAATCATTTTTACGAAATATTTTTACATTTTTATAAATTAAATAAACAAACAGTTACTTAATAAATAAATAAAATTACTTTAATTCAGGTTATAGAAATTTCATATCCAAAATGAAATAAAATGTACAGATAAAGAAATTTCACAATTAAACAAAATAAAAGTAAATTTAGGTTTTAATTACAAACGAAATTACAATAACATTAAGAATGTCAAATTAAAAATTAATGCAAAATCGAAAATATAGTTAAAAGTAACATATATCAAAATTAATATTCCAAAAAAGGGGCTATATAATTTAATCAACCGGATTAATAGTGCAAAACTAACAATAATAAAAGTGTGTTTACTTACGTACACGCGTTAGAAGTTATACTTATTTGACGTAACAAATATGTGCATACACTTTGTCACGGAACTATTAAATTATCAGTCATTATCATTGGATAGCACAACTTTTAGCGCGATTATTTAATGTCTTATAATACACGCTTGATTGCATAAAAAAATGAAAAATGATATATAAGCAACAGTTAGTATCTTCGAAATTTTAACCAAAAATCCACGCCGTAGATTTTGTTGCTTGTCAAATCAAATACATCTATCATTTATTCACTCAATGCAAGGCAAAGGCCAAAGATTCGAAAATAATAAACGTAAACTAACTTTCTTTGGATTTAACTAGTTTATAATTTGTTTTCTATAGTTGAAGTCTGAAGCTGATAATTTTGATAAGAATGTCACAATATATCTAACAAATAATATAATAAAATAATTAAGGTATTATATAATTATAAAATATTAAAAAAAAAAAAATGTTGACTATAGCTAACTTAGTGTGCGCGCGCATCGTTAAAAATTACACTCATCATTTTTCCATAAAGCGTCAAAGGAAGTATAACTTCAAAAATAATGCTTTTATATACATAAAATTTGTGTGCCAATTTCTGTAACTATCGAGGGTCCAAAAAGGTTTAATGTTTTAGCAACAACCGAGTAACACGTTACAAAGTTACATTTAACAAACAAAGTTAATTTTCTAACTCACATTTCGGGAAAACATTGCTCATTCTAACGACATTACAATAATAGATTGTTTATGTAGGTTTACGTTGAATGTTTAAAGAGGCCGGACCTTCGAAAACTCGCCGGAGAGCCGTTCACGTAACGATCTGTGGTCGCAGTGGGTACAGTTTGTCTGTTGCGTTCTAGTAATAATAGAGAATTCACAAATTCAATCTCAGTCTGCCTCCACGGATGACTTACTTCGACCACCCAATGTAATACAGTATTCATTACATAGAATTTGGAGTTTTCTCACAAACACGACTTATCAGTAGCAGTTTATCTCATATGTTTTATATTTTGTATGTTACCTATATCAAACGTATTTTTCGAACTATAAAGGGGGCTTTTGAAGTTAAACTTCTTTAGGGTAAATTTACATTACGGATGAAACGTTTGATTAGCGTCCCGAAGATGTGCAGCGTTTTTTATGCTAGATAGTTTTAATATTAACAAATAAAATGTGATATTTTAATTTGCCACTTGTCATTGAATAATGTAAACTACTAGTTTCATAATATATAAAATTAAAATATTTCATATTTTCTCATTTCTAAATTTTATATTAAAAACAAAAGTTAATTAATAATTTCTAATATTGACAAGACAACAAGGCACGTGGCATTTTTATTTACAATTCGTCATTTCAAATTCCATTAAATTATTTGTATTAATTTTCGACACTTTTAATATTTTAATGATAGTTAAATTCATTAAATTTCTATCACATATTTCTTTTTCCCTCTGTCTTAGTCTCGGAAAAGTAAAGTTTTACATTTGTATAAATATACAAGACTTAAAAATCAGTTTGCCATAGAAATTTTACTTCTGGCATGTGTACTTTGGACACACGCACATTTACTTGATTTTTTTCTACACAGGGTAGCTCCATTTTCTAGATTGAATTGAAATTTGGTAGGAATATTCCTTTTGCCGAGTAGAGGTCAGCTAAGAACGGATTTTACGAAATTCCACCCGCAAGGGGGGTTGCGGGGGTGTTTACACTAATTTGCCTAAATTAATGAAAATGCTACCCAAAAAAACATTCCACGCAAACGAAGTCGCGGTTTCAGCTAGTATATATATATATACACACAAATTAGCTGTAAAATATCACTCGAAGAGCTTTATGTAAAAAATATTAAAAGCTTGTATGTTGGCATTCTGGTTTTACACCAATTTCAGTACTTTAAATGTAGTTTCAACTTCATTAAAAGTTTTTTCCACCACACTCTGTTGCCGCGTAGTTTTCGTCGTGAATTGCTTTATAATGAGGACATTCATTGCTAACACCCTGGGTAAAGGAATATTCCTACCACATTTTTTTATTATTAGATTTATAAGTTATATTATTTCGTACTAATTTACTATTGAAACCAAATACTAGTTATAATATTTTGATGGACAGACTCTAACGATATTTGTATTAACCTTGAAGGGCTGTGGACTTTATTCGTTTGTTTAAATGTGCTAATCTCAGGAACTTTTGGGTCGAATCATGAAAATGTTTCATTGTTGGTAGTCCATTTATAAAGAAATGCTCTAAACTATATAACATTATGAAAAATGTCTGCCTAAAGTTACTAAAACAGACCGTGATAACATATTTCTCTTCTAAGATTGACTCACTATAACCTTTTTAATAAGGAAATTTGTTCATTATTATATATAACGCAGAGAAAGTCCATAGATCGTATTGTTTTTATTACATGAAGAGAGTTTTGTTGTTTTTAGTTGTTTATTATTCGTTTAAGATAGCTGGAAATTTCTGTATATTGTTATATCTGTGTTATATTTATATTATTCAGTATTTTACAAACTATTTGACACTGACATTAGATTAACTATAATTACCGAGTTATGTTGGTGGGTAAGTTATCAACTTCGTTTAATGTTTGCTATACCGGCATCAAGAATGAGGTTGTACCGAGTTGAAACTTTATTAATGTTGATATTTAATGTGTCCCCTCGCGGTTATAAACATTTCTATTCGCCCAAAACTTCTGTCGAGCTAGTTATTAATATAAGAGAATTCTGAAGTTTCAAATGTGCAATTTGTTTGTCATATGCTTTGTTATCTTCTTTTATTCGCTTGCTACTAGTAAGTCAAACTTTCCCTAAATATATCTTGTGATGGATGACATTTGATGATATAGCACTTTTGGAAAATTTCATTTCTTAATTAACTTTATGTTGCCAAAAAAATCTACACCGCAGTCTATTTAAAGATCACGTAAAACTTTTTTATATGTAATGAATTTAAGAAGTTTGTGTTAGATCGCATGGGATTCACTTTATTAAATTTTTTTATCTAGTTGTTTTGTGTGTTAATGTGGAATACGTATACTTGTACGTAAGCAATAATGGGTAGTCTAAGTTCCAAACTTTCTACTCAATCGGTTAAAGTTCATCCGATTAAATTAACTTATGGTAAATTAAGAAAACTCGATACATTTTACAATAAAATTTGATCGAAGTTGCTTTCGGCAGTGTAAATTAAAGAAATTATTTATTATTTATAAACACGGCTCGACTTTACCACCCTACTAGCGAAGCTACGTAGAAACTATAAGAGGTAAATTGTCATATATCAGGTTAGCGCGCTTCCATCTTAAGAAAAAGACTATCATCACTTACCATCAAATGTGATCACAGTCAAGGGCTAAATTTTCAGCAATAAACAAAAAGCAATGAGGATCACACTCTACCAACAATCTTAAATTTACAATATGAATTGCAAGACATAGGGATTACTTTTCCAATAGCAATAATTTTTAGTGGGCTACCAAATTTACTTGTTACGTTTTATAGTATTCTTACCTTGAAGTGTCGAATTTATATTGCGGTCTTTTCATGAAAAGTAGCCTCGGTAAGATGTGTATGAAGACCCGCTTGACCCATGGCGCCATTCGATGGGTTTGTGGAGACCGGAAGTGTACATTAAGAACCACTACTGTGACGCATATACTGTAAAAAAACTTATATATTATTTTATTAGAGTGTCTATATGTTGTCTTTTATAAGTTATTAAATAAAGATTTCTCCTATCAAGATTTCAATAAAATTAGTTAGGGGCAGCACCGGGGGGGGAGCATATGTTTTAAATTCTCTATTGACGACAACGTCAGACAAACGTCTTATTATAATTATAATAAATAAATTAAGTGTCATGCCAATTTCCTTAATATTCTATCTATACCTATACCTATACCTTAGACGTTGTTGTCGATAGAGAATTCAAAATATATGTACCCCTCCACCGGCACTGCACCTAACAGATCTTTCTTAACCCTTAGAGTGCGTACCGTCGATATATGGTCGCTCTATGAATGCGCAGTTTCATATGACTTGAAAATGAATCGCAAAATGTGTTGGTAAGCGCATAACTCAACAACTGACTTTTTTTAAATGTTCGTTAAAGTCCAAGGATAATTTTTACGGCAAGAAAAGTTCGAATCATTGCAGGGGAAAACGCTAAAAACAGCCCTTTTCTGTTTCCCATACCCACGTTTTCTAACTAAAATGTAGAGTCAATTAGACCTTTATTTCTGGTGCATAAAGTTCAAAATTAAATGAATTGTCACAACCCGACAAAATTGAATAGTCAAAAAATCTGCCACATTCCAAATCTTTTTAATAGAATGAAGTGTGTCGGGTCTGCTAGTACATAATAAAGGGGGTTATGAAAATCGATCTACATTTGAGGAAAAAAATATAGATTCTGTCTGCACTCAATAAAAAAGGTATTTGTTGCAACACATGCGAAAATTACCTTAGCACTAAAAGGGTTAAAGTCAGAAGAAGCATATGACTATATTTTATAATAAATAGCAACGTAAATAAGACATGACATTCGTCCATAATTAAATATATTAAAATTATTCAAAACTTAGTGTGATATTGCCATAAATACTTATAGGTCTAATTGGTCAGTTCCTATTTGTGCTTTTCTTTTAAGAAGAATATCGCGTGGATCTAAAACGGAACGGAGCAATTGACAGTGTGGTTTAAAATCCATATCTTTGAACGACCAAGTCTGAGTTTGGTGCTATGTGATGTACTTCTACAAACGCATTACTCGGAAGCATCATTTTAAGCAAATAATTTCGTTTGTTGTAGTCAAATTATAGGTAATTTTATTTTGGTTTGATGAAGGTATTTAAATGTTTTCTTAATATCTAAATATATATTTTTTTTATTTTATTCTTTATTTGTTATCAAAAAGCGTATAATTTATATTATTTTTTTTGCATTTCATTTTACACTTAAATTTTACACCATAACAGATTACGTCTATTTACATAATGTGTGTGTAAATATTTTGATACACTTATGAAAAGCTTTCCTTTTTTTTAATTTATGAGATATTAAAAGGTTTTTTTATTGGTTCTTTTTTATATTGCGATTTTGATAAATGAAAGAAGTCTAATTTTGAATATATGTTGTTGTAAGTGCGCGCTAGACGGGCGGTGACAGAATTTTGTGCAAATGTAATTTTAATTATTTACAATTGCGACATGTGTACTAATAAATTTCTATTTCTCAAATTAATTACTTTGAAGTTTGCCGAAAACCCCTTCGATCTGGGACTTTATAGAACTATAATAGTTGCAACTATAGAAAAGATTTCGTTAGTCTACAGCATGACTAACGAAACTATTCTTACATAAATTTTAAGATTAATCGCAGTAATTATGTTTTTAGTTAAATATTTCGGAAAGATAATACCGTTACTCTATTATTAGAAAGATCTATTTATCATTCACCCTTCGTTGTTATTGATGAAATAGATCTTGGGAATATCTATTTATCGTGGTAAATAATATCCAACAAATCCCTTACTTTAATCCCATTTCATTCGCATGTTATTTTTGAAGTTATAATATTTATATGACTATGTAGCACTCGTCGAATAGGAGAGATAGCCAAAGACCATCTCCTTCCACTTGCCACGATCGTTGCATATCTCCTTCGCTTCTTTGATTGTCATTAAACCTTTCATACAAGTTCGTCGGTTTAGAGTACTCTTGACCTGACCTTTATTTAAAATGTCCTGGATTTGGTCCAGGAACGTTCGCCTTGATCTTCCCCTTCCAACTGTCCCATTCGCTCTTTACTCATAAATTATTTTCTATTTTCTTTCATTCGTTCTGTCTATGTGCCCAAACCATCTAAGCAAACTTTCTGAATTTTAAACACTACATCTTCTTTTGTACCACAACGTGCTCTTATCACATTATTTAATTTAAAATTAGTGACTATTGCTTTTAACACTAACTTTTTTGTCTCTTTCTCTTCAGCAGAATCAATTTTTCGAAGTAGTGGTACATTTCTAACCCACGGACTGGCTAATGACGATTCAAAAGAGATCGTTTCGAGTGTACTTCAATAAATCTTATTTTATGAATACGGTACGAAAAAATAGTTAGGTTTCCTATAATTAACTTCGCTGTAATGCAGTATTTGCTGCTGCCGTGTGGTCCTAAGCACACATGAAGCATTATTTTAGAATACTACCCTTTTTTATTACAATTAGTAAAAAAGCGAAAACGAATATTAGCGAGTATTTGCTAGTCAAAACGGATTCGATGATATAGCATATTTCAATTTTATTCCAGCAAATACCTGTACTAAATTGTTGGCTGTGAGCAGTAGGCCATCTGCCAAAAGTTTGATGTCAATATAGACACAGAGCATCACACGAGAGCAGAATGTCTCAGCTGTAGAAATAAGCGACATATTTTGACATCATTGATGTCCCCAGATTTCTTACAGGCAACTGTTACGTTTGCTATTGTTGTCAGTGAGCAGTTCTGATATCTGAAAATCGGTTCCCTGTTTTTATAGCTAAAGGAGGCACAGCAAAAGAAGAACGTGAATTCCGCCGAGACTCTGTATCTCCGACGCCGGATACTGCGAAATAGGAGAAGAAGGTTTAAAAAACTCCTCCGTCTCTGGTGCAGATGAAGCCGGCTTCATGAATGCCTCAACTAAACCTTCCACGAAGGCAGAGGGCTCCGCTGGGTTTAAGTGGGTATTTTGACACTGTCAGTCAGTTCTACACTCTCGTCTGTCGCCTTAATGGGTTGCGTATATGCATTTCCCAGCAACAAAAAATATTTCAACATTAAAAAAATTGATTTAGTTTCGTAATGTTCCAACTTTTTAGTGGCGTTTTGCGCCCATTCTGTTGTGAACGAGAGTTAACCGTCACTTTCTGGTTAGTGGCGCTAACTCACATTTACCATTGAATTGGAATATCCCGAACTTTCACCTCTATCGTCTGCTCCATAACCATTACAATTTGTTGTTCAGCAAATAGTTTCTCGATTATAAGTAACGGTTAAAGGTATACATTTATACGTTTATAGATAAGACCTTTAACGCCGGCACGTTCTGTCGTAATAAGATATTGGTAGTGTCACAAGGAGGGTAAATAAGTAAACTGCTTACTCAAGGGTTCGGCGCTCCCGAACATAATTTCGCCCTCCCCGCCTGCAGGATTAAGGCCATATATCTTGATTAACTGCTCTCATTTAGATAGACGCTCATACCTATATATTGATTATAGATATATCTATCTATAAATCTGTTAATTGGCGGAGAAACATTAATAAAAAAATCTTGGTGTGTGTTTGTAACAACACTATAGAAGTGAGAACAAAGCGAGATTAATATGTAATACAACTATTTGTTTTTGTTCGAAATCAAAATATTATTTATTCAAGTAGGCTCAAAAAGCACTTTAAAAGCGTCAGTAATCTGTCCGTTGGTAAATAATCTACCACCGAAGAAGAAACCGGCAAGAAACTCAATGGTTACTCTTTTAAATATAGTTTTGTAAGTTATAATGTATTTAGCTTTCGTGCGCAAAAAATCAAGTTTACACATCTTTGTCTTTGTGTATTTCGTTTTATAGTCATAATATATCAAATATAAATATTTATAATTGTTTTTAAATTATTGTCAATAATGCATCGTATTAGTAATTAATGTTATATAAAGTATTGAATTAAAATACATCAGTGACGCTTAGACTCTCTCGTTTAGTTGACGAGCGTTACATAAACGAACATAACGGCTCAGTCTCATTTACCCAAATAATAAAACGCAGAATGCCTCCAAATAACTTTTCACTTCAAAAATATTATATATTATCATTAAAAGCATGTTTTCATGTGTAGTTTTCAAGAAGCTTAAAGCTTTGATGTTTTCAAAAATTGCCTTTGTCTCATCTGAAATAAAGCATTGCACACGTATTTTTAATGTATTATTCAAACCAAAACGCTATTGTCAACGTTTACCCATTGTATTTGCTTTGTTCCGAGGACGTTTGAAGAACTTTACACTTTATTCCTGGTTACGGATGAAAGTATTACTTTTCGCTTTTGTAGCGAAATCACAGAGCTCCAAGCCCCACTGTGATAACAAGACGGTAAAAGTTATAAAAGGGACGCCGTCATAATTTTCTTTGAACAGAAAGTTATGCAATCAAATATCTTGGTTTAAATGCCGAATTGTAATTTATATGGAAATTTAGACCCCGAACAGGGCTCTATTGAGCCGTTCCTGTTTAAGTAAGTTTGTGTGAATTAGGCTTGAACTTCGTGATTTGTTGTTACTATACGACAATATAAAATATAATTTTTATTCAAAAATACTATCAATTTAGAATACAATCTAAAATTTTAATTATAATCACGAAAAAAATCATGATTGATAGTATTCTTTTATTAAAATTCATATTCAAATCTGAAATAATGACTTTGTGTCATCATAAAATGTTACTCAAACGGCTCGCCAGTTAAAGTAAGCTATTTTGAATTATGTCACTATTCTTCCAAAGTGATCTTCTTCTACATCGTTGAAATTTATTGAAGTTTCAGAGATCAATAAAATACGCTACTTTTACTGAAACAGCACTCAATATTCTCTGACAGAATGAGTGCATTTTTATATATAATTCGAAGCCTTACAAAAGTTTTATCGATAGTAAATACATGTTGTACTTTAGAAGATTTATGACTTCTACCGGAACGATAGAGTGCAATGGTTTCGAAATCCTGTATGTTTAAAAAGGAAAAAAGAAATCGATGGACTTGCCAAATCGCAACTTACCCATTAATTCGTTTTTAGAAAGTTGTACATTGAAAATAATATATGGAAAAAAATTAGTTGACGATTGCTGTAAAAGCCTTCTTGAATAAAGAATTTTTGATTTGATTTGAATACTATCGGATATATTGAAGTATAAATTAACGGGAAGTGCAAGTCAAATAGTAAAAAATATTTTACAAAAAAAATTACTGCATGCTTCCACCACCTTTTGTATATTAAAACCTTATTAATATTTTTGTATTTTAAAATAGGTAGATATCTTAGAAATGTGTTACTCACATTCATATTTTCTTTCGTCTACACTCAATTTATTATGGAAGTACACGTCACCAAGTCAACTTAAGTCTCGGGTCAAGAATCACAAACATAAGAGGCTACAAAAGTAGACGATATTCGTTTGCGGAAAATTGCTAAAAAACGTGTTACGACTTTGTATTCATGATATCGTAGGTGGAGATATCTGTGTTGTTGACACCCTATGTGACATGACAACTTAATGATATCACGAAATCATATCAACGATATAAATATGACAGAAATATTTATATCCATACGATTTCCTTTTCTTTGAAAAGCGAGACTGAAATACGGGATCCGTATTGAAATAACAAGTACATCTATTTTGTAGATTGAAAAGTATTGCATGATCGTCAACTCCAACGGGCGTGGCCATTGTGGATGGCTTACCAGGGGGTATAGGTCGTTCTTTCCAACCGGACATGGCTGTTTCGGAAAGTTTCTGCACCGAAATGTCAGTGAAGAGTTAGTAGAGTTACCGTCACCTTCTGGTGGCGGTGATTAGTGGAACTTTCGCTGGAGAGCAAGTAAGAGGCCCACGAACGAGAGAGGGAAAACGCAGTCAATGCTCCGTCTCACCGCCGACGAAGGTTACAGGCGGCGCATATTTGCACCCGTCATACTGCCTCCGTGAACTGTCGGTCGAACTCATTCGGGACATCAGAGAGTAATGGGCGAGCGCTTCTCGGATGTTCCACTAATGGATGAAGAGGGGTCCGCTGGGTTTTAGTGGGTATTGAGAGGTCTCTACCCCGCGGAGAACCATACTCCAGACAAAACGCATTTCACAGCGAAAAAAAGAGGTGGTCGTTAACTCCAACAATGCTACATTGTTTGTTCCATTACATATCGTTGTAACGCAAAGACCTCAGTATAAGAAAGGTATGTAACACTGAGGTTCTAACCCAAATATAAAGGACGGCTTATTAGATAAAAACCATCAAGAAGCATCTCGTTTATCATATTTTGGGGTACTGTCTGTTACAAACAATAATGATGGAGAATTCGCTGAAAAAAGACGAGCAGTAAGAAATCTTGGCCACGAAATATAAGAGATTGGACTGACATAAAAACAGTCGGCGATCACTTGACCATGGTTTTCGATAAAGGAGAAGCATTACAGAAAAAGATTTTTACCAAATGGACTACGATAACTTTCATTCTATAATTATAAAGAGATAGAATGGGAACTTCCGTCGTTTAAAATCAGCTTTTGAGTAAGCATATACATATATTAAACAAATTTACATAATTGTGGTCAGAACAAAATTAAACTGTGAGGGTAATTACATTTTCTCATGGTTAACATTGTTTCGTTTCCGGTTGTGCGCTACGAATACCCGACCGCAAGTAAATTTAAATAATATTGCATGGTAATGTGAAATTATTTTACACTAGCTGGCATCAGTGTATACGTATGCATAGAATCTCATCAAACTGAAAGCCTTCGTACTATCTTTTTTGTTTGCAAGACAAAAATTAGACATTTCCGTTTCGTAGGTTTCTAATTTTAATTAAGGAAACATTAAATCCTTCAGCTGTTTGAGTAGTTTCTATATTAATATTACGAATACAAAAGTAACTCTCTTTTTTTGTGATTTAAATGTAAACATTTTTGGGTAATTTTATTATAAAGACATGCTACACCTAGGACGTCTTTGACCGACTTACTCCAATTTAAGTCGGAGGGTTAGTAAAGTAAAAAACGGTAATATATGGGAAAACTCGAAAAGGTACAATAGAAAAAATGAAAAACTTTGACATCCGTTATTTTGTATGCAAATAAATAATTTTGAAATCCTTTGAATTAACACTCTCTTACAAAGAGTTACAATTTATCGGTTAAAGATTAAAATTGTTAAAATATGATTTTTTGGGTTCCAACCATTACATTTCCATAAAAATCTAAATCCTACAGTCAGACAACGCATAGGTTATCCTTTGGGCTGTCTTTGCAGTTTCAACTAGAAGTAAATATGTATCGTAGGATAGAATAGTAAATAATAAAACAGTATTTTTGTAAACGGAATATTTGATTCGCTAACGGGGTCAGATATGAGACGAAAGTTTTCAGATTATTAAACTTAGATGTGTGAGAAAGAACGAGAAAATTCCCGTATAAGAAATATATACGAAGTTAGCCACCCTTTCTTTTATTATTTCATATATTTTACAATGTAAATTGTAATTATGTTGATAAAATGCACGATAAAATGGATGTATTTAAGGATGGTTTAAAATTATTTTATTCTTTTTTTTGTGTTAAACTTTTTTCCTTATTCTTTTAGTTGCCTTTATATTTTACATAAAATAACTCTTATATAATCTTCTAATATATTATAGCTATGTTTATGTTTTAGTAATGAGTGCAAACTTGACGGATTTTTGTGTATTTAGTTTTCAAGGTATATAACAGTTAATAAATAAATAAAGCTCTGCTTTGGATAAATACTGACAAACTAAGTTTAAACCAGTAAAAATTAACTTTAAACTAATATATTTAAATCAAATTAAACACTTTGATTTTTAAAACGCTGTCTTTTAAAATTACATAATTACGTTTAATACATTAAAACGTAATTATATTAAATTTACACTGTAATTATGTTAATATTCATTTAGTATAATAAATTTTCAGTCGCTCCTAAGCAGATTAATAGCGACGTAATTTTATATGTAATTAATTTGTCGTACAATAAAACAGTTTGGAATATTTATTGAATCCCCATACTTGTATAACATGTTTAAAATAATAATTACAGTTAGCTTTTGTTCCTAAATAGCATTCTACAAACATTGGCGTGAAAATTCGTTCACCCGGCTGGGCAAATGAAATAATAGTAAAAGTATTTAAGAAAGAAAGAAAACTTTATTTTGAGCACTGTGCGAGATAGGTACAATTAATCATACTAATTGATTAAATAATTGCACAATATTGAAACAAAGACCCGAAAAGGCAAAACGATGCACAAAACAGTGGCGTATTCTGTGGACGTAAATATGACACATGGCGCTGATTTTGAGTGTAGCTTCACGTCTCGCGCAACGAATCATCGAATACATTGTTCACTTTTATTGATAAAAAAAAAGTAAGTAGCAGCCCATTAACGTCCCACTGCTGGGCACAGGCCTCCTCACTCCGAGGAGCGAGGGTTTTTAGAGCATAGACCCACCACGCTGCTCCACTGCGGATTGGCAGGCATAGTACACAAGTGCACTCTCTATTCCTTCACTCTCATAGTCCGATGTGACGGGAATCCGACACGACCGGAGAGAGATCAGGCGCAGGACCGACGGCTTAACGTGCTCTCCGAGGCACGGGGGTGGATCACACCGCCAACTTCCCAACTTCGGGCAAATATTGAGAAAATCTTAATAGAAAACTCAATATCGATTTCGAATTGGCCCGACCTGGGACTCGAACCCAGGACCTCATGTCTGTAGTCGAACATGCTAACCACTAGACCAATGAGGCAGTCTTTTATTGATATACAATCTTAACTACTATTTATTACATTTTAATTGTTAAATATGGCAGCGAATTTCCTAATATTTACTCACTTTTGTAGATCAGGTCTGGTGCGTGGCGACTTCCAACGGCCGAAGCGTTGGAAGTTCCCACCCTACCATCAAAGATGTGCCGCCAAGCAAAACGATAAAAGTTAATTTACTCTTTAGGTTAACGCGCAACCTTGAGACTTTACCACCAGGTAAGATTACGTTCAAGCGCATAGTTATAGTTTCAGAGATGATATTTGAAGTAGCGAAGTAAAATACCATCGTGGTAATTATTATACATCTGTCAGAATGAAATAGTTTCCGGAACGCCAGTGCCATTTATCGGCGTTCTCGAAAGTTCTCGAATGACGGTCGACCAGAGCGGTCGACTATTGAAACTGTCGCGCGTACCTATTACTGGTAATGTGTTTGTGTAATTTGTTACGGGAACATTAAGTTATTGGACATTATAATCTGAGTTAATTAATAAAGTGTTTGATTGAAACAACATTACCCACGGACGTCCACACTTTGGAAGTTGAATTATGGACCCCACTATTGACGATGTCGGCAGGAACCTATGCCTCCTCCGACATATAAATACAAATCTTACAAATTTTGTTAAAAATACTCTAAAACAATATTTCTGCAAGATTTCCCTTGTACCGTTGCAAGAGAATGTTAAGCCAGTATGTCTTCTTAAAAAATAGCATCCAGAAAGGTTGCAGAAAGTGATATGCGTAATCACTATTTTTGTCACATTGTACAGGTTAGGCTGTTCATACGCTTCAAGGCATGATTATATAATGATAGTTTGAATAAAATTAAAAGTAATGAGATTTATAGGCACTAAAATAAGAGAACTCACCTAATCGAGACCAATATCATTGCAAAAATAAGATATTTCCCAAGCAACGGCACGACGAGCGATGTCGGAGGAATGATCTCCACCACCAGCAGGAAGAAAACGTGAAGACTGATAAGTATTGAGATCGAAAGCGTCACCTGGGT
Source organism: Elymnias hypermnestra (assembly GCA_015832385.1). NCBI lineage: Eukaryota > Metazoa > Arthropoda > Insecta > Lepidoptera > Nymphalidae > Elymnias > Elymnias hypermnestra. The sequence continues at coordinate 3,645,000 of JACTOM010000063.1, read as the reverse complement.
ACAGAAAAAAGTAGTAATTTGTAAATGTTTTCCTATTTAAATCATTGACATTATACAGCTGAACAATTTTAAAAGTCTAACGCGATATTCTCAGGAAACTACTCGTTCGAATTAATAAATCTTTTAATGACGGATAGCCCATTTATCGTGGAAGGCTAAATAACATCTCGTTAAGACCAATAGTAGCGGAGCATCAATGAAAAATTTTATCAAATCGGTGATCTTTTTACTTTTCAGAGCTTTAGTTGCGTGTGTTGCATAAACGGCATCAAGAGTACACGTCGGAATTAATTCTCTTAAAAATTTAAAATAAGACCGCCATATAAAATGCCTTTCCTTTAAGGTTCACTACAATCTTTTTATAGTAATCAAATTTGTTCTCTGTATAACCATTTCTTTAAGTAATGTCATCTCACTCACTCACTTGAACCGATGGATGTCTATTGCTGGACAAAGGTCACACCTAACCCACTATGCCCGATTTCGTGCCGCCTCGCTCCAGCGGCTATTGGCAACACTCCTTATGTCGTCTGTCAACTTTGAGGGGGGTCTGCCTACACTGCGCCTTCCGATCGTCATTCCAGCACCTTCGAACTCCAACGACCACCGGTTCGCCGGACTATGTGCCAGCCAGCCCAGAGGGTGCTTAGTCAGATAAGCTGACGGTTATAAAAATAAAAAATGCGGGTAAGCGACACCGGGTGCCTCGAGCTGTTACTAATACTCCCGGAAATTCCTCTTACCCCAAATACCTAAACTATGTAACTCCCATACCGATAAATGGCGGTATATCCATTTCCCGTTGACCTAAATATCAGAGACCCATAACGCGCAGCAGCTGAAATCCAAACCGCCTGCCAAGCGTGGTGATTATTGGCACAACCACCTAACATGATAAACAGAATGCAGCAACGGCCCCCAGTCCGCGGCCACCCCGCTATTCCTAGCTCTGGCAAGTCATCTACTTACGATATATTTCTAATGTATTAACACAGTTGCCAAAAATGTTATCAAGTGTAGTTAATAAATTTACATACATGTTTCATTACTTCCTCTATGTTAATGTAATCCTTAGAATAATTTGACGGGTTTATTTTTCTAATAAATAAAATTATAATATACCATAACGAAACATGGCCGAGCTTTAGAGGATACGTAATTAAAATGCTAAATATTTTCTTATAAATAGAGACGCTTTTAGAACTAATATTTGACAACGGCGAGACAAGAAAAATTGGTCCAATTTTTCACAGTCCCGTAACGACGTCGTTATTGCTTTGATGCTGATGCTTTCCTTATATCCGGGTGAAAAACTATATTCCATCGGAACGTCCTATATTCCAAGGTATCTCTGTCACTATTTGAAAATAAAATATGGCTAGTTTACATGTAAATGTACAAAGTTAGCAGAATATATTGATCCCGTCTATCTCAACCGAACGCTCCTAAAATATTGTGATGATTTATACTATATTTGCTATAAATTATTTGAGGACGTATTTGCTAATATTCCAATACTATTTATGAATTAACTTGCAGTACTATTAAATTTGTTCCTAATATTCTCTTCCCTTCCCTAAAATTCAGCCAAGTTTCTTAATGCCTTAGAACTAATCGGGTTAAAGCCAATATCAAGAAACTAGAGTACATTAAATTTCTATAGTTAAGTATCGCTTTTGATAAATATTCACGCAATCGAATTATTTTTTTTTAGTAAAGAATCGCCAAAAAAAGACCCTATGGTACTACAAAATGTCATTACGTTGTCGTTTGACTTATACATTTTGTTCAATTTTCGATTGGTTCTTCTTTATAGCTTTTTGGTAAATCGCTACATAAATCATCAAAAAATTCAGTTATTGTCTATATACTGTTGTGTTAAAAACACATACTCAAATGGGCAAAAGTAACGCCGTGACACCACAAAATGTCATTATATTATTAGTTTATTTAAAAGGCTTTTATAATTTTCAAACCGTTTTACTGTAAAACTTGCTTTTTTTACATCAGTCTTCCTACAAATCTAGAACAATCTACATTTTCTACGGATAAAAATACATTAAATTCATCGTTCATAACGACATGACCTCACAAAATGTCGTTCGTTGATTTGTTGTTTTAATTGTGTCAAAAGCAACGATACAAAAGATTATTGTCTTACCTTTTCACCACTATCAGAAGGCAGGTAGAATGTCAGGACAGTTAGAAAGGAGATACCCATGCAAGGTATAATAATGTTCACCGTGTAGAAGAGTGTTTTCCGACGCATCGTTATATTGAATGTGATGTCCAGATATGGTTCGTCGCAGCACGTATAAAACTTCTCATTTCTGTGTCAAAGGAAATTATTTTTCAATTAAAGGATTCATTCAGAAATTCGATTATATTTTTTTTATTGTTGACAGTTTAGCGGTTGACTTTCATCTCACTGGACGGTAAATAATAATACAGTCTGAAAGGAAAGCGCGCTGACCTGATAAAACGTAATTTACCACTTATATTTTTAACATATCCTTGTCTCCAGTTTATGTATCTTTGAAACAATTCTATTACCTATACACAAATAAAGTGTTATTTGGGTTTAAGGTCCAAAAAAATTTGTGTGCATGGGTTTTACTTAATATATTCAGAATATATAAGCTAATATATATAAAAAATGTGATTACAAATCCAAAATATTTGCCTTTTTAAGAGATTATAAGGGTTTAACCATTTTTGATTTTCGCGTCCAATTAAGGTCGGTTTTTGCACCCTATCGTTATCCAATGAGAAGTAAGAGGACGGAAGGAAGTATTTTTTGCGTCTCTCGTGGACAACAGTGTGTGTTAGCGTATTACAGCCGAATTATATGTTATGTATTTTTTTTCTCTGTTTAAATCTCTACAAAAGGACCTCGAGGAGTTATAAACAAGACCCTGATTTGTTAGTTAGTGAGGCCCATTGCTAGACATAAGTATTCTTAATATTTTCACGAGGCCCTTGTCTTAAACTACCTGTATAACTATGATTTACTGTTGTTATACCTACTTTAAAGTATATTAACGTCAAGTGTAATCCACTACAAATTTATACAAATATATCTGAATTTGATTGGATGAATAAAAAGTTTTGCATTAACAATTGAAAACTTTATGAATGTATTCAGGGAGCGTGTTAACTTATAGTAGAAAATGAAAAATCAAAGCGTATATCTATTCAAATAAAACGAATGAAAGCAAAAAAGATGTATACCAGTACAAGACTCATAATAAATAAAGAATTGAGACAAAACTTTATTTGCAAAAGTTTCCGATTTCGTTGAAACTGCCATCTATCTGGTTGATAACAATCTGCGGTAGTACTAAAAGATATAACATTTCATAAGTTACGTATATTTTTGTTTAATGTTTGTATTTCGTTGCTGGTAAAAATAAACATGTGTAGCCTCACTTATGCAACCAAAAGCATAAGGTTTCGAAGTAATCTAGTCAGAAAAGTCTAATTACAAAGTGCAGCCAATGACTGAATGCATCAAAAGTATTCTTTACATATTATACTAGCTGTTTCCGGCGGTATCACACGCGTAGTTCCAGATCGCGTGGCAATACAAAGAAACCCGTTATTTAACGGATCGAATTGTTAATCCATTCTTGAATCAAAATGGACATGTAGTGGCAACACTACATTTATTTACATTTATTTATACACTTTCATATTGTTAAATAGTTTTATACATTGTATTTACTCAGAAATATTGAATTATATAAATAGACTAGGATAGACATGTGATACATATATAACAACTATTGTAAAATTAATTATCAACGGACGGACAGATCCGTACATCTCATTTTTATATATGTATAATGCGTAGGCGCCGTTGCCGTCCCAAGTGCCTCGACCGTAAGGGACTGCGGGCACATAGACCTTGTTCCAGGTAGTTAAAGCAACCAAGTCTTAAAATCACGCTCTGGATATATTTGTTTTCTCGGTAAATTCACGTTGCTATTTAGATTTGCTTCCGGTTACGCTGTAAAATCCAGTACGGCTAACAGCTAAATACACATACATACATAAATACATAGCATCCGCCTCATTCCCATAGGGGTAGGCAGAGACCACGTCCTTCCACTTGCCACGATCCTTGCATATCTCCTTCGCTTTTTTCAATCTCAATAATCCTTTCAAACAAGTTCGTCGGTTTAGAGTACTCTTGACCTGGCCGTTATTTAAAATGTCCTGGATTTGGTTCAGGAACGTTCGACTTGGTCTTCCCCTTCCAACTTTCGCATTCACTCTTGACTCATAAATCCTTTTTGTCAGGCTCCTTTCATTCATTCTCTCTACATGCCCAAACCATCTAAGTATACCTTTCTCAATGTTAGTCACTACGTCTTCTTTCATACCACAACGTTCTCTTATCACACTACTTCTTACTCTGTCACTCAGTTTTAATCCACTCATGCTTCTCAACGCTCTCATCTCTACCGCATTTATTTTACTTTTATGATTCTTCTGCCATACCCAACTTTCACTACCATACATAAGTGTTGGCACCAACACTCCAGCATGCACTGCCAGTCTAGCCCTTTGAGACACCATCTGGCTATTCATAAAAGCATGCAGAGCACCATTTACCATATTCCCTGCATTCACTCTCCTTTCGATATCACTTTCACATGTTCCATCTTTTGTAAATTTAGATCCCAAGTATACAAATTCTTTCACCTCTTCCACTTGTTCCCCATCTATCAAAATATTGCCATTCATCATAGATTCATCTCGTTCAAAAAGCATAACTTTCGTTTTGTTTACATTCACTTTCATTCCTTTCCCTTTCAAAGCTTCATTCATAATATTTAGCATCTCCTGAAGCTCGTTAGCGGATGACGCAAGTATTACTTGATCATCAGCGTAGAGTAAACATTTGATGAGTAATTCATTCATTCTTAACCCATACATACTTTCTTTTAAATCTGTCAAACATTTATCCATGAAAAGGTTGAACAGCCATGGTGACGCAACACATCCCTGTCGAACACCTCTTTCGACAGGAAACCACTCCGTGTACGCTCCGTTTATTCTGACACAGGCACTAGAACCCTCATAGAGAGACTTCAATGCTTGGATCAGACAACCGCTCACCCCATACGTAGATAACGTTGACCACAGCTCATTCCTCACCACTCGATCATAGGCCTTTTCTAAATCTACGAAATCGCAATAAACTTTTTGGTGTTCAGCCAAACATTTTTCAGTTATGCATCGTAAAGAAAAGACCTGATCCGTACATCCCATTCCTCTTCTAAATCCCGCTTGCACGTCCCATATTTTCTCATCAGTTTAAATACACTCCGAACAAAAAAGCTATTTATATATTTATAAACGTAATAATTATAATAGTGTCTCCTCTATCCTCACAACCAGCATTCCGTAATAACCTTCCAATCCCTTTCAGTACAACCCTTCTGACTCAAAAATAAAAGTTAAAGTGCTTTATTGTTGTAGTCTCATTCATTCTACCTGACCGTCGCACATCGCATCACTGGTGACCCTACATCACCTCTTTACTGGCGACCCCTTTAGCTTTAAACATATATATATTCATCAAAATCAGTCCCGTCTTTTAGGAGTTCTATTACGTATATACAAACAAAAGAATTGTGTATATAACAACATATGAAGAATAAACATTTTAGCCGAGATGGTCTACTGGTTTTATGTGAGAAATCATAATCAAAAATTCTTTATTTAAGTTGACAACACTTTCGAATGGTCAAATACAGGTGTTTGCACATATTATTTCCAAAGTATGTCCGACTGATTATATAAACTCTATAATTACGAACCCTCGTATAGTGAACCCACAACAAACTCAGCCGAGTATCTTATTTATAGCGTCATCATTACAATATGATATCTATAAATTTATTTAGTTTAGAGTAATTTATTTAATCACACGCTTTTTATCGTCTAAGTAACATATTATATATTTTTTTCTCAATTACTGTTCTTTGAATAAAATATTAGAATATTTAGAGTGACACTCTAGAACGTATTCTGGGAGTTTGTTATAGAATTCTCACGAAAATCCTGTGTTAGGCTCTCAATTAACTGAAAATTTGTGTTATTTGACAGTTATAATTTGATTCGATTAGAATAAAGGACTTTTCTAAAAAAGGACGAGGTTATCAATTCGATTCATATCTTCCAACTGGGCGATCAGATCTTAACGATTCTTTTTTTATATGAAAGGTAGTGCCTCCCGTAGGGTCTCATATTTTTTTGGTCCATTTTGATAATGGTATCCATAAGAAAACCGTATGACTTAAATTTGCATTGAGCATGCGCGCGACAAATGAACGAATAACTCAAGATCTGATTTCAATGATTCGTTTTTTATTGGAATGTATATACTTCAACGTTTGTTTGATGATAGTTTTTAATATTATGATTCCTGGAGTGTCACGATATATAATATCTTCTACATCAATTGTATACTAGGTGTTACCCGCAACGTTACCCGTCTAATTCTCGATCCCATGGAAATAAGGGAAATACCGTATTTAGTGAACGTATACATCACAAAAGCAACATTGTTAAGTCTCAAGTCAATGACTAAGTACAGCGGTCTAAAACTATATTTTTTACTAGAAGACCCTTTTATTCTGAGATACTTCCCAAAATAAAATATTTGATTCGCAGTGTATGGAAATCTTATTTATGAGAGATCCAGAACAAAGGGGATTTGGTATAAGACCATGCAGAGCGAACCTCAGCGAGTACCCTGGTTTGGACACGCTACCTTAGGTAGAAAACATGTTAAGGTAGCTTTCAAATTGCAGTCCGGGCATTATCCCTCAAATAAAAATGCATATTTGATGAATAAAGCGGCTAAACCGAACTGCATTCTATGCGATCAATTAGATGACGTACAGCATCTTCTCTTGAAGTACATCAGAACAATGAACGAAAGACAATCGCTGATAAACCGCTATGGTCTAAATTGTTTTGATGTTGGCCTACTGCAGAGCATTTTGAGTAGTCCAACGTCAGAAGTAGCTCTACAATTTTACAATATTATAGTAGCGGGTTATCAGTGATTTATATTAAATTTAAGTAACGATGGGGCTGACGTGTCTTGTGGACAAAAGTCCGTAATATTAGATTCCCTAGATTAAAAAAAAAATTACACAAACATACATAGTTGAAATTAAAATAACTGTTAATCGACATCCAAACGTACAGGCATATTTGATATCTGTGTCATATAAGGTTACTGGCTGGTTTATACGTCATTTAATTTAAAAAGAAATCATTTCAAATTTAGAAAACAACTGAACATCACATATTATGCAATTGTTTTAATTTTATTCAATATTTCAAATGTAATTAATTATTATTTTAATATTATTTTTCAGTTTTCCCAGTTACATAAAAAGTTCAAATTTAACCATTTTTCATAAATAGCCTTTACTTGCAAAATGTGTTCTTAATGTGATATCATTTTCATAAAAACAAATGAAACTTTAAATAATAAAAGAAGTGTAGTAAGTAGATTTTAAATTAAAACCATATTTTTTAAATAATGGACTTTTTTTATGTTCCGCTTAATATGCCGGTGTAGTAACGTTACATGATATTCACAGACCGTCAACCTACTCTTGTTATTTTATAGCCGTCTATTTCATTGATTCCAAATTCAACGCAGGAAACGAGTAAATAAAACGTGAAGGCTCATGCATGAGCAATTTCACAAAACGGATCCTAAAGGCAATATTGAATTTATGAGGGTTTATAAATTATACTGCGTAAATATTTCAATATTGCCTACAATAAATGTGACGTAAATTGAAACCTCATAACCAAATCCAATATATAATTAATCGATAACAAATACAAGCAATGCAAATAATATAAAAAAATGAAAATTAATCACTACTAAAGCACGAGTTTCTAAAACTCATTATCATAGAAAGATAGATTCAAACATTTTACAAGAAAATAAATTTAATTAATGTATAAATATTTGAAAACAACTGTAGCTACTACAGGTGTTAAAAAGTCTCATTTCTCTCTCTCTCTCTCTCTCTCTCTCTCTATATATATATATATATATATATATATATATATCGGAGTGCCGTAGTCTGTGGATCGATAGTCTCTGGAACGCTGGCCCATCTATCGGCGTGGAGCAGTCAATAAGTGGCAGCGCGGCGCGTCTCTCGGTAGTTTTTCGGGTGACGGCCCGCCGGTGCGGTCGACTTTTGAATCTGTCGCGTTCCTAGCGATTATTTTTGATGAGTTTGTGTAAATTGCTATCGGAAGCATTAAGTGATTCAACATTATAATCTGAGGTAATTTAACACTTTAATAGTGTTCGTTTGCACCAACATTAACCACGAACGCCCACAGTGTGTAAATTATGGATGCCATTAATAAGGATGTCGGCCGGCGGAGAACCCTACGCCGCTGTGCTTTGTGCTTCCTTCTTTCTTATTCTCCGACATATATATATATATATATATATACATACATATATACATATATATATATATATATATATATATATATATATATATATATATGTCGCATCCATCAATTAAACAATTTTACTAGTTCATACAAAAATACAATGTCAAAACGGAATACATACTCGTGTATATATATTTCTTTACACCGATCTGGAAATTTCATTAGGTCTGATAAGAGATAATTAATATTACTAGTTTATTCGACCCAGAAACTTGAACACACGTCAATTAAAATAAACATAAGACTGGATATATATTCATGGAACGATAATTTACAAAAACGGAGAATTTTAATAATGACAATACACATATATATTAATTAAGCAGAATATGACATTTATCTTAAGACCTTAAGCTGGTTTGCAAACATTGCAAATGAAAAAATAACAGAAAATATTATACCGCGAACAGTATTGCGGGATAATGCCGAAGAACTTTTGTATCACGATCCAGATTGAACAAAAGCCGTCTAGAGAATTCGCTATAAAGCCCCATTTACAATAAGTCACAAGAAATGTGAAAGTTACATACTGTCGTATTGATTTTTTTATTCATAATGTAACGCTGAAAGCTCAATAGGCCTTACCTACATATTCTAGAGTTTTTTGTTATGGGATTATTCTTTCTATTTAATGAAATAACTTTCGTCTAACAAGAAAGCGAATAAGTACGAAAAATAAGCAATCTCCACCGATTATTCTCTCTCTTCCTTCTCTCTTCTCTCTCTCTCTCTCTCTTTTTACGGTTGTCCTTAAAAAGTCTATACTTATAGAACGTATTCTTTTTATCAATACTTGGAATCGAAATGTAACTTAGTATTTATAAATGAAATGAACACATTACATATATAACTACTAAATTTTGAAGTCTTTAACTATTTCATTTTTCATTTTTATAAATTATTTAACGTACTAACCTTCTGAAATTTATTTATACTGACAACTGGTCAGTCAAAATCAATTATCTTAAATGAAATATACGACTTTACATCTATTAAGCTTGTTTTTATTACACGCCGCTACGGTGTTTTCCATTCCCATGATGTCATTAAGTTTTTAAAAGTATGCTTTGATTAAAATGAGTCATTAAAATATATAAAAAAAACAAATTTGCGAGTCCAAATAACTCTTTGCCGAAACCGAGTGATTAAAAGCGAAAGCGTTGTACGAGTAGACTTTCTGTGTTTAAGTGTACTCGAGGCCTAATGGATTTGCGGACTGTAATTGAGGCTTTTCCTTCGTATTTTCATCTTCTATATTGCGATTGTATGATTGAGAAAAAAACATTAAGTGTTATAGAACATTTAAAAGTTAATAAAGGTAATAATTTTTAGGTAAACATCTTACTAAGCATTTATAAAAACGTCAATTCAAAATGTATTCTAAATCGATTGGTAGTCATATAAAGAGACAGTGTTAATTAAAAGTAGGAGTTAAAAATAACACGAAAAAATGTAAAAGGATTTAGCTAAAATATATTTGTAATTTATTTTTTTAGTAAAAGTACCGATTTTTGTTGACGTTGACTAAAGTCGTTGAACGAGTAACGACTTTCTGCGTCATACAAACAGAAGCCTAATGGATTTACTGTCTGTAATGGCTCCTTTTCTTGGGAATTTTATCTGCTATATGGTAAATATAGTTCATCTTATACAATACAATACATTGTACGCCACTATTATGATCGTTTACGTGCCATAAATATTAAAGTGTCCAGAAAAGGCTGTTTCTTCTCACATTTCTTTTATAATACTAAAATAGAACTTTGTAGGTAAAATTCATCAGTTACATATTCATGAGATATCACAAGTTCTTTTAATTTATTTAAGTAAAAATTCTTAAGACTGCTTCATTGGTCTAGGGATTAGCATGTACGACTAGAGACATGAGGTCCTAGGTTCGGGTCCCGGGTCGGGCCATTTCAAAAATCGATATTGAGTATTAAGATTTTCTCAATATTTGCCCGAAGTTGGGAAGTAGGCGGTGTACTCCACCCTCGTGACTCGGTGAGGACGTGAAGCCGTTGGTCATGCGCCTGATCTCTCTGTCACATCGGTTTATGAGAGTGAAGGAATAGAGAGTATACTTGTGTACTGTGCCTGCCAATCTGCAGTGGAGCAGCTTGGTGGGTCTGCTGTTGGTGCTCTAAAACCCTCTCTCGTATGAGTGAGGAGGCCTGTGCCCAGCGGTGGGACATTAATGGGCTGCTACTTAGCTTTTACTTACTCCAAACTTCTTAATGCTCGCTTGACTTGGGGAATAAGCTGGTCATTGCGTTAAGAAAAGTGTTATCCGGAGAGGCAAATGAAAATTGAGAAGGAGATATAATTTAGTGAAGATAGATAGAGAGAGTTTGTGTTTACTTCAGTCGTTTCACCTAAAGCACATTCGCATTATTTTAAATGTATTTTCGGGTACGTACCACGATAGAATTATGTTATATTTTGTGGATATTTTTAACCAGTTACATGTGCTTGTGCATTGTGCTCACTACGTACGCATATGTAAAAAAAAATATTTGCAAATATATTGTTAAAGTAATAAATTTTCAGTTTAAAACATTTTTCAGTCCACTCTGTTAAAATGAACAAAGTGGCAATAATTAATCAGATGATATAGAACACTCAGGAAAGTTTACAATCAAATATAGAGAAAAGTTTTATTTTCAATTAATGATGTTACAAAAGGGCAATCGGAGCTGACATAGTATAAATTAGGTTCTCTAACTTTGTAATTTATCAATTCTATTATTAATATACACTCCCTGCGTTCAAATTTTCAAACATTAATAGAACAATTTTTTAATAATCTACTCAATTTTAAATATTTATTTTTCACTTACTGACATTTATTAATGCAAATTTTACAAATATTAATTCATTCATTAATATCGTATTTATCAAAAAATTATATCTCAACATCTTAAGCTTTCATGACAGGCTTAAAGCTTTTTTTCTATGTAATGTTCATGGCATTGTGTATGTATTGAATTTTTTTTATTCATATGGCGTAATAGTGTATAACTGAGCGAAGTTTTTTCATATTAAAAAGTGCAAGAGGTAAGAGCGAATGGGATCTACCATTTTGATAAAATCTTAAATATTTTTACACAAAAAACTCTTCTATACTTATGTGATTAAAGTCCTCCAAAACGACTGGAGCGATTTTGATGACATTTTTTGCGTGGGTTCAAGTTATAATTCTGATTTCCCCATATTTTTACGGTCGGGAAAAATTCTGTTATACCGAGCGGAACGGCTAGTCTTTATATATAAAACAGTCTTTATATTTGTTAATCTTCTGTTTGTGAGTATGGGACTGAACTATTTCTAAACACCTGTACCGATTTGGACGACATTTTCTGTGTGACGACAATATAATTACTGTAAATCAGAAAAGCATTGCAAATCATCAATCAAATATTTGTATATATAGCATCATAAAAAGTACTACTTATATTTTTAGGCAGAAGTAAATGTATAAAGCAAGAATCCAAAGTGGCCTATAATACGGTGCAACAAAAAAAAATAGTTTAAAATTTTTCGATAAAATATCAACAAAACAAAAAGTAAATGCCATGTTTTGAAATATAGTTTTATTTTGTGATATATGAGTCAGTGTGCAATAAAGCGTCGTATATTAGTTATAGCTATTCAAAAGTTTTTTCCAAGTACAAGAGCAAACTTTTTCATGTCATATTTTGTCAAAATTGCCTCATTGGTCTAGTGGTTAGCATGTTCGACTACAGACATGAGGTCCTGGGTTCGAGTCCCGGGTTGGGCCAGTTCGAAATCGATATTGAGTTTTCTACTAAGATTTTCTCAATATTTGCCCGAAGTTGGGAAGTTGGCGGTGAAATCCACCCCCGTGCCTCGGAGAGCACGTTAAGCCTTCGGTCCTGCGCCTGACCTCTCTCTGGTCGTGTCGGATTCCCATCACATCAGACTATGAGAGTGAAGGAATAGACAGTGCACTTGTGTAGTATGCCTGCCAATCGGCGGTGGAGCAGCGTGGTGGGCCTATGCTCTAAAAACTCTCGCTCCTCGGAGTGAGGGTTTTTAGAGCCATGCAGCATGCCCAGCAGTGGGACGTTAATGGGCTGCTACTTACCTTACCGTACCTTTTATGTCAAAACTTTAAAGTTAAAATAAAATTTCGTGTTGAACTATGAAATTTAGTCCTATGTAGTCCGTACGAAGCCAAAAGCAATCATTAGTATTACAGTCTAATAACTTTATACAAAATATTTAAAGATGAATTTCTTAATAAGCTTATGAATTCAATAAAAAAGAAGATTCAGGAAACTTTAATGAAGTCGTGGTGGTTTAGGTACTTCGTCAGCACTTTGCCTTTCCTCGCTTTTTTTGGGGAACGCAAGATAAAATCTAATCTCGTTTATGTTGTGAAGTTATCCCAGCTTTCCATTCCATAAAATGGAAAAGATTACTTTCCCTTTCGCCTAAATATTAAAGTCGCAAATTTGATTAATCTAGCATCAAAAACAACGATAACTGGCTTTGATCTTGTTTTAATTATTTCTGATAACCTTAATTTAGTTGTTACTTATTACGATTGAATATATTGATTTGATTGAATATATATTAATATTTACTAAGATAACTACTTAGGCACTATAATTTTATAATTTTTCATACCTTTAGCTTTAATAGAAAAAATCGGTTACCGCATTTTTATTAATTTACTTATCACCTTAACAATATAAGCTCAGACATCTATATATTATAAAATTTGTATTACACTACGTTAAATTTATTCATAGTATTAAAAGTAATATTGATCATAATTTTTTGGAATTCCTCTATATAGAGATAATTCATGTTACTGTTTTATTAATGTAAATTAATACAAAAGGTAACATATTAAACGAACAAAGGTAAAGTAGAATCCAATTGGAAAACATAAATATTCATAAATATAGGCAATTTTTTTTAATTATAGAATATAGTTGGTCTTACTATTAATGCGTTGTCACTGTCAAAGGCACAATTCACGAGGCCTTTTAAAAAAATTATCAAGTTATTATACTCTTTATAACATCAGCTATATGCTAGTGAATGTCAGAATCGATTCGGCAGTTTCAGATATAAGCGGAATCAAATCGACGGAGAAAAAGATTTTTTTTTCAATATAAATATATCATATGCATTTTGTGAAAAATCTTATAATTTCAAATTACAAACAAACATCCCATTCTTATTCATGTTTATAATGTGAAATTCACATTGTCTTACGAAAACTTATTTTTACACGTTTTAAGACTAAGGATTAATATACCTCTTAGGTTTGGTATATACAAAGCTAAAATTAGAGGTAATAAATGAGCTTAATTGATTGGCATTGGCTAAATCGAAGTTAGGCTAAGACAGTGGACAAATGTTTCATTTGAGTCATCTGGAGAGTCTCATTACAAATGTCATAAAGCCTTGTAAATTTCCCCTTATTTTGGGTAATTGAAAATTAATTATACAAAGTAAGATTGAGATAATTTTAACCGATATTATGAGTAATAAGAATTAGCAATAATCTTATACGAACCTTACTGCTGGTACTTCTAAGATATCCCATTCGACCGACATGTAGAACTCTGACAGATCTACTCCTACAGACACCACATTGCTGCCAGATTGCTCGTCCATATGCCTGAGATCCACCTGCGTACACATTCTTTTTCCAATAAAATAAACAGAGTCAATAAAGTTTTAAAATACAACATAATTGACTTCAAAGCCCTTTATAGTAATCAACGTTTAACCAGGTAAAAATTTATAACTTCCAAAATTATTTTCGGTCATAAACCTAAATAGTAATCAAACAAAATGTTTAAGTTTAATCTTTTTTAGTATAAAAACAGTACAAAATAAATTTAATTGTTTATCGCAATTGAAAAATTATTCTTCTGTTTTCAAAATGATAACTTAGATATTATATGAATCAACTAAGTGTGATAAAACAGATTTTCTTGGGCATTTTAAACTATACTAGCGAAGTCAATTACACATTACGTTATATATATTAACACAACACATATACCTAACTATTTGGCAACAATATTACGCTTTAACTTAAACATTACAATAAATATAACGGCATCGTTACTTTAACGTAGAGCAAAATATGAAAGTAGATTAAAAACCATCTTGTTTCTAAGAAGCGCGTCTAGTTATTCATAAATTTAGTTTTGCTTTTAATGATTAATGGTATTTTTCTTTTCAAATTTTGCTCTAGCGTTTTTAATTTTATAAGTTATAACTTAAATGTTATATTAGTTGTTATATTTAAATGCTTATAATGTTATTTAATCATTTTTTTAGTATCGATTTATAAGTTTGTTTTTAACATACATGCCCCCTGTCACACAATGTGAACCTGCACAACACAAAGAAAACAATCTGAAACGGGTAAAAATATAGAAATATATGTTCAAGTACACCTTGCAATTATATTAATATCTGGTCCATCTTACCACAGAGTGTGCCAAGTACCTGTATTAAATCAGTTTATGATTATGTTTAGACCACACGTAACAACAATATGTCGAAGTCATGCGAATTAACAACAACGCGAAACACAACACCTAGAACAATCGTTATGAGCTTTTAGTTTTCGACGAGTAATGACGGAGGCCGCTTTAATAACCATTTCGGTAACTTTGTTTCATATATCGTGTAACATTCGCCATTGTGACGTACTCCATTGTCTGTGACTCGTCAAAATACAGGAGAACGGAAGCACCGGCTCCGCCGCGAATGTGTGTGTCGCGCGATGCGGCGAATTGCCGCCGTGTGTTTGTCGCGGAGAGGCGAAGCCGCGTGTCTGTCCTTCAGCTCAGCGCCTTATTACAACAACGGTCATGGCCTAGACACACACGATTCTTAATCACTCTTTATCAGCTATGTTAACTAAACATAACATTTGTTGCAATAAGGTGTAAGCCTTCTTTGTGTAGCGAGTGCATGCAAAATCGTTTTCGCCGAATGAAACAATTGCCTTAGTTTCGTTCGAAGATACGATCGTTCTAATGTTGGCGGCTAATTTTAACTGTGTATCGTTTTCTTTTGTAATAGTTTTGTAATGAAAAGACGAGCATGCAATGGTCAGCGACACCGAATTCTTACAGCCACAAAAGTCGCTAATAGGGAAAGGTATAAAATACGTTATGATGACCTTTAATGCTCCAAAATATAACGAGCCGAGATGTGAAAGTATTTAGTAACGCTGTGTTGTGCTTTAACTGTCCGCGTGTATATTTTGTGTTAGGCTGTGTACGTGCTAACGGTTTTGAGGCCATTAGCCGTCGTGATCGGGAATGCAATCGGTTTGGAGCCAAGCCGGAGTCATGCAGTGAGTACAGTGTGTAACACAGAGGCATGCAACAAGCATTAGTGTCAATTGTTAGTGTCATCGTAAGTGTGAGGCGCGAGCGGAGCCAGCTAAAGGAAGAGCACGGGATAAAAACTATTCCACGGAACGAAAAAGCAGTTAATGTTAGATTAGGTTTGAAACGTGGAATAATTTTATCGTGGAGTGGATAAGGAATAAATTGAATCACTTTGCATCCCATATCACCTGACATTAAAAATTTTATACCTTTCCGTGTCGAGCGAGGTAGGCCGTTCGAACTAAGTGGAACCGAACGTGGATATTCTGGAGCATTCGTGGACACGCACGTTGACATACCGCTACTCCATATACTTAAAAACATCACCATGTCTTTTAACTTGCAACAAGTCACAGCTAACGAGCGAGCCGGAGGCGGCGAGCGCGCGGCGATTTTGACGCGCGCTCATCGCCTTTTGCGCTAGCGCCGTCGCGAACAGTCAATACGCTTAAACTGTATCAATATACCACACGATTAGAGTTATAATATTAATTACACGACGAAAAACTTTCGAGCGAACAAGCTACTGCATGGACACGGCCTGGGCGGCGGGCCCTACGCTACAGCCCGCGCGCACGGCGCCAAGCGGCGTATAGCGGGGCGTCACCTTGAAGCCGTCATACGTCCAGCTGCCTAACTTAAGCACACAGGTTTGCACGTCGTAAGGAAAGAACTCGACGTCGATAGAGCAGGACGACTTATAGACAGCGGGGGGCTGCCACACCACCATGCCGTTGTGGTACACCGTGGCTTTGGTCATCAGTGTCACCTCGTAGTTTCCGTCGGCGCTGCGGACAAACAAAGTGGTCAGCTGAAGTGAAGGGGTAGGCCCGAGGAATTACCTTAAATCCGTCGTAAGTCCAGCTACCGAACTTAAGAACGCACGTTTGCTCGTCGAAAGGAAAATATTCCACGTCAATTTCGCAGGAAGACTTGTAAATTGCAGGCGGTTTCCATTCAACCAGCCCTTGATGATAGATGGTCGCCTTTGTCGCCAACGTTACCTCGAAGTTGCCGTCGGCACTGCAATATTAATTCACATTTACAAGTCGAAATTCTCCCTACTTGTCTTTCCCTTTATTGGCGTGTGTGTGCTCATCTGTGGCAGCGTCGATTGTTTACAAGTCGTCCGTAGTTGTACTTGAATGTGTGAGTACCTAAATTCGTGATTTCAGAATTGAGCTTATAATTATTTTATTACGTAAGCAATTTCGTATTATGTGTAAGAGTAGGTACTGTACCTATACCTATGCAACATAGGACTGTAATGTGTACGAGTGACAATTTCTCAGATATACAATTATAACTGAACGTATAACTATGGTAATGTTAATTATAATAACTATATATTTATTGCTAACATGATTAAAATTAAAATGTAAGAAATATACATTCAAGCAAAGGATTTTTGTCCAAATCCCTATGTAAGGAACTCTTGTTTATTCTATTTTTTTATTCAAAACCTATGCAAGTCTTTCATCTTCTCTGTTTGATCAAAAGTGGAACCAATAATAAACTGTACGAAAGGAAATTATAGCAACAGGAAGAACCCTCGAATAAGAAGGATTTACGAAGTTTAATCAGTATAATATGACAAAAACGAAAATTGCAACTTGTAGGTTTTGAGAAATTAGAGGAAAAGATTTACATTATTGGTAAGATCCGGCTGAGGTTATAAGGAAAGGGAGCAAGGTTATTGTAGGGGTCATTTATCACAGTCGGATTCTACGAGCAGGCAGCCACAAACAATAGAAACCCTGCTATGGATTAATTATAAACCAATGAAGACAAAAATTAGAATATGTTACTTCTGGTGGGTTTAATATGACTGATTTATTATACGAAGTGCAATGAGGCGTAATGGGCGATTTAGCTGGATAGTGCCATCAAAAACTTTTGTAAAATACTTGTCGTTTCATTTTACAATCCTTTTCATATTTAAACCTCTGTATTTTATATTCTCGACTCTACAAAAACCACAGAATATTGGATGTTATCTTTTGACATTTGTACCTCAGGGTTATATAAAGCAAGTATCGTAAAATATACATTATGCAGCATGTTAAAAGTATTTGCAAAGACCGGCCTACATTCTAACAATTCAGCTGTAATTTTCATCATATAATTCTTTATTAAAATACACAGCTGCTAGTCCTAGATACGATCTAAATAAGCATTAGTAGTATTCAACACGTCTTGGCAAGTTTGCGGTACTGAACCAGTCCATGCATAATGCTCTTACACATATTTAAGGAACCGCAGTAAACACGAATGCGCTGTTCTGGATTTACATAAATACATTCAACGCTTACGTACTGTGTAACCTGGTTCAATATTACAAAATATAATATTCTAGCAGCACCTCATTGTAACAGAGGTGTAGTAACAAATCCTGTGGGAATATGGCAAAATCAATGGGATGGAGTTTTGAAGGGCTCATTTTTTGCAAATGGTTAATCGCTTGATACAGCAAACTTGACCAAATTGTAATTGAGCGAGAATATTGCTAAAGCTTGCAATATTTGTTTCTTTTATTAATTTTCTTTATAAATTTATGGAGATTATTAAAAAAAAAACCTAAAGCACTACCTAAACCTAAAGTCTGGAAAGCACTGCGCTGTAAAATTTATGATATTGCGATAATAAACAGGAATCTAGCTTTCAAAGTTAAGCCTTCCCTCCAATTAGTATGAAGATTCAAGCTTTGTCATTCAAACTATTATACTGCTTAACTCTATCGAAGTCAGATTACGTGAACTTAGTAAAACAATAATAATTTTAACAAATTTGATTTTATTGTTGAAGTACTTATTTGAATAATCAGTAATGATACTTCTTCCAAAGTTAGTACCTCTATGACATTGAAAATGACTCTTTATTGAATCATATAATATTTAATAAATAGCTACGCTATAAAACTTTAACCATATCTGTAAAGCTATCTGTAAACATATCATAAATATTTGAGTATAGACTTTTCTTCAAGGACACTTCTCAGAAGCAACAGTTTATAATTGAATAAAATTTTTTTTCGCTATCGTCAGCCGTACATAAGATACATATATAGCCGTACATAC
Source organism: Elymnias hypermnestra (assembly GCA_015832385.1). NCBI lineage: Eukaryota > Metazoa > Arthropoda > Insecta > Lepidoptera > Nymphalidae > Elymnias > Elymnias hypermnestra. The sequence continues at coordinate 3,626,012 of JACTOM010000063.1, read as the reverse complement.
ACATAAGATGCGGAAATCACTATTTTTGACGTATCAAATGTGCTGTAACAGCTTACTTAAAATAAACAAACTATAAATTTAAATAAAAAAAATCTTTATACCCACATATATGCCACAAAGTATACTTTTAAGCATCATTTAAAACTTTATTTGTTAAAAAAACAAAAGGAAGCAGAAAGTTATTCTGCTTAATTATCTATACTGTAGCAGCAAAAACAAAACAAAGTACGACTGACTTATATAATTTTTTATACTATTAATCTATTTCATTTTATTTTATCATTGGTCTTTCTTATCTTTTCATTTATATGTACTAAATTCACCTTTTTATTTTTATTGACTAAGTTTAGTTTATTACGCCGAGTGTATCAGAATTCAAAATTCTATATTTTATTCTTGTATTAAGACCAGATATTGAAATTTAATTTTAGAATATTTTTTTTTATTCAGCTGTTTTGTTGTTATTATTTGTTTATTTGTTTTTGACGTTGTAGCACGCTGTGGCGACACCGGGGTCACAGCTGAAAATCAGCGTCATGTGTTGTACAACACATGACAAATGCTGAGCTGTAGACCTTTTCCAGGTGGTGTTATAGACAGTAACGCTGCAAAGCTAGGTTAAAAACACTGTTTGTAACACCATTGTAAAATAAATGTTTCGTTCTTTAAATGGTGCATAGCTCATTGAGGGACGTTTATAACATTGTGCTCCGATCATTAGGAGCAGGAAAATTTATTCATTTTGAAAGCATTGAAAGCGCTACGCATTGCTACGCATAAATGTTTGAAATTACGCCACAACTATGTATAACGAAATTATTCTCTTAAAAAGTTCTACAAAAGTTCAAGATACTGTATGTCAATCATTTATGGTAGACTCACAATAACCTTTTCTATGGTAAATCAATTTGTTTCGTCTATTATATGACGCAGACGAAGTGGCACGGTTCAGCTGATATTATATATGAAACTTCACTACTAATAATAAACCTATCAACGAGTAAAAAATTTCTACATCGTTAGTTAAATTTTCAGCCAGAGAGCTTTGTTACATCACTAATATGCAGTAATGCACGATCGATAAAGCATTCAAGCACAGATAACTCGGAATATGAAAGAGCGCTATTACAACCTCTATTTAAAGCAAGTGGTTCTTTATCGTGAACATTTTCGCTTTGATATTTTAAAGTGAGTTAGAATTGAATTCCTAGTTAGCATAATATGAAAAGTCACTTAAAAATGTTACAAACATATTTCAAATACTAAATTATAATGTATTTGTACTTAATAATCACACACTTGTGTACTATGGTTGCTTGCTTGCCTGCTTGGTGGGTTTATGCTCTAAAAACCTTCTCCCCTATAAGTAAGGAAGACTGTTCCTAGTAGTGGGACGAAAATGGGCTGCTTTATACAATTAACTGATTTAATTCCAAATATTGGTTCCCTTATATCAAAGCTATCTTGGTAAAATTTTCAATTATTAATAGTTTACTTTTTTATTAACCCACTCAAGTTTAATACACTTTTTGAAGTGAAACTTCTTAGGCGCACGAGGATGAAATGCGTGATTGGCGCTACGAAAATGAGCAGCGTTTCTAATGCTAATTCCTTTGAAGGTTGGGTACTTTTACTATTCGCAAATAAAATTAATAATTTAATATATTATTTTTTATAAAATAAAATATAAATATATTTAATTATATCTTTTTTTAAATTTTAAATTCAAAATTAGTAATTTCTATAATTAACAAAAAAACATGTTGCATCTATTTAAAATTCGTCATTTGAGATTTTAATAATTTTATGACCATTAAATTTATTAAATTCCTAACATATCTTCCTTTTTCCCTCCCTCGAAGGGTCTCGATCTCGTTTATATTTATATAAATGTCAAGTTTGATTGTATAAATATAAACAAGAGTAAAAAATTTGCTTGTCAAAGAAGTTTTACAGTTGACATTTGAATTAAAAAAGAATTGCAAAAATAATTGTGCAGCGCTTTAACTTTAATTGTTTTTGTTACCTTTTTAGCAGTTCAAAATCATTTAAAATAATTCTTTCAATTTAATATTATTAAAGTAGTGGCAACCGATGTACACAATGCAAATCTGGAGCTTTAAGCTTGTATTTAATGGCAACAATGCTGTAGGAATAACTATCGAACAGGTCACTTCAAAGAGATCATCCTTTCAGAAAAATACAGTTTGCTCGTAGAATAATGTGCTGCTGACTAGGAACCAAATAAAATATGACACAATGACATCTTCATAACTACAGTTTTATAAAGATTTAGTGTCACTATAATATTACAGTGGCTTAAAAAGATGCTAAACCGTAGAGCGTTGAATTAACACTCGCGCTGGGGAGAAAGCCGCATTACTCCACCTTTTTTAGTTTTTCATCAAAGTTTTAATAGCTTCCAAAATTGTAATTTTACGAAGGCTTATGCAACTACTGAGTTGAAGTTACTGATGCGTTATATACTGTGATATATTATGAGTTTGCTCATATAATGTATAGTTAATATAAAAATATTACGAACGTTCTAATAGCAAATATGAATGTATTAAAATAATGTAATAATAATATAAAATATAAAAAAGTTTTAAAATAAAGACAGCGACAATTGTAAAGCTGTTATTGACAAAATAAAAACAGACGAATTTTATTTATTTAATAAATAATATAAGAAACCCATCGAGTCATAATATTAACAATGGCTTTATAAAATTTGACTTCCTGAAATAAATTGTTATTTTGTAGATCAGATAAATAGTTTCTATTATTTTATATCCGAATTATTCAGTAATTTTATATATCAGACAACCTAAATGAAACTATACTCCAGACATTCTAAAGTATTGTGTTACGTGCAAATCTTGACATCTTATTTCAATTTATTGTTATATTTGAAAATGTTTAATTAATATTATTTCTGCGATTCGTAAATAAATGCAATTGCTTTTAATGTATGAATAATAAGATAAAGATGAAAAAATAGTAAAATCGTAGAAAGTCATGTTAAAACTTTTAATAACTTATAGGGCCTTGTTATACAAAGTGCACTAAACCAAAACTAACTAATTCACGATTTAAATTTAGTCCTAAGCTTCCATACTGATTTTGTCATAAAAATAACATCAACCCATTATTAATACACGGGTCGGCAACCTGTGCTTATATAATTTGATCCGGGGTTGCCAAACGGCAACCAGCGGACCGCAGTTTCACGACCCTTGCCTTTTTTCGCTGGGAAATCCTTTCATGCCCGGACACATTGGCCAGTAGTGTGGGGCTCGGCGAGCAAGAAGGCCTTGCAAAACCCACTAACACCCAGCGGAACCCACTCCATCCTTGAATGAGGCACTAGAGGTTCAACTATTGCGTTCATCCCTGGTGTCCCGGATGAGTCCGACTGAGAATTCACTTACGCCTCCTCTGGACGTGAACGACCCCTGCCTAATGTACACTTACTTCACAGACTGGATTTATACGAAGTCTTTGTTTATTAGATCAGAGGTCGCCAACTAGAGGCTCGCATCCACGTCCAGACCTTAAGCCTCTATTGTTCAGCCCGCAGGCATACAAATCCAAGTAACAATTGACGTAATGTACAAATTAGTTTTATTTTATATTCCATCTTCTATATCAAAAGGTTATCGGCCAATGTATTAGATCAATGGCTCAATACCCACGCCAATGTCCAAAAAGGTCGTAAATGACAAATGTTCCCAAAACTTTAGACCGGCGGTGCAGTAGGAGATGCGCGAGTTTAATGTTAGTCAAAAAGCCTTGGTCATAGAATTAAAATGTATGAAATTCACTAGATATTAACTAATTTTCTAATAAGGCACATAATGTTTTATGCGGTTTTCGCACTCACAATGTGTCTTGCGGATATTGTAGCACTGCGGAAAACAAACTTGCGGTATTTAAGCCTAGGAAACAACGCCTAGATCTTAGGACGTGTAAGAAATAGTTTAATAGTACTGAAAGTTCGACCGGCGAGTAAGGATCGGTGTGTAAGTGTATTTTGAAACGATAAAGAAGTATCGGAGCAGTACTATACTCATACAAGCTTTTGCGGTGTAAGTTGTTTAAAAGTAATAAGGAACAAGAGTTTCGTCAACCAGTTTCGAGAGAGGGTGGACAAAATGGCTGGATTTGAATATTTTTGAACAACTTTGTGATGTTATTCTTCACTGGGCATGTAGACAAGATGACATTCTAAGTACGCTAACGTTAGAAGAACGCTTATAAAATTTACGGGAATGACGTATCATATCGATATGTCACGTGATCACATGAAGAAATTGTAGTGCTCTAGTCTCTCGACGTAGAAAGAAAGAACGTTTATTCGAATTGTACAAGTTACAAATAATAAAATATAGTAATGATAAATTAAGTAATAATAAAGTACCCACAGCGCTGATTTTCAGCTACATCCTTATGAGTCCACGGACATAAACAATAGGCTAAATAAAAGAACATCTTAAAACGTTGCACTTACAGATTAGCGTAAAGATAAGGCAAGTTAAAATCTTGTAAAACTACCCAGCTTTGTAATAACACTTATACTAATTGCACCTAAAAACTTAAATTTAAACAGAAAAATGCAAAATATATATGCATTTTTTAACATATTCTATAGTAAAGATGCATCAGCCACAAATTTTGGCATTTTGTTTAACAATTAAAAAGAAAATTAAATTATTTTAAATAACTTTTGGAATTCTTTAAGGGTGGTAGAATAATGTTCCAGCACCTAGTGGCTGTGTATTTAAAATTACCCCTGAAAGCAGCCGTGTAGTGACAGGTGTAGGCTAACTGATTCCTGGAACTTCTAAGGTTACTCTATCGCGCACCCAAGTCACTTTACTACTGAGATACAACGGTTCACCTGTCTTTGCTACGTCAAATAGTAAGCCTCCGAGATGGAGCGTAGCGTTGTCGTTATTGTAGCGTTATCGTACTTAGAATGTCATCTTGACTAAGGGGGTTGGTCACTTATTGTGTACATTTCATTAGCTCACGGTTGCACATATATTATATTATTGCATAGTAAATTATTTCTTTCTTAAATTTGTAAGAGGCCGAATTATATCTCATTTTTCTCACTATATTTTTCCTTATATGTAAGTGAAAATGTAATGGATAAAAACCTGAAATAAACGATTCATTATTAATACTAAGACTAATTTTTACATAATATTATTAATGTCTTTAATATATTACAAAAATGAGCTAGTTTTAATAAGTTTTTAATATATGATGAATTTTTCGCAACTAAATAAAAAACCTTATAATCACATCATGACAAGTGTTAGTGAATCCAGATCGCATACCTAGAAAATGAACCTTGAAAAATATGTTTTATTACTCTCAGATTAAATTTGTTAACAGTAACATAACTCGTACTATATAGTAACATTCAGTTCATCTTTACTTTGGGTAAAATCATTCGTCTCGGTTATGTCACCAGCGTGTATTTAAGAAACAAAATCAAAACGATACCGGATGATAAGACTCACCCAAAATTTGAGTTCATTTTTCTGCGTAAAAAGTGCGAAAAATACGGTAACTTTTTAGAGAGGTAGGTAAGACGACGGCCGGAAGGATTTCATAATTTTCCGGCGCGGATCAGAAATAAGGATCCAAATCTTTTTAGGTACTTGCCGAATATTTACCAAATAAGTAAGTCTAATGTCAAAGAAATTTAAGTCTCATTTTCTCATATAAAATTAATTAGTTTATTTGTCAAACAAAACCTTTGTATAAGCCAAATAGAAAATTTGCAAGAGGGAATTTTATGCAACACAATACATATGTTACTGTGTTATCAAAAATATATACAATGGATCTCTCAGTAGCTTTTGTATTTTTGTAACATATTTTCAAGGTAAGATCGAAATTTTACGAGAAAAAATAAATTTTTTATTGTACTCCGTCTCACTTGTTATATAACACAATGTCAGGTCTCCATATGTGGTCTGAAGGAACGTGTAACATATGCACGCCGCCGTACTCCCGCGGCTCCCAACGCAGTTTGTAGTCATACCAGGACTGTTCCACCCAAAGGTTTGTTGTCATAATTTGATTCTTCAAGTTCTGAAACAAGATTTTACTTTGAATTTACAGTTCTTAATATCATGGAATGCATTTTGTACATTTGAAACGTGTCATAAAATCAGTCCTACCGCTTCATAGATTATCCTGGATATATTTATAAAACATTTACACCTAGGCTGTCCCTAGGACTACGTCATTGGTCTAGGGGTTAGCTTGTTCGGCTACCCACAAGAGGGTCTGGGTCCAACAACCGATATTACGTTTAGTTGATGGTGTGCTCCACTCTCGTGCTTCGGAAAGCGTGTTAAGCCGTCGGTCCTGCTTCTGATATCTCTCCGGTCATGTCGGATTACCGTCATTGCGGACTATGAGAGTAAACGTGTGTATTATGCTTGCTAACCCGAAGTGGAGATGGGAAGTGGGTCTATTCTCAAAAAAAATCTCCCTTTTCTATGATTAAAGAGAAGCCTTTGTCCAGCTGTGGTATTTTAATGGGCTGCTCATTACATACTTGTTGCTAGATAGAAAGAGTCTAGTGAGCGATTATTTCAATAAACTAGACCCATCGAATTCTTAAAATTCACCTCTTTTACATTTCTACTTGAATTATGCTTGTCACAAAGAAAACTTCATGAAGTGGTACGGTAAGGAACGGGTAAGTGGTAAGTAGTTGTACACAGAAAGGCTTGTAAAATATTAGATTCTTAAAATTATAAGACAAGGACTGTACAAAATGGTGGACAGCGTTTGTTTCGTGTCTATTTGACTACAATTTAATAAGCTCGTCATGAGAAATACTATGTCGAAATGGGCACACTTGTCGGTTGTAAATTAAACTATACGAAATTCTACAAAAGGTAAAAAAAGGAATAGAATAAGTATCGCTGTCTAAAGAGGCGACGTTGCAAAGCCCTTTGGGGACTCGTCAATTTCTCTGAAGGCGGCGTTTGATAATTCTTGTATTGCAGTTTAATCTCAATATACCACGTCTCCATTTAACGAATATATCTCTCTTAAATATAACTACTCTTAAATCTAATGCCAAATACATCTTTTCGTTACGAATACATTAACCAAAGAGTTTATAACAAGTTTTTAATGATTACATATTGTTATTGGCCTCTATTTAATGCATAACGTTTAACGTGTTTATTTATTTTATTCATACTTTATTGTATACCACACAAAGTAATTATACATTAGTAAGGACACTTAAACCATGTAAATTAGTGACGGACAAAAGGCAGATATCACTTAATTATATAAATTAATAGCGCTGAATGTACACTAATATTATAAAGAGGAAAGATTTATATTTTTGTATGTAACGAATAAATTCAAAAAGTACTGGACCGATTTTAATAATTCTTTTTTCATTAGAAAGCTACATTGTCACTGAGTAACATAGGCTATATTTAATACTAGATTACTATAGAAATCTTTACAAATTCCTATTAAAACCAACCGAAGGTGTAAAAAAATTAGCTATAAAATGTCTTTCATCGCATACGCTGTGAAGAGCATTAATGATAAGACAAAAAATGTTTCATAATATTATAGAATATATCAATATCTACAAAAAACTTCGCAAGACCATATGTCTAACTATTGTAGTTATGTCACTATAACTACTTTTTTACATTTAACAGGTGTGGGCGTAAGTGAGCGTACGGTACGAAGAAGGTTCAAAGAAGCTGGTTTGGGTTCAATTGTGAAGAGAACGTGGAGGAAATACGCGACATTAATCACCAGTTTTCTAATTTAATTAATTGTTATTTTTGTATTAATTTTCACTATTCCCGGTTAAATAAAATGTTCAAAAATGTACCATTTTACACAAAAAGCCTTTACTTGCAAAATGTGTTCTTAATGTGATCTCATTTTAATTGAAACAAATGAAATTTTAATAACAAAAGAAGTGTAGTGAGTAGATTTTAAAATAAAACCATGTTATGAACTTTTTTTTGTGTTCCGCTTAATATGCCGGTGTGTGTAGTTTAGTTTCAAGTTATTATTATATTGTTAGGTTGTAATAAAAGAAATTATGTAAATGTATGTATTATATTAAACTAAATAAATAAAATAGAATCTAAATTTACATTACCTTTGTTTTTAAAATGTTTTCATATAATTTATTCCTGTTGCTTATATGAAATTTGGTTTAGACATTAAATTTACGCGCAGTCGTAATGGCGGTGGTCACATAACTAAATTAGATGTGAGGACTGAAAAGGGTTGTGCATATCTTACAAATATGTAAAACCCCAAAATGTTTGTAATTCAAATTTACAACCGAGGCTTATCTAAGCTCTTCTTATTTCTATACGTTAACTTAAAAAATGTGAAATTTGTTATGTTTGTAATAACGTTTTTGAAGTAATAACTTTTTTAGAATCGTTGTGAATTGAAAGTCGATAAAAAGAAAAACCGAGAGTAAAAAGAGCCAGATAGATAAAGTCATAAAAATTTAACGTGGGAGAAAATGAGATAGAAAGCATTATTTATTATTTTTTATTCAGATTACTTAAACGAAAGAAACGCGTGAGAGTGAACGAAATGCTCTAATTTGAATTTAAATATATTAAACTAATATGATATTGTAATGATGATGGTAACAAAAAAAATACAAAATACCCGACTGAGTTGAGCTCTTCTCAGATCAGGACTCGAGGAACCATCGTAGCTTTTGATTTTAAGTCGCTCTTTAATACCATCATCAGACGTACATTAGAAATGTTGTGAAAAACATTTTGATATGATTATTTTGAGGGTTGCTACGTGTTTGTTGCTATACGTCGATAAAAAAATACCTCGTCACATTGTTTTATGATGTTGCTTTTTTCATTTTTTTAGATTTGTATACATTGCTGATTTCTATGTGTTTGCTTTTATGCGTAAAAATTTGGAGCTCAAACAATGCTAAACTTTATATTTGGCAGCATTTTTTGGTGATAGAGTAACTGATACGGCCACCTGACCAGATCTAGACAAATTAAATAATACAATTTCCTAATATAATTGCCTAATATAATCTAAACCGGAATCGCTGCCAGTGAAACGAATACTCGCACCACTTCGACCGTCTTTACAATTAATAAAAAATAAACACATCTAATGCCATTTTCATCAAATTCTTGTCATCCTTAAATTGAAAGTTAATTTAGCATTAATAATGAAATATTGCAATAGGTAGGACATTTACTCAGATTTTATACGATAAATGAAAGTTCAACTTAACTAGTAAGTCAGTGTAAATAAGTATGAAAATTGTAGTGTACGAAATATCGTGAGGAAATAAATAAAACAATATATCCGATAAAGATCCCTTATAAAATATTAATACTATTTATATGTATTGGTATGAGTTATTATATATTTTAGACACATAAGTTTTTTGATTCTTACAATTGCACCTCTTATTAAAATTTTCAACCGTTAATAAAATAACTTTCATCTACTTAAATTCGGGCTGAATTAGTGAAGATGACATTCTAAGTACGATAACGCTACGTCGAACGACTAAAGCACTACAATTTGTTCATGTGATCACATGACATATAGATATGATACGTCATTCCCATACATTTTTAAGTGTTCTTCGATAGTGTACTTAGAATGTCACCTTGTCTAAGCCCAAATATTTTTTTTACTCGTAGTTGATAACATTTAATACAATATTAAAACAGTTTTTTCAAACATTAATTCTTTCATTAATTAACTTGATAATACTTGTGACTACTCAAACCATTGTAAGCAAACGTAAAAGCTTACTAAGTATATAATGAGCTTAAGAAGTTTAGTACTCGATCGCGCAGAATTTGTTACTACTACTCTCTTTTGAGAAAATGTATAGGTCACTATGGCTTTATAAACTTCCACACGGTGAATCAATGTGGTTGCTTGTACTTCCGAAGAATTTAAGAAACCCGAGATGCAGAGAGGTGTAAGACTGTCTCTGAAAATTTAGGTTACCTACTTCGGAAGTTTTGCAAGTTAGCAAAATTTAAGACACTCCGTAAAGTTGGCAACTATTTTTAATAGGCGAGTTGGAAAGGGTTGGACCCATGAACTTTATGATCAAGGCTGCCTATATTATGAAACCATTAATTTAAACATCCAAGTTAATGTTTTTGATCTGTAATAACTCTTGTAATAAAGTTACCAAGAAGATTTTTATGTATGTCATTAGCGGGCAAACGAGCACTCGTCTAACTTGATGTAAAATAAATTATAAATCCCCTTAGATATCTGTAGCATCAGTGTGGTTATTCCATTGTCAGTCTGTTCACACTTTAACCCCTGAGTTTTCTACTCCTTTATTCTCTACAGCAAACACACCAATATAATGGGGCTATTTTACTGTGGTATGATGACAAAGCGTTGTACATTTCCAGTCATGCAACCCCATTTACAAGGTATGGTAACTGTTTACAGTTCTTCCACAAAAAGACAGTATAATTGTTAAGCAAATTATAAACAAATAAAGTTTAATATCTAATAAAAGAAGTCACAGATTAAAAAATTACACTCCCATTTCACTGTGCGTGTGTTCGAATGAAAATCTCAAAAATAAAATAAATTGAAATTATTCTACATTGATGTTTAAATAAATTACCCGACTGAATTTATTTTGGGTTCTCCTTTAAACAAGAAACAAAACAGCTGGATTTAGTGTGGACAAAAGTGTTGTAAAGGCCTTTGAATAATGAAACTTTGATTACTTTATTTGATTTAAAATAGTTTGGTGGCTTTATAATGAGTGTGAGTTTTACTAAAACTGGAAATAAACCCATCTATATCCAATTATGCTTTGTATATTTAACCGAAATCAATGTAAAAACTAACGAAAAATATCTCTGGTTACTTTATAATGCCAACAACTTTTAGAAAAAAAATATATATATATGTATGTATGTAAAGTAAGTGGTAAGTAGTAAGTAAGTAGCAGACCATTAACGTCCTACTGCAGGCCTCCTCACTCCGAGCATAGACTAACCACGCTGCTCCACTGCGGAATGGCAGGCATAGTACACAAGTGCATTCTCTATTCCTTCACTCTCATAGTGGATGTGACGGGAATCCGACACGACCGGAGAGAGATCAGGCGCAAGACCGTCGGCTTAGCGTGCTTTCCGAGGCACGGGGGTGGATCACACTGCCAACTCCCCAACTTCGGACAAATATTGAGAAAATCTTAATAGAAAACTCAATATTGATTTTTGAATTGGCCCGACCCGGGACTCGAACCCAGGACCCCAAGTCTGTAGTCGAACATGCTAACCACTAGACCAATGAGGCAGTCATATATGTAAATGTCTATTATATTTAAGAGTTAAAGTCATAAGATAGTTTTTTAAACTTCAGTACTAAAACTATACACGATCACTTAAAGAAAAGACGATTAAAAAAAATTAATTACTGAAGATTACCAATACGAAACTAGAACTTTTGGGACCTGTGACAGCAAAATAAAAACTTACTATACATAAGAATGCGGTCTTTATACGATATTCAAAAAATGTTCTCTTATTGTGTCATCACAATTTCTATCTATAGTAAGTTATACTTAAAAAAACGGCAGTGAAAACGGAAATTTTATAAAACACCAAACAAAAGAATTAAACTTAAAAGTTAACAGCACAATTTATATCATAGAATTATCAACAACGTAGAAACGGAGTAAAACATCCCAAGAGATTCCATCAGCAAAAGCATTTACTGAAATCTTTCTTAAGTCGATCATTTATTGATAGAGATCTTGGTCGTTCAGTTTCCTCTTCAATTAAAAATACTTTCGACAGATAAATAAAGTTGTATATTACTCAAAAAGTACCTAAAATTTGTAAATTTCGTGTTTAATTTAGAATCATGTGGCACCTAAAGCAATACAATCTTCATAAATGAAATCAATAAACATATTGTTTATTAACTTTAGACTTTATAGTCCAGTATTGTAACCCATAAATAAAAACAAACTTGTAATCCCATATTTTAGAGTGAAGAAGGTTCAGAAATCATTTTTTGGGTTAACCATACGCATTTTTAAAGAGATACCGCAATCAGTTTTACATTTGCCTCTGCATCTTTTTAAGAAATATGTGAAATCCATACTTTTACAAAAAGCATATTATAATATTGAAGATTATTTGAGCGATAAAAATGTTTGGATTTGATTCCAGTTGCATACAGAAGCAAAATATTACTCATTGTAACATACACAACTATCTCTAAAAGAGTAACCGTTGAGTATCTTGTCGGTTTCTTCTCAGCGGATTCAGCTTTCCGAACCGGTGGTGATTTATTACCAACGGACAGACTACAGACGATTCAAAGGTGCTTTTTGGGCATGCTTGAATAAAGAATATTGTGATTTTGATTTCATCCTATTTTGCATTGGTAGTATGTCCATTCGTTTATTAATCTAGCACAGGTTCAGAAGGTGAAATTAATTAACTAATTAATTATGTGAAAAGGAAAAATCATGATGGCCTTGTGGTGTCACTGTAATCCTGGAAAGGTACCGTTAAGTTTCTTTTTATACAAATGAAATATACGTGCTTGATTATTATAACGAAAACGTCGTGATGAATCTTGCACATCCCGGGATTATCATATTAATAAATAATGCAGACGTTGCAGTATGTTGACTTGATTATCAATATAAATAATAAGGCACACAATGTAACCCGTAGAAATAATTAAAAGTGTTTGTTCGTAATTTCAAATTAGCACATTTTCACTAAATGCATATGAAAGTATATACGGTAGGTATATCAGAAAATTATGCATTAACAATATTTGTAAGTCTATTTTTAAATTTATTTTCGCTAATCTCTGAAACGGCTGGACCAATTATGATGGGACATTCACTGAAAGATAACTAATGTTATAAGATGTAACTTATGTAGCTATTTTAGAAAATTTGGGTTTCATGAAAGCAAGATCAAAATCAATGAAATAGAACCGCGTGCGCACGCGCATTTAGCTTTACATTGAATCATACTTTGAAGTCTCATTTTTTTAAGTCTACGCAGATAAAGTTGCTCGGATCAGCTAGTATTACAATAAAAGTCTTTTACAATAAAATTTACAAAATTGCATTTTCTAATTTGTATGAGTCTGGACTCTTGGGAGGCTTCTGCCATGGCGAGTTACCACACTACAGCAAAATTGTTGCGTTACGATTCGACGCTGTGTGGAAACCATGAAAGGTTAACTGTTAACAATTCTGCGCGATTCCATCTTAGACTGTATTATTATTTCCCATCAGATGAGATTACGGTCAAGGGCTAACCTATCAGCAATAAAAAACACTCGCTCAATGAAACTCAACAAGATGATGTTGCTATGGCATAATAATATTCAGTAAGGTAGAAGTACCACGTATTTCCCAGGCCGAACAACTTGTGACTGTTAATAAAAGGACTCTACGAAAGTACTTCACAAATGTGCTAAACCGACTGTGCATTTTAAACAAATTAGGACTTTACGAAATTGCAAAAATATTATAAAGAGACTATCCACATTTCAGTGAGAGTAAAATGCGGATGAAAAAGTTTGGAACTTAAATCCCTCGCTTTAACCACCGAAGTTGACTGAAGAACATTAACCCCGCTACTAATTAACTTTGCTTCCGCGTTTTATTTCTAATTACTCTCATAATCGCTTCATATTGTACACGAAATTAGCAACAACAGGGTAAACGTGGATCAATTAAAATTCCGTAATTACGATTATGTTTTAATGATGTTTTACGTACTTGAATATATATCCTGTGTTAAATACGATACTTTTATTTCCGCGCACAAAAAGCTTATTTGCATTTTAGTCTGTTAATTTTTATTTAACATAATATTATTTATACATATATACACTGAATCATTGACGTTAGGAACACACCTACATTGCTTAGACAATAGTGAGTACTTGTAATTTATTATGAACTTAATTGAATAGCCATAAAGGTCAAATTGACTCTACATTTTAGTTAGAAAACGTTCGTATGGGAAACAGACAAGAGCTGTTTTAAGGGTTTTCCGCTGCTATTATTCGAACTTCTTTAGCCGTAAAAACCATCCTTGGACTTCAACGAACATTTAAAAGCTAGCTGAACTAAATGACACATTTGTGTGAGAATTTTGATGAAGATCAAAAGCTTCTTAGTCTAAAATACCTTTTTTACAAAACAATCTTTCAAATCTTACGGCACTGATAAAACGGTCACCAAATTATTCTGTGTAACTGAGTTAATATTTACATATTCTTTGTGATGCATATATTGCAGATTAGATATACAATAAAGAGTATTATCTATCTACTTACTAGAGACTCTGGAAGATCTCAATGCAATGCTCGATGACCTCAGCAGAGCTTCTCACCAGGTGGGCCTAAAAATGAACATGGATAAAACGAAAGTTATGCCCAATATCCATGTTCCGCTCCACCCAATCATCGTTGAGAACTCAGCACTCGAAATTGTAGACAAATATACATACCTGGGACACATAGTCCAGCTAGGTAGGTCCAATTTCGACAAGGAAGTCAACCGCCGAATCCAACTCGGTTGGGCAGCGTTCGGGAAACTACGCNACAAATTAGAAAATACAATTTTCTAAATTCGTCCTACCGGGGATCGAACCCGAGACCTCCGCTAGCAAAGCGAATACTCGCACCACTGCGCCAGCGAGGCTGTCGTATATTTCGTCCGATACCCCTCAGTCCCTGAAGACCAAAGTCTTCGAAAGTGATGACCAACAGCTCCGAAACGTGGTCGCCGACTATGGGCTTCATGCGGAAGCTCAGAGTCACTCAGCGTGCGATGAAAAGGGCTATGCTCGGAGTTTCTCTACGAGATCGAATCAGAAATGAAGAGATCCGTAGTAGAACCAAAGTCACTGACATAGTCCTACGAATCGCGAACCTGAAGTGGCAATGGGCGGGGCACATAGTCCGAAGCACCGATGGACGTTGGGGGCCAAAGGTGCTGGAGTGACGACCCCGCACCGGACGGCGTAGTATAGGCAGGCCCTCCTCAAGGTGGACCGATGATATTATGAGGGTCGCCGGTAGCCGCTGGAGCCAGGCGGCACAAGATCGGGCCTTGTGGACATCTTTACGTGAGACCTATGTCCAGCAGTGGACGTCCATTGGTTGAAGCGACGACGTCGAGCGACGACTTACTAGAAACCCTAGTGAAGTTCGTATAACCCTGTCTTTATTTGACTATATTTTATAGAATTTTTTTTTAAGTAGCTTGATACTTTTTTCGAAGTTTTATCAAAAAATAAATTTTTGAACACATCCTTAATTATTTGACAACCAACAATTATTTCGAGGCTTTTCACAGTATCATTATTTGCATTTTTAAAATCGAACACAAGCAATGATTCGCATACTGCGGCTATTTGTTGTATATCAAAGCTCTATGTATAATAATTGTATGGAACCCGAGTTTATCCTACCGACGAGTAGGTAGAGTAGGAATATTTTGTATGAGCAAATTAAATTCATGTTTTTACTATTTTTCTGGCAATTTTTCAATATCATCTCACTACTTAAACTTTTCCTGCACTAACAAATTTATCTCAAGTCTAAGATTGGTCACATCGATTCAGAATTTCACGAGTTTTCTCACAACAAGTGATCTACTAATATATGAATGTCCCGTATCTCGTTGTTAGTGGTCGCACTCCTCGGAAACGGCTTTATCGGTTTCTATATTTTTTTATGTATAATTGGTGTGAGAGTAGGTCATAAAGTTTTTTCCACCCTCCTGACCCCATCCCTATTGTTAAATATAAAAATTCCCTGTTTCACTGCTTCACCGTCACGAACTCCGAAATTTAAAATCACAAACTTATTTTTAAACTGAGATATCTAAGTATAAGTGCTGTAGCCAATTATGTGACATAAGCATTAAAGAAGTGGCACTGTATTTTATTTTTAAGTATACACAAACGAAGTCACACAGGTTTATATATATACGCCTTTATGTATAAACGAAACTTAACTCACAGAAACCCATTAAAATTTACGCCAATAGCTCACTCTATATTTAAGAAAAAGACTCCAATGCAATTGTTATCTAATAGTCTGAGTCGCCTCGTCGTTATACCCTTAGGTTATTCCTGGAATGGGACGTTGAATATACGAATAGAAATAATTCTTCTCACGAAAAAGCAACCGCAGGTATTACAAAGAATGTGGAACTTCAGTTAGATTTTTCTCAAAAGGTTTTCCTTTATCAACGTTTTCTATTAATACCTTGCGAGAATATTGTTTTGCAAAGGATATTAAAATAGAAGCTTACTAAGAATAAAATTTATATGAAAAATACTGTCATTAATTACAAGTTCGTTAAACAAACATTATTTATTAATTTGTTTTCTTTGTTTTTATTAATGTCACCATAGTTTGAGTGTTTAGACTGATACATGACATAAATTTCATTGATTGTATGATACAACAATGATTGAAACGAATTTTTACATTAAAATTTTGTCTTACAGCCGCAAGAATGGCCTAACCGCAAGATTGCAGAAACGTTTACATTAATTGCGGACTAATTTTCTTAATTATTTCAATAACCTAACATAGTATGTTCTTAATCTTTCATAGTTTTTGTCCTACTATAAAAGTATAGGAAAATAACGTTAATAAAAAAGAAATAAAGTTAAGAGCAATAGTTACGGGTTACATAAACTTAAATACCAAATAATAGCCCTCGAGGGAATAAACCTCTATTATTATCGTCCGTTATCTTCTATAAAATTTAACGAGATTTTAGCCCTTGTACATATAGCCATTTATATATAACCCATTTATTCATATAGCCATTCTATATCATATGAAAAGCCTGTAATACTTAAAAATTGTATTTTGTTATCTATAATTACTTAGTACTTTACGAGATGAATGCTGTCTATTGTCCTTATCTAAAGCAAGACAGCTTTAAATTTTCGAAACTTCATTTTCCCTTTCAGCATCGGGGATTTCTAAAGAATATTAACCCAAACCTTAATTAACTTTCCTTCCATAGCTATTCCTTCATTAATAATCTTTGATAGCAGCAATATTAGTTAATAAGGTAATAAAACAGTTCAAATATTAGTTTTCTTTACGTTATACGGTTATTTTATGACTACAAGATGAGGAATGGCCGCCATTTAACTAAGTGTATTCAAATAGGTCATCATTCATCATATGTAATAGAATTTGGTTGATATAGATCAAATAATATAAAACTAATTTAAGGTAAAATCCTATGCCAACTAGCGTGAAGTTCTTAATCTTATCATATAGGAAGAAACTTTTTTCATGTGTTTATCAGTAAATGACACTGTACATATTTTTGCCAAATATATTTCTTTATTGAATTAAAGTTTGAAAAATTTAGTCAATATCATGTGTCTTCCACCACAGCGCCCTAGTCAAAATGACTGAATAAGTGAAAACGCTATGTTGAACGACTATAACACTACAATTTGTTTATGTGATTACCTGACATATCGATATGATAGGTCACTTACATACATTTTTTAAGCGTTCTACTGGCATTAGCGTACTTAGAATATCATCTTGTCTACAGACCCAGGTAAAGAAACGTAATGGGGTGTATAAAAGGATATTAGTAATGATTGAAAATGTAAATAACATATATGAGTCTTGCCTTCCTGTGTGGGAATTTTCCCAGAGAGGAGTCGAGGACATTCACAATCACGAACGTAGCTGTAATGTGGACGTTACAACATAGAACCTGAAGTCACTTAATAGGCGCAAAGGCGACTGCCGAGTGGGTTTTAATGGGTCAAATCCCGCATAGCCATCCAAATCTTGAGGGTAACTCAAGATTTGGATGTCTTTTAAAAACTTCCCCTTAGTTAAAATTAAGGTGAGTCTGCCTTAAGAGTAAGAATTGAAAAAGAATATAAGCAATCTGAAGAGTAGGTCACCAATATCATAATCCTAGACGGTCCATCGCCATTTTTTTACTGTTATTGATTTGTTGATGTAACACAAACCTCATGAGGGGTAATTTACCACTTAATGGTTTTTTACCCATCACCGTTCCAAAACGCAAGTTTTTTGCTTGGCACAACGTCTATGTTGTAGTTTGGTAACGAGCCATGGCTGATGCGTACCAGTCCAGAGAAATTAGACAAACAAAGAACGATTTTCTTAATTTTCCCTTACGGAAGCTGAATCTGGGACTTTTATATATTTATTATTGAATAGCGAAGTTAATACTCACACTATTTTGTCAGCGAGGCCGTCAAACTCTCCGTTTTAAAGAACTTTACAAAATGAATTCTCTCTATTGTCAACGGAGTTTTAAAGTAAGATAGCTTTAAATTTTCCTAACATTTTTCTTTTATCCGCAAGAATTTAAAAATGACAATGACCCAAATTAAACGGCCTCGCAGATGTTATGATGTAATCTCTTACTTCGCTAGTACAGGGCTCGTATTTGATTCCTAGCACGGCAAATTGGGACAGTTGAACCGTTTAGTTTGTCTATATTTGGATTGAAAGTTTGGCTATAGGTATTTACTATCATACCATTTAATGCGATGATATGAATAGATACAAACGACTAAAACCATTTCAGATGTTATAATCATCTTGTGGTATAACAGTAAAAAATAATAAAAACGCTTCTTTTATTTCCAAAGCGAGACTGCGTTATACGAGTAAACGTAGATATATATATATATAGAATAGAACATGTTATAAACTTAGACTTTATATCAATTGAAGAAAGCAAAGATGATAATCTCAAGTGTGAAAATCAGATGAACATATTAAATGATATGTTATGTGTAAACTACCACTGGATACTGTTTGAGTAAATTTCAATAATAATAATGTAGTTACTGTGGTAAATACTGGGGAAGTCAACAGTTTCAAATATCAACATTCAAAACCCGGGAGCATTGTATTTGTTTTGTATCATATCAAAATAGATTTTAGAAACTACACCTTTATAGTATAAATGTACATAAAATTATAAAAATTTTAACTTAACAAGCCTTGCTCTTTTCAAAAACATGATTAATAATAGTATTCTATGTCGCTATTGTGTTTTTTAATGCAGCATAATATAGTTTATTTTTAATCTGTAGGTGTAAAATAAATAAATATCGGCTCTTACCTTGATTTCATATTTTTAGTCTGTATCTAACGCAAAATATAGAAACTCTTTGAACATGTTAATTTGAAATTCGAATATCCGTAAATCATTCTAAAATCTGACACAATTGCAGACATTGCTTATTTCGCTAGTTGTGTTTTGTGTATACTTATTAAAAACAACACAAAACATCCTTCAAATTAGAACATACAGGTATATAATAGCATTGTAAATAATTTTGTCTTCAGAATTGTTACTTTAATGTTTCCCGTTATCCACAGCTACATAAATGTCACGACAAATTGCGAGACACGGGACCACTTTGCAAAATTCATTTTCCTCCCTCCGCTACACGAAAATCGCCTAAGTGAAACTCCCTAATAAACACCACACATACTGAAACACAGCGAAGGAAAACATTCTTTTAATGAAAAAAGAATATAGCATTTTTTCGTTCACAGGTTGCGTATTATACCGAAAAATTGCGATAATTCCTCTCCATTGCATTCCATTTATACATATAAATAAATTGGCATCGTCAATTTGTCGTACGACAATAACAGTTTTTACTGAATACTTACGAATCTTTGTTTATTTATGGCATTTATCAAGAACGTTATGGTATAAAAGAAGTAGTGACAAAAATTGAGAGAAATATGCTTACCTGGTTTGGAAACGTAGAGAGAATGAATGAAAGGAGACTAACAAAAAAGATTTATGAGTCAAAAGTGAACGGGAAAGTTGAAAGGGGAAGCGCAGCCAAGGCGCACATTGCTGGACCAATGGACAAGACACACGCAACTTCGCCAGTGTCACAGGAGTTGGAGAAGGCACGTAGGAGATTGTACAGTTTATGATATTCCAAACCAAAACCAAAAAGTTGACACTTTGTTTGTAACAACCACCACCACTAAAAAGTAAAAAAATAAGATTAGGGACAACACAATGTAACATACACAGATGGTGACTACTTTTACAAAAATATTACAACATAATTCTATTACATTTAATAAATTAACAAAGATATTTACAATAGGGACTATATACAAGGCTTAACAAATACTCAACATTTAAAGGAAAAGGCACAGTGGAAGGGATAATGTCATATATAGGATGGGATATTTTAGGACAGTTAGACATGATATGGGAAACAGTGCCTTCGTTCAGGCCACACTCACAAATTGAGTAGTCCCTGATCCGGAGTTTCGCTAGATGGACAGGAGAACACAAGTGACCAAGATGCATTCGTGATATGGTAGAGGATACAAAGCGATTTGCATATCTATAGAGAAACAACCTGGGTCGCCTTGGGATATTTGGTTGGATGGCGGCATAATATTTACCCTTAACCAATTTTGATGAAATCCAGAATGAATTCCAAGACTTTTCCATGTAAGACTTAGAAAGCGAACTTATGTCGTGTGAGTAATTTTGAAAATGATCGAGCGTTCCATCTTGGACTGCTGCTTTAACGCATGAGGCAGCTGTCTCATTTCCAGGGATACCGGAGGGACTGCGAACCCAAAGAAGCAAAATAGTTAAATTCTGTTGGCAAAGCCTCTCTGACTCTGAAAGTAATGAGAAATCTTGATTTACTACGAAAGGGGTTTTCTTTAATGGACAATAGACAGTTTAAAGAGTCAATCAGAATTACAGTTTGTTGAATGTTATGGGAATAGGCATACAGGATTGCTTTGAACAGAGCAATGGCCTCTTTTGTAAACACAGAAGACTCTGGAGGACACTTGAATTTTAAAACTACGGGAATTGCAAATTCCAAGGGTATAACATCTAACAGAGTCACAGACAATCTTGAAAATTTCTTAAACAACATATTTAACTATGTTTAGTGAATACGAGTATAGCATTGCTGTTCCACTTTGTATCACCGGCGTAATTTCCCATCCAGTGTAACTATGGGGAAATCGGTCGTCTTAGTGACGGTCTGCGACCTATATTGTGAAAGGAATCACATTGCTAAATTTGAAATCAATCGGGAATAGGTTTGGATGAGTGAGTTTCGTGGTCTGAAACTATCTTTGTAATGAAACCGGTTTGGAGCAAAATGATTGTATAGTTTTAAGTCTAAAACGGACGAACGTAAAATGATTTTGTGTTTTAAATAAATTTACCAATATGATTAAATAAAATAAAAGTGTTCATGCTGTCTCACAAATATTACTTGGAAAAAAATGTTATCTGTTAACATACCCATCCCCGAGCTGATTTCTATGAGAGAATACCGTATAAAATATTATATAAAGTGAAAAAAACATTAATTCGTAAGGGTTAAATGCAATGTTTTGCTTTAAGGCTTAAGCTACCATAAGGCGTAATAACTCAATGCTACGAAGCTTTTGCAGTCCGATGTTTAAGCCTTAAATAAAGCCCAGAATGGTTGTGGAAGCCTTTATGTTATATAGTAAATGATAATTTAATACCATGTACAAATAATGAGGTGCCATTATAACTTTAACAAGCTAGCTTAAGCACGCAACTTCGACTGCGTGTATTTAGAAACAAGAGTATACATGTTAGAAGTGAAACTTCTTTTGCATGCTAATGTTTAAGTCTTGTTAATATTTATACAAATCTAAAACTTTAGATTTCCGACAGTTAGAGGGAGAGAAAAAGGAAGGTATGTTAGGAATTTAATGAATTTAATTGTCATTAAAAGTGTCGGGAATTAATAATTTATTCATATGCCAAATGGCGAATCGTAAATAAAAATGCAACGTGTTTTTGTCATTAGTAGAAATAATTAATAAAATTTTGTTTTTGAGCTTAAAATTTATTACAGAGAAATGTAATAATTTAAACTATTAAATGACATGTGGCAAATTAAAATGCCATATTTTTTTGTACATATTAAAAACGAATTAGCATAAAAAACGCTGCACAACTTCGTGACGTTAATCACACGTATCATCCGTAGAAATTTTACCCTCATGCGTCTAAAGAAATTTCACTTCAAAAACTATTTTAAATTACCCTTTCTATGCCATAAGTAAGAACTAATCCAGTTAAATAGAAAAAAATCATCAAAATCATTAGTTCATTCACGGAGTTCATTTGCGACAAATATAGTAATGAAAGATTCATATAATTTTATGAAACTGATCGGGAAATTATGAAACTCTGATCGGGAATTTGCGACACTATGGCCTCTCGGGCACAGCATTAGACCTGATGAGTTCTTATTTAACCAAAAGAACGCAAAAGGTCTGTGTCAATGGCAAGCTTTCTGCGGGGTCGGTGACAAAAATGGGAGTCCCACAGGGTTCCATATTAGGACCATTTCTGTTCCTCATTTATATCAATGACCTTCCTTACTTTGTTAAGGGTGATCATGAGATTGTTCTGTTTGCTGATGATACTTCGCTATTGTTTAAAGTTAATAGACGACAAACAAATTATGACGACGTAAACAGCTCTCTCAATAAAGTGGTACAATGGTTTGAAGCTAATAATTTATTGCTCAACGCAAATAAAACAAAATGTATTAAATTTAGTCTGCCTAATGTTAAACAAATGCAAACCATTGTTAAACTTAATAATGAGGAACTAGACCTTGTAGACAGTACCGTTTTCTTAGGCATTACGTTAGATAACAGATTACAGTGGGGGCCCCATATAAGTGGTCTATCGAACAGGCTCAGCTCTGCGGCTTACGCAGTTAAAAGAATTCGTCGTCTGACAGATGTTGATACTGCCAGACTGGTATATTTCAGCTATTTTCACAGCATTATGTCATACGGTATTCTACTTTGGGGTAATGCTGCTGATATAGATGCAATATTTGTGCTGCAGAAAAGGGCCGTTCGTGCGATTTACAATATGGGTCCAAGAGAGTCGCTAAGAAACAAATTCAAGGCAGTTAACATAATGACAGTTCACTGCGTATACATATTAGAAAACTTGTTGTACGTACACAAAAACATTGACTCTTTTAATAAAAAGAGTGAATGTATATCATATAACTTACGAAACAAAAACAAACTTGTTGTAAATTCTAGTAGGCTGCATAAAATTAACAACTCATTTAAGGGTAACTGTATACGTTTCTATAATAAACTCCCACAAGACGTTTTAGAAATGTCAATTAATAAATTCAAAGTCTTTGTTAAAAGAAAGTTGATAGAAAAATCGTATTATAAGTTGCAAGAGTACTTAGACGATAGAAACGCGTGGGAGTGAACGAACTGCTCTAATTTGAATTGAAATATATTAAACTAACATGATATTGTAATGATGATGAAAAAAAAAAAAACAGAATACCCGACTGAGTTTGTTGTGGGCTCTTCTCGGATCAGGGCGCGAAGGAACCCTCGTAACTTTAGATTTTAAGTCGTTCTGGAGTTTCATCATCAGACGTACATTAGAATTAGAGTATGAAAAAGAAAAGAAAAAAATATTTGACGATTCAAAAGTGCTGTAATATGCCTACTTGAATAAAGATATTTTGATTTGATATATATGTAGTTGTCTTACTACTGTAAATAAATGCAATAAAAAATACTGTAAATAAAACAATATCACATTTCTTATAAATGAAACATACTCTGTGCCAATAAACGTTTTAGTCACAGTAAAAACTGTTACATTTTAAATACAAAATGCAAACGTTTGCAAAGCAGATTTAAAACATTTTTTCCGTCATTTTATCCGGCTGTTTCAAACAAAATTTCAGTGCAAATTTTCACTAACTTGTGTATCATTACAGTGTATTTCATATATCTGAATTCAAGATAAAGTTTAGAACTCTATATAACCACTTGTTCGACTTTAAATTATGTTCTGACGTAGGTGTAAACGTTTGTCTAGAATGTAGTACACTGCAAGCTAGACAATATCTAAGAACACAGCTTGCGAATTGGGTAAATAGTCCGATCAATTTAGACATCTGAGGTAACACAAATGTTCTTATTGATCCAATACCTGGAAAACAATTTACTCGGGGTCAGATGTCACACAAGATATTTGCGAATATCTGCAAAACCGTAAGTCTTAGCATAAAATTAGTTCAGACAGGAACTGTAGATCAGATAATGATCTACAGAAAATGTCTATGTACTTTATTTCTTAAAAGCCACCGTTTTTGAGATAGCTAATAACACAGCTCTTCTAAGTTTTTATTAGTAAGTACCGAAACATAACATAAATCAGGGGTAGGATTCTTTTTCGTATAATGAATAACATACCTTTACTTGCATCCACCCAGTATAGCTAGGAATTTTAATACATTTGTCTTGACTCTCATAAAGTGAATACTTTCAAGTTAATTTGACATTCAGTAAGCTTTTCACAACAACCTTTTAAAGCTAAGTACAGGGTTTGCTCAAAATACTAGACTATGCCCCAACATTTCTCTTGTGTTATGCTTTGCCGACAACAATTAGTATTTTAGAAAGTGAACTTAGAAATCGTATCCAGGATTCGGTCTCTATACATAACTGTAAACATACTTTACAAAAACAACGCAATACAGTGTTCATTACTGTGAGTAATATCAAATACAAATGACTAATTCTTATACTAAATTATACCTATTCATAGGTCTTTATATAATTTCTGAATGGAAAACATGCTCACTCTCATAAGACGGATCATCTGATGAAGACCTTAGTATTTCAATAGTGTTTGTTGACTAAAGATAAATAGACTTGAGACTTACGGTAAGGTAGTGACAGCGTCCCACAGCTGGGCACAGGCCTCCTCAATAGGAGAAAGGGTTGTTACAGCATAAACCCACCACGCTGCTCCATTGCGGGTTGGCAGGCATAGTAATCTCTATTCCTACACTCTCATAGGCCAATGTGAAGGAAATCCCACACGGCCGGAGAGAGATCAGACGCATGACCGACGGCATAACGTGCTCCCTAAGGCACGGGAGAGGATCACACCACCAACTTTCCAATTTCGGGAAAGTATTAAGAAAATCATTAATAGAAAGCAAATTATATATCGATTGTAGAATTGGCCCGACCCGGAACACGAACCTAGGATCTCATGACTGTAGCCGAACATATTAACCACTATACCAATGAGGCAGTTGAGTCTTACGGCACAGGATTTTTGACGAATATATCTCATTTTTTTTCTCGAACACTGCCTGAACGTGTTAAACTCGCTCTGAAACCTATATTCCTTTTTTAATTGCTGACAAGCTAGCACCTGACAATAATCTTATCTGGCGATAAAATATGATACAGTCTAAGATGAAAGCGCTACATGGAAAGAGGTTATTAGTTTATTGGCATCTATTGCAGTTAGGGTGTAACTAGTCACGGCCCAAACCATCCACTAGTCCAGACTGAATCAAATTGCAATATACAAATTCATAACTTTGCTTTACTGGTAATTGAAGCCAAGACCTACAAGTGTAGCGAATATTCGTGCCATTGCACTAGCTAGGCCGTCGAATAATTAATAGAAAAGGTCATCCGTTATTTGGGAATAATTAATAAACTGTACGTGTTTTGAATTTACAGTTTCATATTTGAAATTCCAGTGTTGTTCACATTGTAACATTCTCAATTAATATGAATGATACATATTCTGTGACACGAACGTGGCATATTTTATCAAACTATGCAACTGGAGAATGTAATAGTATGTTTGTATAAACGTGCTACCAAACATTTTCACTTCGTTACTGCTATTGTACTGTGCGTTGTACCATCTAAATAAGCCGAAGTATCTAAAGGACAAATTTGAATTTCTTGGAGAGCACTCTAGAGAATTACGTTCTATTGAGAATTTTATCATTAAATTCTTCATACATAGAATAAAATTCTATAAATACTCCATTTGCTATCCAGACAATAATATTAACAAAACATGCTACCTCATTATATCCGGGAGGCAAAATCGCCTGCGATATTTTAAAAATTGACAAAAAAGCACTATATGTTGAAGTGGGGTACAAAAGTTACGACATTAAATGTATATTTTTACATATAATATATAATGACTCAAGATTGTCTGGAAGAAATCGCTATGAAGCTTCTTTCACTTTTTATTATAGGGTATTACTTTTCAGGTACAATAATTGAAGATAGGCAAAGTAAAATAGAATAATTATAGTTGCATTATTAACTTAATGATTGTAGCATTTAAATATAAATGCATATCGTAAATCTTATTGCTGCATTTCCATTGAAACTATTACAATCGTGTATCAAAGCCGCTTTTGTGTAATTAGTTAGGTTTCCTTTTCTTAATCTCACTATTATATATGTAATTTTTACTTAATTGTAAAACAGACTACAGTTGGTCCGCTTTAAGAATACAGTGAGTCATCGTTCCAGCCCCGCCGTCTAACCAATCAAAACCAGTTAAATCTTTTCAAATTACAAGGTCAAGTTAACAGTGACCAGTTGAAGATTTCTTGTCTGAAAGCAAGTTTTAATAGAAAGAAAGAAAACTTTATTCAGAGCACTGTGAGTTACATACACTTAAAACAATAAACAATAAAAATAATACTTGCACAACTTTGTTTAAAAGCCGTGCAAACCCCACATAGCCCCGAAAAGGCAAAACAGCTCGACTTGTGCCATGTGCCATAAATATGACACATGGCGTCGATTTTCAGCTGCAGCTTTTACCAACCCGTCCCGGACAAAGTATCATACTCGTTATTAATTTTTTATAAAATTAAAAAAAAATTATATTAATACAAAGCCTTAATATAAAATCTTAACTACTATCCAACACAATATAATCTAATATCCAATCTTAACTACTATCACAAAAACAAAACAAAAATAGAATAGACATAAAATATATAAAAAAAAGAGTTTTTGTATATATTAGATCTTATCATTAATAATTTATTAATAGCGATAAACAGATTAAATTAAGCAATGAATTTATTAGTAAATTAAATAATATAAGGTATATTATAAGGTTTGTTTACATTAAGAGGTATATTTATTCCATTGTTTCGGCGTTTCGCGATTCAATATTTCAATGAAGAAAGTAATAACATATAATAGTTTACCATGTATCGTAGCTGTATGATGATTTAATATGCTCTTTGGTGTAACAAGGTGAGTAACTTTCTTCACCAGCATCTAATCTAATCTGTAATAAATGTAGTTAAGCTCGATGGTTTGAAGTGAGTGGATGGTTTCGCAGTCTTAAGATCCATTTACGCATTCGACTCCTGCATTGTTACATCTGGCCCATACTTCTATACGGATGTGAAGCCTGGACAGTAAAAGAGGACATCAGGAAACGTATAGAAGCGTTCGAAATGTGGGCGTTTAGACGCATGCTGGCCATCAGTTGGACTGACAAAGTAACAAATGTTGAAGTCCTGCGCCACGTGAATCAGAAGCGTGAACTTTTGCAGACCGTCAAAATGAGAAAAGTTGCGTATCTGGGGCACGTTATACGACACGAGAGATACGAGCTTCTACAACTCATTTTGAGGGGAAAAATAGCCGGGAGAAGAAACGTAGGTCGCAGAAAGAAGTGTTGGCTGAGAAATATCAGAGAGTGGACCGGAATCGCGAGTGCCGCGCAATTATTTCGCCTCGCGAAAAATAGAGAGGAATTTGCGAAACTGACTGCCAACCCTCGCTAGTCGGCGAGGCACTCAAAGAAGAAGAAGAAGAGGATGGTTTGATGGTCGAAGTGTACGAGTTTTTCTCTCTCCATGGGTAATTTGGTTAGTACAGTAAAAACCTTATTATATTTACGTCTACAAGGAATTAGTGTGCGTATCTCGTGAAAGCAATCCGTAAACTCTATCTATTTGCTATGGAAAAACTAAAATGCGGTGATATTGATACAACAATAACAATATTACATTGAAAGTAAAACGTGGAATACAAACATGAACTACAAACTAAAATGTAATACTACTATAATAACAAGAATGAGTAATAAGAAAAGTTGGATATACATTCGCATCATAAGTTTTACTTAGTAGATGTGTTTCCTGTCACTCTTTATCACAATGAATACGAGTATATCAAAGGAATCTATTTTATAGGAATTCTAAATTGTAACATCCTTAAGTTAAAGATTACAAAAA
Organism: Elymnias hypermnestra; assembly: GCA_015832385.1. NCBI lineage: Eukaryota > Metazoa > Arthropoda > Insecta > Lepidoptera > Nymphalidae > Elymnias > Elymnias hypermnestra. The sequence goes on along the minus strand of JACTOM010000063.1, from coordinate 3,597,768 downwards.
CTAATTTCAAAAGCGAAATATCTTTGGCAAACTAATTTTTAAGTCATGTTAATATTTATACAAATCTAAAATTTTATATTTCCGAGACATAGAGGGAGGGAATAAGGAAGATATGCAAGGAATTTATCGAACTTAATTGTCATTAAAATATTAAGTATTAAAATTTAATACAAATAATTTATTAAAAGATTTCAATTTCAAATGGCGAATTGTAAATAAAAATGCCGAGAGATTTTTGTTTTTGTGAATGTTAGAAATTATTAATGAAATTTTGCTTTTGAATTTAAAATTTAGAAAAGAGAACTTATAAAATACTTTTATTATATATTTTATGAAAAATAGTATATTAAATTATTAAACGAGGGGCAAATAAAAATGCCACATGTTATTTGTAAATATAAAACTACCTAACCTTCAAACGAATTGGCATAAAAACGCTGCACATCTTCGTGACGCTAATCATACCTTTCATCCGTACCAATTTTACCCTCATGCGCCTAAAGAAGTTCCACTTCAAAAAGTCTTATAGACTTTGTATTAAATCGTTATATTTAAAAATGTTGATTTGTAGTCAGTTCTACCTATGTATACGAGAGATGTACTAATTAGATTTAAAATGTTCACTTGTTTTAGAAAATTGTTTGATATGGGTATCTTAATACCATTTAGCGGTTTGGATACATCTGTATTGTTAGCGAAATTATAAATTATTCAGGGAGCAGTCCCGGGGACTCGTCCACGACCTCATTTTATGACTCTCCTTTTTAATTTCCATAAATAAACTGGTTTATGTTGTGTCATAATAATTGGCAACAATGAAGGTGCCATACAAAAAGAATATTAAATTGCCTACCTTCACAACGGACAAAAAAGTGCCAGTACTTATGTAGTTAACTTAATGTATATTTTTAAGAATGATAAAATGATATTTCACAAGATTAATGTTTTGTTTAGATGAAAATTTAGTACTTATTGTTTTATTTTGAAATGTTTTGTACCTTTATTTATGTAGACGTATACATTCTTTAAAATAAATATTAAAAAAAAGAAATAAAAGTATGTGAAGGCTAAAAGTTTGAATAACAACATGAAATGTTGATGTAACTTGTGCGTAGTAATTAAATAATGTTTTGTTTAATATAACAGAATTTAATAATAAGTAAAAATAGTTTAGTTGCTAAACTTTATTTCAGTCTATTTATATATTATCGAATGATTTTAATAAGTAAAAAGTTATTAATTTTATATCAGAACAAATAATTTATTTAAGAAAACTTAGGTCCAGTTTTGTGTTAGTTTATCTGTATAAAGCTATGTTAGTTTTTAAAAATAGATTGATATGTTTGAGCTAGTTCGTGTATACAATAATCAATTATAGATATAGATTGAAAATGGTTCAAATGCTATCCTTTATTCTACTATATCAGCTATACTAGTTATATTAATGTTGTCACATGCTTTCCGGCGGAAACGGTTGGTAGCATTGATCATGAAATGAACGGCGGCGAGACGCTCCCGACGGAAAAGTCTTCGTGTTAAATCGCGTCACAACGGAGATTCATTCGAGTTGTATCAGTGGCTCAGTAAAGTGTTTATTGTGTGTCGCAAATCAGTGAATTATTTGTATCGTAAATTGTTATAAAGTATATAGTGTGACACAACTGGTGTTGATAAATTAAAGTACTATGGATTAAAGCGACTATATTTGTACATCTACGTGTTTAATTATATATTCTGTGCAGTCGGATAACACTAATGGGATGAAAACATTTATATAGACTTTCTCTAACCGCAAAAGAAGTTAAAATGAATATGTTCAAACGAAATTTCAGATCGAAATTAAAGCAGAACTATGTCAAATACTACCTACATGCTCAAAAAGTAAGACTGAACAACTCGCGACCTGAAAACATCGAACCATCGGTCGGTTTAACGGACTATGAAATTCGGATCGCGTATTTTGTGCGAGCCTTTGCAGATATAATTTAAACTTTGTGTTTTATATGAACCCTTTTTACAGTATAACACAATGACACTTCTTAGAAACATCATACACTTTATATTTTTCTACGTCTATTTATTTATTTTGCACAGTCAACAGCAGGTACATATACGTTTAATTTATGATCAAAAACAAAACTAAGATACATTGAATATGTATAATCAATCACAGCATGCGATAATTATTATACGTGAAGTCAGATTAAATGAAATTGATATAATGTTATAAGAAGATGATAATATTATTAAATGTCAAACAAAAATAAAAACTTAATTAAATTAAAAATAAACATATTAATTAAAGGTGCATGTTTCACACATTGTTATATAACATTGACATTCGTGGTATTGGAGAATATTTGCGCAAATTAGTCTTAAAATGTTTATGAAAATATAACTTGCAGTTATGGCGACAATTGCTACTACGTGGGACATTAAAACTGAACTTAGACACAAGTTCTGGACTATCAATATCTCTATGAAATAGTTTAAACAAGAAAGTCATTGATAAAATCATTCTACGGTTTTCTAAACTTATCTTACTGAAGTATCGGAGCCTATTTTGGTATCCGTATGTCTAGATATACAGTTTGATAGAATTACAAATAATCATCAACAAACATTGAACTAGTATGAACTGTGTTTGAGTAGCCATCATGGCCTGTAGATAACATGACATTCTAAGTACGCTAACGCCTTTGTTGCCTCATATCTTCCGACTGGGTGAACCGATCTTGGTGATTCTTTTTTATATGAAAGGTGGTGCTTATCGTGGTGTCTCATTTTTTAGTCTAGTTCTGATGATGGCATCCATGAGAAAACCGTATGTCTTAAATTTGCATTAGGCATGTGTGCGACAAATGAAAGAATAAATCAAGAACACGCCAATCGATATCGATGATTCGTTTTCTATTGGAAAGAATATATTTCAAGAGTTTTTTGATGATAGTTTAGAAGTAACTGAATCTTTCAATTCTTAGGAGCAAATTAACGGTACTCGGCAGAATCTTTGATAGGCTATCCGGATATTTGAGTCACCTACCGCAACAAGGTTTTTTATTTTTTTTTATTGCTGACAATTAGCGCCTGACTGTGCTTTCTCCTGATGGTAAGTGATGAAACGGTCTAAGATGGAAGCGCGCTAATCTGTTAAGAGGCGATATACCCCTTACGGTTTCTACACAGCATCGTACCGGAACACAAATCTCTTTGTATGGCGGTATGCTTTTGCTGGTAGGGTGGTAACTAGCCACGGCCGAAGCCTCCCACCAGTCATAATGGTCAAGTGATTGACGTAGTTAAATATGATTATCAATGCAACTCTTCAACGGCTTACAGTAAGGGTGCGATTTAAGACAAAATATATAACTGCCTGTAATCAAATGGCATTGAGCTTACGTTTGTTGCTGCATTGCAATATTTATAAGGTGTATTATGTGTGAAGCGGTGGTAGTGGAGTTTGTTGGGGGGGGGGGGTGGACTTTTTTTTTTAAATTTTGTTTATTATTGTAGATTTGGTAGGTGCATGGTACGTAGAACGTTTTTCATTCTCCTAGAATTTTTTACTCGCGATACGAAGTTGCGCTACTACGTAACTGATACTTTATATTTATCTAATAATATATGTTGTATCTAGTCATATTATAAATATTTACATTATACAACTAGTTTTCTAACTGTTTCAGAGGTTAACTGGAATAATAAGGAACAACGTTTTTAGATACTGATTTGTTTATTAAAGTAACAATCGTGTACACTTTCATATGTATTTAGTTCAAAGTTGTTAATTTAAAATTACAAACCGATACACCATTTTTAGTACTTTATGTAAATATTTAAAATATAATTGACGCCCTTAAGCAAATTGTAATTGACCCAGTAAGTATTAAGTTTTGTACGAAGTCCCTTGGCTTAGCCAGTTCAGTAAGTTATTTATAAAGCAACTTGATTTGTCAGGACAAATGGATCGTGTCACAAGGGAACTTTAGGATATAAGTTACTATTATTTCATGAAACGTTTATTACAAATCAAATATTGGGGGAATGTTTCTATTATTACGATCGGTCAGAGCTTTAAGCTCAAGTTACAAACAGCTCTTGTCGTAGAAGTGTTCAATTCTTGTTTCACTTGCCTGTATACTCAGATACATATAACAAAAATGCATTATAAATAATTATCTTTGCAGCTTTTCTGTATTTATATTTATTGTGAAACTAAACCTTTTTTTTTGACGCTGGGAAATACATTTACGCACCCCGGGTAGGGAGTGTGGGACTCACTGAAAGATCAGAATATCCACTAAAACCCTCGTCCCTGAGTGGTGAACCAGAGGTACGAGTACACAATCCACTCTGGTACCCCGGATGTAGCCGCCTCATATCAATAGTTTATGGAGGGGGAAGAAGATGCGCAAATATACGCATCCTGCTTCTCCGCGTCCTCCGTCGGATAGGTGGAGCGCCAGAAGGTAGCGACTACCCTCCAGCCCGTCTCATTAGCAAGCATTGCGCCAACTATGCTCACCAACGAGAGGTTCCCTCCAATCAGCGACACCAAGACGTGTCGCTGAGGTCCCCATGCGGAACACTCTGCCATTGTATGATACGCCGAATCTGTGGAAGCACCACACTCGTGGCAGGCGGCCGATTCCTCACAGCCAACAATCTGATGCAGGTATTTACCAAAATAGCCGTGTCCGGTTAATACCTGCACCAGTCTGTAAGAGAGCGATCCGTACCCTCAGGCTAATCCGTGCCCTCTGGCTAAACCTAATATTAAGTGGTTTAGACGTCCATAGAGTTTTTCAAAAGCAAGGGATCTACCATTACGTTTCCGCTTTAAAAAGAGGTTCCTATCGGGTTTTCAGCCCCCTTTTTATGAAAATCAGTAATATTGTGCTGCAAACTGTAAAATATTACTTCAAATAAATAAGTCTTATATCACATTTCAATTATCTTATTATTCTTCTGTTGGTTTATTTAAAAAATGTAATAAAAACATTTAATAGAACCATAGCAGAACAGCACGTGAGGTTGGCAAGTTATTAATGCCATGAGACCAAATCTCTAATAGCTTTTTAATGGTAGCTAATATTTCAGCACACTACAAAGGCCACTGAAACTTATGTCGGAATAATTAATGGCCAGTTTGAAGCTGTATGGAGAGTAATTTCGTACTCACATTGACAAAACAAAGTCAAACTGTTCAAAGTGGCAAAACTAATTCATGATTTAGCAAACAGATTTGAATATGGTTTTCAATAAATGGTAGATAAATTCACTTTCGATTTTTAAAGGCATTGGATGTGAATAGTTTTTAATCTATATAAAAAAGGATGTGTGTATCGGTGAACACGTGGAGCATTTGAAACTTATGTGCCTTGTAATATATGTATAATTTAATTTAAATCCAACTTGTATATAAGTATTTTTTTCTAAGTAAAGTGTGTCTGAATAACGTAACAAGATACTTTAACTCGCGTAACGAGTAACGTAAAATTTTCACTACCGTTCCTTAAGAAGGTTTTACTTTAAAAAACATTTCAAAAAAGTTGAATATTTTGGGAATAATAGTATATAATATTTCGTAAGTAACTTTGAATATCTCTAGCCTGACACAAACTATAGTGTTTCAGTGTGACATTTATAATTACTTGCATACTCCTACTTCCAAAAACAGTTAAGCTTCCAGCTATACAAAATAAAAAAATCGATCTATCTTTATAAACCAAAGACAATAATAGTTTGTTGTACGATTTAAATGTGGTATGGAAAACAATGGTTTTAGGCTACCGTTTTAGGCTAACTTACTCACTCACTTATTCCCATTAGAACCATTCCCGATTGATTTGAAATTTAGTTTAACCTTTCTCACTGGATCAGGATCTACACGAGTGACATTGAATTGTCAAGGGTTGTATGAACTCATAAGTAATGTTTGATCGTAAAGTAAGTGATATTTTGGACAAAAAATTATAAACTTCTGAATTGAATAGCGTCGTTTCAACGTCTACATTAGGTAGGCATATGTTTTTACACTGAAATTGTTGACTGCCAAATTATTACTCAAAAATTGGACAAATTAAAAAGCAATATTAATAACAAAGCGGATAATTAGTACAAGATATGTAAGGAATACTTTCTTATTAAACCATCCAACATCCAATATATATTAAAAAAGTTTCTCTTTATTGTAAGAGTTTAAGAAGTTCGTGCTAGATGGTGTATTAATTTTAATTTTTTTTAATTTTTTTTTTTAAGTGAAACTTCTTTAGGCGCATGAGGGTAATTTTTTTAAGGATGAAACTCGTGATTAGTGTCACGAAGATGCGCAGCGTTTTTTTACGCTAATACGTTTTATATATGTATAAACTAAAAACTTTTCCGAATTTTAAATTATAATGTCTAAAGATGACAAAAATAACATGGCATTTTTATTTACAATTCGTCATTTGAGATTTCAATAAATTATTGCTATTATTTTGCGCCAATTTTAATATTTTAATGTCAATTAAATTCATTAAATTCCTGACGAACCTTCCTTTTTCTCGCCCTCTAAGTCTTGGAAATCGAAAGTTTTATATTTGTATAAAACAAAAATTTGTTAGCCAAAGAAGTTTCACTTTTGACATGTGTACTTTGTATTCACGCTCTTTAAATTTTTTTCTATTGAAGTTATTACTTCAAAGGAATCTAGTTGCGTGTTAGCGTATATGAGTACACGTGTGTTATAAACACATACATAAACATGGATAAGCATACCCAATTCTGTTTTACCGTGATTTTCTGTTGTATGTTTTAATCAAGGCTTTTGCGGGAATAGTTCAACAGTGTTACCATATCGTACATCTATATAATATAAGTAAACTTATAGACGAATGAGGCAGGAGAGAAAGGGGTGGGTAATTCTCATTTGACAATACTTATTGGCGTCAAAATCGCGTATATTGAAAAAATATAGTCTATATAATCATGTAAAATCTAGTATAGTTCTACTAGTTACGTCCTTGGTTATATTCATTTCTATATAGGAGGTTAAAATTAAATAAATCTTTACAAACATGTAAATAGTGTCTTCGAGCTTTTCATAAATGTATACAAAACCAAATGAATAAAGGATGGTTGGATTGAATGAAACAAAGTGCCTCTTTGAATTTATTTTTAACTTGTCTGTGATGATCGTTCTGAATTTATCAACCTATATATATAAAAATACAAAAAATATTTCTGCCTGTGTTCCTTTTTCCATCCAATTTCCATCCAATAAATGTGATCCAAACCGGTTTCACCATAAAGGCAATGTGAACATGGTTTTAGACCGCTAAACTTGCTCACTCGCTTATCACGAGATCTTTTAAACTGTACGTTCGGTTAAATTTAGTAAAATGTTACAAGACAACTTAACAGTAACTAAATCTTAATTATCTACTCACTTGGAACGGATTTCGTAATATACCCACCCACATCTGGCACAATAGTGCCGAAACCGCGGGATACATCTAGTTTAAAACAAAGCATCATATGAAATAATATCTTATATGAAATCTGCTAACGCATCACCTCAAGTCAAGTCATGACGTATCATCCCATTTACGAAATTGTCAATTGGATATGGTAGCAATATTAATTTTAATAAAACATTTCCAACAAGTATCAATATTTATATATAAAATATTAATCTGTAAATAATTCTAGCTATCTGTAAATTAAACAGCTTTGCCTTGTTCACTTCCACCATGAATAATAATAAATTGTTTTGAATACTTTATTATAAATCTTACAACACAGAATATTTTTGGCGTGTGTCTTTTTATTCATTATATCCCTTGGTTATCCTTACTTCACGCTATAAATTAGAAAAGGAAAAATTGTTTTTACGTTATCAGCTTTAATTATTATACTTTTACACGGTTGTGTTATTTTATAAAAGATGTATTTTATCCTAACCTGTCACCCGAAACAAAGGATGGAAAATATTTTCTGTATCGAGTTTCCGCCACGTTCTTTCACGCTTTGCTTTCCCATTTCTTATCCATCACCTTAGACTAATGGTGCACAAAATTTGTTTAGACGTAATAAATTGAGTTTGTTGTACCTTCAACGTTGGTACAGTTCAGAAAGTTAATCAAACCTTTGTACTCTTCGCACTTAATAAAATATTACAATTATTCCATTCGCAGGCATATATTAATTATTATCCTAGTAATCTAAAACTTATAATATGCTTTTGGCCAAGTATGCCAGTTTCAATTAGAGCAATTTAAGTTGTAATTGTTTTATACTCGCCGACAAGGTCAATATACCCACTAAAACCCAGCGACACCCTCCCCACCCAGAATTAGAAGTGTCAGAGGTTCCCTTGCGAATTCACCCTGACACTCCCGGAAACCTACTAAGTATGTTTAAGGAGGAGACAAGACGAGTTCGTAAAGAAACCTCCTGCCGCCCAGCCTCCTCCTCCGAAGGGGAGCAGCATCTGCTGCAGCTTCCCGTTCTCGCTCCATTGCCTCCTTCAAAGTAATGACTGCTTCGCAGAAAGAGGCAACTGCATTCCATCTTATCTCACTGTCAAGCATGGCGCCTACTATACTTGGCAGTGAGAGATCCGCTCCGATGAGAAACACCAGAGGATGTGGTTGTGGTCCCTAAGCCAGACATTCTGCCACAGTATGGGCCGCCGTATCGACAGGCGCACTACACTAATGGCATATAGGAGACTCTCCACGTTGTGATGCAAGTACTTTCCGAAACATCCGTGTCCAGTTAGTACTTGCACCAGCCTAAAGATAAGCGATCCTTGCCGCCTAGCTAACCATTGTTCGAGGCGAGGACGAATCGCCTCCAGCGTGACCACACCCGCACTTGGAGACTCGAGATCCTCCTTCCAAACTTGAATCAAGGTCCTGTCGGCAAGGGCTCAGACTTTTTGGACCCCGTGTTTAAGACAGTCACCTCCAGACCTTACGGCAACCCTGCACTGGTAAGTTGCCGCCAGTACCTCCGCCTGCAATTCCCACAGGGATCACCGGCCGACACACACACAAACCTTGTACATGGATATCTAGTATAATTTTAAATAACTTTAAATATTAACAGTGAGAAAATTTAGATTTATCTTATTATATAACCTTATAATCAGATAGAGCGACAATTTATCACGACCGAAGAGAGATCAGCCGCTGTACATGCACTCCAAAGTACTATAACCAACTTCGTAACTCCGAGCGACCATTACAAAGTTCTTAACAAGAAGATTGAATTTTGGTTTTTGGTCCGGCACGAACAAGACTCCACATAAAGCTAAAAAACTAAACAACAAACATGCAAGTAAAAGAAGATAAGGAGAGGATTCAAACAAAAGCTTCAGTTCTGGTTATCGTCCCTCTTAAACTACGCAGCTTCAAGAAGACTCATTTTTGTCAAATATAATATAAAGATGTTAGACTTTTGAAAATCAGGTAAAGCTTTTAAAGTTATTGTACAAAATAATACTAACACTATTAACATAGATAAATTCTCAACGCAGCTAAAATCATGCATGAATTGCAGGAAATAATAAATGTAAGAAACAATAACAATTAAAAAAAAGTTAAAAGTGCATGCGTACAAAGTACACATGTCAAAAGTGAAACTTCATTGGCAAACTACTTTTTAAATCCTATGTTGCCATGTGGTTTTGTCAATATTGGTAATTATTAATTAAATTTTATTTATGAATTCAAAATTTAGAGAAGAGAAGTCATGAAGTATTTTTGTTTTACATTTTATGAAAAATAGTATGTTAAATTATTAGATGACGAATTATTTGTAATTATTAAAACTACCAACCTTCAAACGACTTAGCATAAAAAACGCTGCACATCTTCGTAACGCTAATCACGCGTTATGTCCGTAAAAATTTAACCCTCATGTGCTTAATTTCGAAAAGAACAAGCTGAGGTTAGTGCTTGATGGTAATCTCCTCTGATGTATCAGTCTTAGTTCTGTTACTTATGGTATTTACAGAGCACCGAACCGGAATGCAAATATTATGTTTGGTATGGAACTAAAGACCAGTACCGAAGCCTCCCACTAGATTTGACTCAATATTAATAGAAATTTCCTACATTTTGCCTGTCGGGAATCAAAACCAGGACCTCTGCTCATGTAGAGAGTGCTCTCTTAAGGACAATCTTACGTTATAAAGATACTATAAAAGTATAAACGAATCGCACAAAAACCTATCACTCCCTTTAAGTGGAGTGTCAGATATCCCTATCAATTCAATTAATTCCTTCCGCTAGAAAAGCAACCCGTATCAGTGAACAGCTTACGTCGCTCATAAAATTAATTAATTAAAAAAGGTTCAATTATGAAGCAGTCTCTTGGCACAGCCATAGTACGGTTGTTATTGAATAATAAAAAGGTCCCGTGATGAATGACCTAATGTTTAGCGCAAAAGATGTCGCACAAATTAAGCTTGGATGTGCGTTTTTAAGCTATTTTTTGTAATATTTGTTTACAATAATTTATAACATCGAAAGATATTTACAATTATATATAAATAATTTCACTTAAATTCGTCTTATATATAAATATTATAAAAAAAAATTCTAAGTGACTGAATAAAGTAACAAGATACTTTAACTCGCGTAACGTGTAACGTAAATTTTTTGCTATCGTCCCACAACAGGTTTTCTTTAACAAACATCTCAAGAAAGTTGAATATTTTGAAAATAATCTATAGTATATACTTATATTTCGTTATAACTTATAGTACCTATAGATAGCTGCATATTTCGGAAGTAATTTTTAATATTTCTAGCATTACACAAACACATAGTTTTTCAGCGTGACATTTATAAATACTAACTTACTTCCATAAACAGGCAAGCTTCCAGCTATTCGTTAATAGGCTAATACTTCAATAAAAAAGGCTTAATTCTGGCAATGTTTATTGTATAAATATTGCTATAGAAATTGCATGAACTATTTAATGCAACAGTATGCACGTACGATAATTATTTACATATATCTGTGGATAGCTGAACATTTAAGGAATATGTTTTTGCCTGGATTCATTTTGAAAATATTGCCTTATTCTAGCAATGTTTCGCGCAAAAATATTACTTCAAAAAGTCGCTTGATCAAAGGTTGGGCATGTATTTGTTATCACTTTCTACAGTGTGTATACATACATACATAGCATCACACCACATTAGCATAAGGTTATACAGAGTCCACGCCCTTCCACTTGCTATGATCCTTGCATATCTCGCTTCTTTCATTCTCGTCAAACCTTTCATACAATTCTTTGGTTTAAAATACTCTTAATACCCTTATTTAAAATGTCCTGAATTTGGTCCAGGAACTTTCGCCTTGGTCTTCCCCTTCCAACTTTCCCATTCACCCTTGACTTATAAATCCTTTTTGTCAGTCTTCTTCCATTCATTCTCTCTATGTACACAAACCATCTAAACATACCTCTCTCAATTTTAGTAACTACATCTTTTTTACTACAACGTTCTCTTATCACACTATTTCTTAAGTTGTCAGTTTCAGTCCACTCGTACTCATCCTCATATGCTTTTTCTGCCATACCCAACTTTCACTACTATGTTTGCACCAACACTCTTCCATGCACATCCAGTCTGACCCTTTGAAACACCATCTGGCCATTCAGAAAGGCGTGCTGAGCACTATTTACCATTCGCACTCCTTTCAATATCACTTACTCAAGATGTTCGAATTCCGGTATGATGCTCTTTCCAAGTCCTTTGCACGCATATTTGACTGCATCATCACTTACTATCAGATGAGATCACAGTCAAACACTAACCTGTCAGCAACAAAAAAATTACTAAACCCTCATTCCTATAAACGTTAACGCCTCCAGCTATGTGATGTTAATGGTTTATTCCTTCGATAAAAAGTTACGTTTTATTAAAGACTTCTATTCAACGTACACGTGTCTTTAAAACTCCTTCGAATAAAACCCATACATTCCAAACGTAAGCGAATTCCTCGAAGTAATATCCCTCGGAATAAACATTATCGCGTTCTTACCGCATAATCTTTTTATTTAAAAGAAAAGGAATTGTGCTCAAAGGGAATTGATATTGCAAAACGGATCGTGGAGGAGCCAATATTAGGTCAAGTATTTCGGCACATGTTTTGCATAATGGCCATCGATTTATGGTAAAACCATCAACTTTTCATTGATGATTCCCCTCTTCTAAGTGTGGAACATGAATATATGACTAAATCATTTTCGCAGATATAATTTAGATAGTGAGAATATCTAAATACTCTTTGTAACATTTATTTTAATAAATACATCTTAAACGTTTTAATCAGACCAAAACAATCGGCGTCATTTATAGGTTTTTATTTTTAGATCATATAAGAGATATTTGTGGGACGCGCCAACCTCGAACAAAGAGTTGAGTATAAATGAAATAGGTCAGAAATTACCTTTGAAAGAGATTCTTTCCTGAATTTGATGAATCATACGAGAATACATTAAATCGGATTGAATACCACTTCTCTTTTTTAAACCGCAAAAAAGTAACGTTTATTTTAGAAAGGAAAACGTATTATTTCTATAAATGTGAAATATAATAGATCTATAAATAATAAATCTTTAGAGACTGGAAATATAGTAACTGAACACAAATTCATTCAGGTATCCTCTTTATATAATCTGCATTATATTACAATTTTTTTTACTAGTTGGAAAAAATATTATTCACTTAAAGAAATAATGATGACAAAAGATTTAAAATCGCCAATAAAAAGAAAAACGTTTATTACATGTATTTTACACTGTCTAACATACGGCTGCGAAACTTGGGCCCTCACAAACAACCTCCGACAAAAGCTTGCTAAAACGCTTGCAAGATGGCAAAAGACGGCGAGGAAGACGGCACACAAGATGGGAGGATGAGCTCAAGATGACAGGAGGAGCTAATTGGAAAAGGGTAGCTCAAGACAGACAACATTGGAAAATGTTGGAGGAGGCCTTTGCCAACAGGCACGCCGAATTGCGTTATATTTTATAGATTTTTAGTATAATATATTAGGTTTTTAGGAATTCGTATCACTTCTGCTCGGAATAAAGGGCTTATTATTTATTTATTTATAATACAATTGGAATCTATTTTATTTAGATTAGAGAATTTTATTCACGTCCACGCCTTTTAATCGCCCTAGTATTCTTAAAAATTATATATTAATAGTGTGATTTTCAATTAGCCATTAATAAAGTTTTCAAATTTATTGACGTATTTCGAAACGTCTTCTGGGAGTTTATTTTAGAAATGTATACAGTTTCCCTTAACTTAATTGTTTATATAATTATTTATAACATTACAATGTTAACACACACTCTAAAGTCTTAAGTGAAACTTAATTGATTTGGATTTATAGCTAATTCCCTTCTTTGTCGTGGGATATTGGATGTTTAAATACTGGTAATTATATACCAGTAAATGTATTTTGCTAGTTGACTCGCCACTTCCATCTTAACTATAAATACAGAATTTAAATTGGTGTAATTCAGAAACAGTGTATTTTTTAAATTCTAATTTGATCAGAACTTTTTTCTATTCAATTTCTGGTTATTATATGAATAATTTTGTTGATAAGCACAGGAAAAATGTCAGAAAGACTTAGTGAGTACCCTTGCAATTTATTTATCGAAATATATTTAGTAATACACATAATAATATGTTGTTAATTATGTATATACAGCGCGCGTTCAGTCAATTGCTGACAGTTATGTCAAACGCTATGAGGTAACAATAAAAAAGTTTATATTGTCAAAAGATCTAAGAAGGTTACATTAGAAAAGTTACTAAGGTGGTTAAGTTTTATTCTACGCAACTTTATTTTTTGCTTATATAAGGGCCTCTTGACTATAACTAACACAAAAAAAGATTGGTCCAACCAATTTAGAGAAGTTAACACACGTTTAGCCCGGCTTGCAACGCCACTTGCATGGTAAGTGTAAGCTTATTAATTCCGTACTTAAGACAAAAGAAATATTTTCTTTTACTAAGAAAAGAATGGAGTATAGTGAGCAAGTGGAGATGAATCTAGTTCCTGTTTTACTCGTTCCTTTCTATGATATGCACGTCGAGTACTTCTTTGAGTAAATGATTATGCTTTCATCTTTGAAATCAGCCTGAAGTCAAATAAAAAATAATTGCTTCTTATTTACCTACTAATCATCGTTTACATATTGAAGAGGAAAATAAGTGTGCAATAAAGAGATTTTTTCTGGAAAATCAATTCTATGAAATTTATATTTAGAGATAACTCTTAATGGTTGGTTATAATTATTATTGCTGTAATAAATCAGTAGAAATCTGGAAAATTACTTCAACGATCTCTTTATAGATACATCTTTTTATTATTAACTATAATTCTTGTTTGTCCATAATTATTATCGTGATAATGGAAAGACGATTCTTTTGACACTTAAATATTCGGTTTAAACCTATTAGCCAACTTAAATTAATTACATTAAAATAATTGTTGCAATATTTTTTTATAATCTCTTTTTATTTTGTAAACATACTCCATGGCTTTACAATGGCGACCTAAATAAAACCGCTTATGTTAAACAAGTCCGGAAATTTAAAGATACGGTTGTACCTAAAACAATGAAAAGTGCTTCAGCATATTCTAAATTGCGTTGGCATATAAATTTAAATAAGGTATTGATCATTGCATTGTCGGAATTTTAGATGTAACAATGTTTGTTTCAATAAAATAGACGCCAAGATTGACTACTTTCGCTTAATTACGTTTTATAAATCGAAACAAATATTATAAATCGAGAAAAATACAGGCCGTAGAAAAACAGTGAAGAAATATGCTTATTGTAAAAAAAAATTAAAGCCATTCTAAAAGACAAGTAAATTGAATTCACGTTAAGAGAAGAGGGAGTCAAATTGAAAATATCTTTATTCGAGTAGGCATTTACAGATCTTTTGAACCGTCAGATATAATTTTCATAGATTACTTTAATATACGACTGATGATGATATTACAGAACAACTTACAGTTTTACGAGGGTGTCTTCGCGCCCTATTCTGAGAAGAGCCCACAACAAACTCAGTCGGGTGTACGTTTTTTGTCTTATCATCTAATATATAAAAATATCTTGTGTCACAATTTTAATGTTTATATTCCTCCGTAATGGCTTTAGCAATTTTGATGAAATTTGATATGTTTATTCAATAGGTTTATAACAAATGTTTACACTCCTAAGTGTGACGGGTGGTTCACCCCAAAAATTTTATTTTATTTTTGGACAAATTAATTTTTGGTAATTATTATGGTGTGTTATTAAAAAATACATTTAGTCCTAAATTCTTACCCTCTTACCACCAACCCCTATGATTTAATAACGATAATATTTATTATATGGCAAAGCAACGTTTGCTGGGGAAGCGAGTTACAATATATATTTGTATTTCTACAAATTCTATACAAATTCATTCACTCAAACGCTTTTTTAGCTTTTAACTAGTTCTTCAAATTATAGAATGATTTCTCAGTCTTCTATCCTATCTCTTATTTACTAAGGGGAACCGCAAAAAAGGCCCTTGCAAAAGATTTATGGAATCTAATTCAAAATACATAACGAGAGACAGCTCGGCGCCGCGCGAGAATGGAGATACGAGGACGCGCGAAGACGACACCGACTGAATATTCCCGCTACAAAAGCTTTTACAAGGTTTCTGTAATGCTGCGATCAAAAACTGGGTCGCCATTCGTGATTTGTGTCCATTTAAATTCCAAATGCGACGCGCAAGTGCAACTCCGAAGCGATGCACAATGCATCACGGCCGTCGATATAGGTCAATCGCATGTCACAATTAACAATGGCACCCGAAGTGCATTTAGTGATCTGCGAAGTGCACTTACGACATCGATGAGTTGGCTGAGTTTGAGCTTGATGCAGACGCGAAGGACGTCGGTCGTGTTGACGACGGGGCGCACGAGTTTGTTGTAGTTGGAGAGGAGGTCATCGTAGAGGCGTTTGGCGTCGGGGTTGCCGGCGGCGACGGCTCGGACGAGGCAGCAGGCCGCCAGCCACCAGACGAGCGCGGCCATCAGCTCGCGGGTTCGGCCATCGTTACGTAAAGGGCGCGGAGACGGCGACAGGCCCGGGCGCGGCGCGGTGCTGACTGCCGTGGCACGCCTCGCGCCCCGCCGCCCTCGCCGCCCTCGCCGCCCTCGCCGTGCCTCCACCACCTTCCGCACGCCCTCGCCCTCGCTCCCTGTCAAAGAATCGCGTCGCGCGTCCTCTGCTAAACTCTTTCGTATTTTGATCAGGTTCTAAGTAATTATCGCTAAGCTTCGTCAACTCGCGGCGTTGTTTTGAATCCCTAATTTATTTGAAAAATTATCTGTACGCGATAAATATTTACAGGATAACGCATATACGTGATCTCACTTGATGGTAACGGAATATTGAAACTGCAACTTTCAGTTGTCCGTTACCATCGAGTAAGATCGATAGATAAATTCAACGGTTGAAAATGGGATTCTAGAATCTGCTGATTGTGTATATAAAAGCGACAACTCATTTAAGAGTAACTATAATAAGCTCCCAGAAGACGTTCTAAAGATGTCACTTAATAGTCTTTGTTAAAAGCAAAATTGATATACCATACTATAATTTGCAAGAATTCTTAGACGATAGAAACGCGTGGGAGTAAACGAATTTTTCTAATTTAAATTTTAATAAAATAACCTAATATGATATTGTAATGATGATGGTAAAAAACAAATACAAAATACCCGATTGAGTTTGTTGTGGGATCTTCTCAGGACAGGGCGCGTAGGAACCCTAGTAACTATAAATTTTAAGTCGTTCTTTAATACCATCATCAGACGTACATTAGAATTGTTGTGAAAAACATTTTGATATGATTATTTTGAGGGTTGCTACGTGCTATAGATTTTAAGTCGTTCTTTAGTACCATCTTCTAACGTGCGTCAAAATTAGTGTGTGGGAAAAAAATATATATTTGACGATTTAAAAGTGCTGTAAAGATTTACTTGAATAAAGGTATTTTGACTTTTGACTGTAAACTAGATATAACAAAGATGACAAGCGTAAAATTAAGCTATGAACTTTACGCAACTATCAAATT
Source organism: Elymnias hypermnestra (assembly GCA_015832385.1). NCBI lineage: Eukaryota > Metazoa > Arthropoda > Insecta > Lepidoptera > Nymphalidae > Elymnias > Elymnias hypermnestra. The sequence continues at coordinate 3,580,618 of JACTOM010000063.1, read as the reverse complement.
TTAATAACATATATGATACTACATAATGATGTCTATCGACTAAGTTGACACAGTCGAAATTATTATGTAGTAATCAATTAACAAAAACTATTTTTATTTAGATTCATTGTAAGCTAATCAATAATATAAATTTAACCTCTTAACGCTTTCTACACGTAGATAACATGTGTTTGTTAAAATAACAATTCATGGCCGAAGCCAAGGTGACAAATTCAAATTAACTTTATTCAAGTAGGCCTTTACAGCATTTTTGAATCGTCAAATATCGTTTTTTTATTTCAATGAACGACTTACAATCTAACGATACGATGGTTCCATCGCAGCCTGTTCTGAGAAAAGCCCACAAAAAAACTCAGTTTTTTTGTCATCATCATTACAATATATATTTTTATCGATTATAAGACAAAATAAGATATATAATTCCCCAAAAGGTTTTTCCCTAAATCATTTTTATTTTGATATCATCTCTAATCTTATTAGTTGAAAGTTAACGCTTGCGAGTATTCCTTTTAAATATAACTATGAAACTACCCGGTGCATCTTGCAATCTATTAATACTATCTAGTCGATAAAGTCGCGACCCTTCAAGCCCACTTTATTGACGCCTACACGGCCTCTCAAAGAAATAGTGAACGCTCTAAAAACTTTATTGAAAACTCACCCCACTACAATGCTGGTCGCTTTACAGTTTTGCACGACAACTGGGACAATAAACTACGCAAATCCTGTAATATAGTTTAACATAGAGAGTAAATCTACTGATATAACAAACGAAATGTAAAATAAAGATTGTATGTCTCGATATTTCTCTCTCGCACACTCTTTAAAAATTGACATGCAAATAGTTTATAACGTGGACTAAAACATAGAAATGTGTCTGTCTCCACCAGAAATGTCCACTAATCTCTAAAATATCTACACCGAGTTTTTATAACCGTATAACCTAATGATATAGGCAATATATTCAAAAAAAATTTAATACTAGAAATAAAAACTTGTAATTCCATGTTTTAGAATGAATTCATTGTCGAAATCATTTGTCGGGTTGAGCATACGCATTTTTAATAAGAAAATACAATAAGTTTTAGATTTGCCTTCGCATAATTTTATAAAATAATCTCAAAAACATATAATACTTTTACAGGAGGCATAATATAGTGTTGAAGATTATTTAAGTGATAGAAATGTTTGGACTTGATTCCCGTTGCTCACAGAAGCAATATGTTACACGTTGTAACATACAAAACTATCTTAAAAGAGTAACCGCTTAGTTTCTTGCCGGTTTCTTCTCAGCGGATTCAACTTTACCAACGGACAGACTGACGATTCAGGCTTTTTGATCCTACTTGAATAAATAATATTTTGTTTTATTTTGAAATTATATAGTATAGTACTTTCTATCCTAAAGTATCCAAGGGATCAAGAAACTATATAACGTGTTATTAAGTAACATATAGCTAATTTGGTTGTATGAAAATAATTTTATAGACAGGTATACATATACAAAGCCATTTTATATCTAGAGTAATACTTATAAACAATGTTATCATTAATATAGTTTTAGATATTTCAGAATATAAAAATGCAGTACAAAAGATCCGTTAAACGTCCTATTTATTCGAGATTTTCAATACTTTTCTCTAATTGAACACAAAGTTTTTGTGGTTTTCGAATTACTGAAAAATCCCCTCGTAAGCTTAAAGTCGTTACAAGGAAATAAAGTGATCGCTATCAATACGGTTTACTTGTATACATTCAAACTTATATCATTTAACATATAACGTTTATTCAAGTCACGCAGTAAATGTTAACTTCACTATTTGTTTCAAACACGTCTAGGGCCTAATTTAGGATAAGTTACGCAAAGTTATCTCGGGATCAACATCTTAGAAGCATCTAAATATTGATGACAGATAATATGATTACTTTGCATCCCAAAATACATTAAACGAAATACTTTTTATACACAAAATCACGAGTAATTACATAATAATTTTTCTTTTTAAAGTCTATCACTATTTTATTCTACGCATGACACTGTTTCGGGATAAATAAGTTGTACATACATGACTGCCTCATGGGTCTAGTGCTTAGTATGTTCGACTACAGACATGAGGTCCTGGGTTCAAGTCCCGGATCGGAGGAATTCAATAATCGATATTTAGTTTTCTATTAAGATTTTCTCAATATATGCCCGAAGTTGGGAAGTTGGCGGTGTGATCCACCTCCGTACCGTACCGAGAGCACGTTAAGCCGTCGGTTCTGTGCCTGATCTCTCTCCGGTCGTGTCGGATTCCCGTCACATCGGACTATGAGAGTGAAGGAATAGAGAGTGCACTTGTGTACTATGCCTGCCTATCCGCACTGGAGCAGCGTCGTGGATCTATGCTCTAAAAACCCTCGCTCCTCGGAGTGAGGAGGCCTGTGCCCAGCAGTGGGAGTGGGACGTTAATGGGCTGCTACTTACTTTACTTTTTTAACTTGCACATCCATTGAACATTGTGTATTTACATCTTGTACCAATTTAAATGATAAATGTTGTGGCAAATTGAATAAATTTTTAACCAGTTTAACCCAGATTAAAACTTAATAACCATATAATTGAATTTAAGCGTTTATACAGCGAATGATGAATTCCATGGTTTGTGGGTTAATCAAATTACTGGAGCAGATTAAGTTTCAATTTGATTCTCTCAAATGTTCGGGTAAGTGCGTAAATCTCACCTGAAGCATTTGAGAAGATTGAAAACTTAGCCATTTTGTAATTCAAAATATGAATAATACATTAAATTAATAATAAAATTACTTAAAAGTTAAAGTTATATACTGTTTAAATGAAACCATAATGACCTAGATGATTAACACACTGATGAGAACTTAAATGCCATTTTTTTGTAAAAGATCAACATTTTTCAATGAGTATAATACACTTCGTAACAAAAAGTCAATAATTGATACGAGGCTTTGGTCGTGACTAGTTACTATAATCCCAGCAAAATCGTAGCGACAAACAAAGATATTTGTGTTTCGGTGCAATGGTAAAATTGCCCGATTAGTGCGCTTCCATCATAGATTGTATCATATTAAGCTTAAATAACCCGAAAGCAATTCATTTCAAAGTCTATCACGCTTATTAACGATTCAAGGGGTACGTGTTAATAAGTTACCTAACACATTTGAATGTGTAACAAATCTTCAAAGATTACTTAAACATTGGTCCATATATCACTTTGCATGTACTTAATAAATAGTTACAAGTCTTTCAATAAAGTAGCTCGGATAAAAGCACGAAAGTAATTTTATTATCGCAAAATGTAACAGCCATAAAATCCGCACCATAACCCAAAGTGCTTTAAAAACTTTCCGACTCCAAATCTTGAGGAACGCAATCTGAAATGAGCCGTTGACCTTCGGGAGCCTTTTATTTAAAAAGTCTTAGGCATAATACATCAAAATTACACGAGAAAGCTTTTGAAAAGTGGGATAAAAGATTTTCCTTTTCACGGAGCAATCGTCTCAGCTGTATGTCGTCGTGTGGATTAGGCTAACAATAAGTTATGTCGGTGACGGAAAATATAAAGTAGATATAAAATAGATAACATGGAACCACGTAGTTATTTTTGTCCTGCCTATAGGAAACATCTAAATAGTTTACCAGATTTTGAGTGAGTTCTACTGTATAAACACATTTGCAGAGCCAATGTAAGTAATGTTACTGGTTAAAAAGGTGTTTACTCCTTTCTTTACTTACTCTTTTGAAACATTCCATCATTCAATTGGCAACGGACCCACAATAGGCAGAAAGTAATAACGTATGTCAAATTGTTTGTTAAAGTAACAAATTGTAGGTGATAAATGGTATAAATGAAATTCTTGTTATACGTAAAATAAGGAGCAGCCCATTCATATCCCACTGCTGGATCCAGGCTTCCTCACTTATAGGAGAGAGGATTTTTAAAGTCCAGAGCCACAGAGCAAGGGTCCTTTCGGATAGGGCTTTGATAGAACGATGGAAGGAGGATCTCCAGAAGCGGATGTAGCAGAACTGTGTAGAAGGACTATGAAAGTGATCCGTCCGTAACTGGAGAAAGGGTTAGCCAGGATCGCTTTCCTATAGACTGGTGCGGTGTTGACCGAAAACGGTTGGTGACAAACAGTACTTGGCGCAATGCTTGCTATCGAGGCGGGCTGGAGGGCAGTTGTCTCCTTTTGCAAATCTGTTATGTCACTGAAGGAGGCATCGAAAAATGTAAAACAAAATGCCGTTGACGCTTCCCTTCCCAGACAGCGTAGGCGGGCTAGCCGGATGTGGACACTTACTCATCTCCTTGTTGAGGTAAGGCGGGTACATCTGGGGTACCAGAGTGGATTGTGTATGTGTACTTCTGGATCTCCACTCACGGATGTCGAAGGTTCTGTTGAGTTTTGGTGGGAATAATGACCTTTCAATGAGTCCCAAACTCCCTACCCTGGGTGCGTAAATTCATTACTCCGCACTAAAAAAAAGATCCTAGGCCCACCACGCTACACCACTGCGAGTTGGCAGGCATAGACTATAGTACACAAGTGCGCTTTCTACTGATTGCATCTACATTTTTATTGCATCTACTAATTTAACGTCTAGATTGTTTATCCTCTTCCTTTTAAAAACTCTGTAAATACTATAAAACTGACTGCCTCATTTGTCTAGTAGTTAGCATGTTCAACTACAGACATGACGTCCTGGGTTCGAGTCCCGGGTCGGGCCAATTCAAAATCGATATTGAGTTTTCTATTAAGATTTTCTCAATATTCGCCTGAAGTTGGGAAAATTGGCGGTGTGATGCACCCCCGTGCCGCGGAGAGCACATTAAGCCATCGGTCCTGCGCCTGATCTCTCTCCGGTCGTGACGGATTGCCGTCACATCGGACTATGCCTGCACAATCCGCAGTGGAGCAGCGTGGTGGGTCTATGCTCTAAAAACCGTCTCACATATGAGTGAGGAGGTCTGTGCCCAGCAGTGGGATCTTAATGGGCTGCTACTTACTTTACTTTTTTTAATATAAAACTAAAAGGTATATTGAGTTATAAATATGGAAATAAATACAAAAACAGATTAAAAGTGTGATCAATAATTAATTAACGAAAGGAAAATTACTACAATATGTAAGGAATACCATAATTTATAGGTACTTTTACATAAATTACATAATATACAAATTGCTAAAACAACACTCCTCTAAAAATATCCGTGTACATATTTGAACTGCTTTTCATAGCGACACTTCAGTTTCATATTCATTTCCATATTTCGTGCAGACACATTTGAACGTAAATTTATATGTACATTGTACTTCTATGAGTGTTTATTTTGAATGAAAATATTTACTTAGAGATAGTGTTCATATGTAAACGTTTCTAAACAAATTACGAACATCGGAGGAAAATAGCAGACTAATGAAATGATTTCAAGCACTTGAAAGGCAGTGACATTTTGAACTTTTCAAAATTAATAGATTGTTTCTATATTCTTGTAAGAATAACAATAAAAACTTTTATGGTGAATAAGTTAACCTTCATCTCATCGGATAGTAAGAGATAATTCACAGCCTCGCTGATGCTGGTACGAGTACTCACTTCGATCGATCGAGTATTAGAAAAATTGTATTTTCTAATACGTCTAAGTTTGGACTGGAAGGAGGCTTCGGCCGTGGCTAGTTTGTAGTGGCAACACTACACTTATTTATATTTATACACTTTCAGATTGTAGAATTATTTTATACCTTGTTTTTACTGTGAAATATTGTACTATATAAATAGAATAAATATACTAGTTATGAGTTACATATATCATATTTATTGTAAAATTAATTATCAACGAACGGACAGATCCGTACATCTCATTTTTATATATGTAGCAATGTGTAGGCGCCGTTACCCTGTCAAGTGCCTCACGCGACCGAAGGGACTATATTCCAAAAAACAGACCTTGTCCCGGGTAGTTAAAGCAACCACGTCTCGAAATCACGCTCTAGTTATATTTCGTGTCTCGGTAAATACGCGTTGCTACTTATATAGTTATAAACGTAATATTTATAATAGTGTCTCCTCTATCCTTACAACCAGCTTAACGTAAACATCATCCAATCCCTTTCAGTACAATCCTTCTGACTCAAAAAATAAAAGTGAAAGTGCTTTATTGGTGTAGTCTTATTCACATTACTTAAACATCGCACATCGCGTCACTGGTGATCCTACATCACCTCACTAGCGACCACCACGTCGCTTCACTAGTGACCTACATCGCTTTAAGTTTATACCCTACCAGCAAAGATGTAACGCCAAGCAGGAGATTTGCGTTCTGGTACGATGCTGTATAGTAACCATAAGAGGTAAATTGCCTCTTATGATTTCAATCAAGATTTAACCTTTCAGCAATAAAAAAAATAGTCTAAGATGATGATGATAGAAGTGCGTTTACCTCTTGATGCTTTCTACAGATGTTGTTGTCGTTGATGAGGATGTTTAAGAATATACTAGAATGTGGCGAAATACGTCATTAGTCTAAATCAGTCTCGAAACAACCTTTATTTATTGCTAATAGTTTAGCGCTTGACTGTAATCTCAACTGAAAGCGGTGATACAGTTTAAAATGGAAGGGCGCTAATCTGGTAAGAGGCGATATACCCCTTATGGTTTCTACACAGCGTTGTTCCGGAACACAAAACTTTGTTTGGCGGTACGTTTATGCTGGTAACTAGCCACGGCAGAAGCCCCCTACCAGTCCAGATTCAGAAATTTTAAAATATAATTTTCTAACTTCGTCCTTCCGCGGATCAAACCCGGGACCACTGCTAGTAAAGCGAGTACTCGGGCCACAGCGCCAGCAAGGCCGTCCAATTTAGTTATATGGAATAATTATTATCTATTTTATATCATTTTATACTTACGAAATATAAAGTAAATATACCTATCTTTATAAAATAAGACCCTTGTTGTTAAAACTCTTACATCGCCTTTTTCATTAAGCAAGAGATGCACAATAATGTAAGTCCTACAGTTGTACCGACCGAAACCCATTTATGTGACTTTTATATTGATCTGTCTAGTCGAAATCCCTTTAACTAAATTTGATTTATTACATAGCTGTATAACAAAACTCTGTCTGTCGCTGCATCGTCAAAAAGCTATTATAAATGTTGGTTTTATTACCCTAATTACAATCTGATGTCTCATTTTATGATCGCAGTGAACACGAGAACTAATGTTCATAATGTTCTGATTTTTTTTAGCAAAAGCTGTTTTCTGTGGTATAATAGAGGTAAAAAGGCTTCGGCCGTGGCTAGTTACCAAGAAAATTGCACCACTAGCAAAAAATCGCGTTCCGACACGCAAATTAAGATCAGAAGCAATAAAAAAGTTCCCGATCTTAGTGATCGTCTACATTGCGAAAGGAATCACTACTGAATTACAATGTGTCGAATATAGTTATGATGATCTTGTCGTAAGCAAGTGATTTTAGAGGTCAATATTTACCTTACATCATTAATTGTTTTCTAATGAAACCGGATTGGAAAATTTCTATGTTTTTTTGATACAGATTTGTTATGTTAACAAATAAATATAAAATCTCTTATTAAAATAAGCGGTTTAATCCTTATGCTGCTTTAAAACAGTATACATAACAATTAATTCCGAAGTTTTGTTTAAAGTTCATTTATACTGCAGAGGTCGGTGAGTAGCCAAAACCAACCTCTAAATGTAAATGGTGAATCACGAACCGAATAAGTTAACACGTAACTTCTTTAAATAATTAAAAAAATGTAGCATTTCTCCATGACGCTTATAACGTAAGAAATCTACGAAATCAACTGAGAAATTAAAAAATAGGCTAGTGGGTAAAATTTTAAATATTTCCACACTTAATATAAATGCAAGGTAGACTTAATTAAAAGTGCGTGCGTACGAAGATCATATGTCAGAAATGAAATTTGTTTGGCAAACTTATTTCTAAGGTTTGTTAATGATAAATTTTCGAGATTTAGAGAGAGGGATAAAGGAAGATATGTTAGGAATTTAATGAATTTCATTGTCAATTAAATATTAAGAGTTTCGAAAGTTAATACAAATATTTTATTGAAATCATAAATGACGAATTTTAAATAAAATTCCACGTGTTTTTGTCAACATTAAAAATTATTCATTAAATTTTATTTTTTAATTTAAAATTTAGAAAAGAGAATTTATGAAATATTTCATAATATTTTATTTTATATTTAAACAAAAATAGTTTATTAAATAGCGGGGGGGAAAATTGAAATGCGAAACGTTATTTGTAAACTTTAAAACATTATGAAATTTAAAAAAAAAATTAAGGACTACTTTTTGGCCCAGTACTTGGTAGCATAAATTTCGCTATATGCTAGTTTGTCTTATTTCTAATTGATGTTTCTCTTTAGTATTTATATTTTTTTTTCCTTCTTTTGATTTTGTAGTTTGTTTAAATTATTAACTGTAAGAATTAGCATGCTGTGACTACCTATAAGTAGGTATACAATTTTAATTAGTATTTAAGATCTAGTTGTTATATCAATATATAATTGTAACCTGTTGGCGTCTTAATAAATAAATAAAAAACTTTTACGTGATTAATCAAATAAACTTAAATATGAAATAAGATTTGAATAAATATTTACACCAAATGTTTCACTAGAAGTTTAAAATCATATATTTGAACTTAAGCAGGTGAAGAAATAATTATATAATAATACTTTAATTAAAGATTATTTATGTCTACATCAGCTTTCTTGATTGGCTTTTTGATAGGTAATATAGTAACCAACTGTTGATGCCATGGAAAGACGCAAGGTCCCTGATGTAAATTGTGTTACAGGCTCCGTGTGGCGATACGATTGCACCATCCCAAATTGATGCGACCTCCCAATCTGCGGCGTCATTGACGGAAAACACTAATGTCCGATTTTTTCAAGATTCCGTAAAGCATCAAATACTTAAGGAATCCCTTAGCTACAGAAACAACCCCCTTAACTGGCCTTTAAATGTTCTTAAGGGACATATCAAATTTAGGGCAGGTTGGTAAAATCGGGCATAAGAGCGCACTTATGAGTGTTCAGTTGTGCTTTCTGGTGTTTGTGACGTTGGATTCGTGATGCCCTTAGACTAAAATATTTCTTAAATTATTTAATCCCTTTAGATGATGTCACCTGTGGTCCTAAGGCCGGGTGGTGCCTAGGACAGCTTATCAATGTGGCTGTCTAAAGAAGTAACGCCTTGTATACGCATCCTTTTGCTTCCGATGTTGACTTTTATTATATTTGAATTAGCTTTTGACTTTTTAATATGCAGTTTGTCAGTAGCATATTAAAATTAATTATTTTTATTTTTTTGCTCGTAGTTTAGCGCTTGACTGTGATCTCACGTGATGGTAAATGAAGATACAGTCTAAGATGGAAGCGCGCTAATCTGATTAGAGGTGATATACGTCTTTTGGTTTCTAGCGTCGTACCGCAACACAAATCTCTTTGTTTGGTGGTAAGTCTTTGCTGGTAGGGTGGTAACTAGGCGCGGCCGATGCTTCCCACCAGTCCAAACTCAGACTAATTAGAAAAACGAACTTTGCAAATTCGTCCTACCAGGGATCGAGCCTGGGACCTCTGCTAGCAAATCAGTCAGATTTGTATTTTGTTATTGAAAGTTAATTTTACATTTAATTACAAGTAAACAAGTACATTTGGTAAACATTTTTTTACATTTGGTTTGACGCCAAAGGAACGAAGCTGAGTGTATATTTTTATACACCTAAGTAGTTGAGACTTTTGCACGGCATTTCTATATGGTTCTGGGTAAAGTTGAGTCAGAATTTGAGTATTTTATGTATGTATTTTATAGATGCGTGTGACTTTACGAGTATTCCCGAAGGAATTACATTTTTGTCAGTCTCCATCGCGCCGTCCTTATTGCTAAGATAACGTTCAATTTTATCGCGGTCCGCTGTAAACGACAAATTACTATCGGTTTTTATTGGATGTAGCCTTATTGTAAAAGAATTATGGGACGTATCTCGGTATGTTCCTTTTAGACTTTGTTTTAGCTTTATTAACGTTTTAATCTAATAATAAAGCTATAAATATTTAGCTGCAAAGACCTTTTTCTTTTGGATAGCCTTCAGTAGAATATATAATTTAAACACGGTGTCTGAGAACACATTCTTAACTAAATAATACATACTTAATGTAATAGTTTGTAGACCTATTACTTATATACTTTATTATATATGTACTTTATTTATTATTACTATGATTTCTTTACGCTACTCCCTCAACCTACCTTTCCATAATTTCCTTCAATTTTTTCGGAAAGAATCGCTGTGTAACAATAAGACCGTCTTTTTATATATTGACTTGTGACTTTTTAGGTGTATCATAAAGAACACATATGTCTACCTATTTTAATCTTAAGCCAGAATGGCGCTTGAATTTATAATAGAACATCACTCGATCGAAGTCACACTAGGCGTTTTTAAGTTTGCTTTATAAACTTGTTAGATGACAATGAAATCGGGTCACCCTCATTCATCTGATTATGTAATTCTTTCTATAAGTGATTATCATTCCTAATTAATCTACCAACACCATTTAATGAGTCCTGAAACTACTTATGCATAACGCAGCGTTCTAAGATAGATCCACAATTTATTAAGTTAATCGAAATAACATTTGTTTAATATAAAGTCTCATAATTTTTTATACATTTTTTAAACTGTTATAGGCTTTTAAAGCACAACATGAAAGAGTGTTCTTTTAAATATAGTGAGAGTACACTTGTATCAGACAAGAGCGCTCTTCCTAATTACATTGTTACTTCCTATTTTATCTAAATTATATGTATGAAACAAAAAATAATAAAAGATAAAGTGAGCAAAACGTAAATATTATATAATAACTGACTTACATGTAAATATGTGCCTTCATGCTTGTATGTCTATGTGCGAGCTCTTATGTACATACAATTACTAATCATATATTAATTTTCAAGATTCAATTTCGTCATAATTAAAATTACTTGTAACGAAGATTTTAAATAATAACGGCAATTTATATAATATGGAAAAATTATAATAAATTTTAAATTTACATAAATAGTATAAACGTTGACTAGTACACATACCTGGGACATATAGTCCAGCTAGGAAGGTCTGATTTTAAGAAGGAGGTTAACTTCCGAATCCAACTCAGTTGGGAAACTACGCCAGATATTTTCGTCCGATATCCCTCAGTGTCTGAAGACCAAAGATGACCTACACCTCCAAAACGTGGTCGCTGAATATGGGCCTCATGCGGAAGCTTAGAGCATGCGATGGAGAGGGCTGTGCTCGGAGTTTCTCTACGTGATCGAATCAGAAATGAAGCGGTCCGTAGTAGAACCAAAGTCATGTTTCGCGAACCTGAAGTGGCAATGGGCGGGGCACATAGTCCGAAGGACCGATGGACGTTGGGGGCCAAAGGTGCTGCAGTGGCGGCCCCGCCCCGGACGGCGCATTGCAGGCAGACCCCCACACAAGGTAGACCGATGATATAATGAGGGTCCCCGGTATCCGCTGGAGCCAGGCGGCGCAAAATCGGGCCTTGTGGACGTCATTACGTGAGACCTATGTCCAGCAGTGGACGTCCATGGGTTGAAGCGACGACTACGATATCAAAGTTTTGGTCAAAGGTCATTGGCTTTTCTTTTCAAGAATAATAGTATCTTTCGTAGCAGAAATATAAACGTATAAGTTATACAAAAGTTTCCGCCTCTAGTGGCTTTTTTTTACAGAATGAAAAAGTCGCCGAGTGATACGATCCATCAATTACTTTAATATTCCTCTTTCGAGCCGTTTCATTTAATTTTTATTACGTTGAGAATTCAAAGTCACATTTGTTCACTTGGATTGTTACACTTCTCGATGTTTTTAGTAAAAAATATCGCTGCATTGGGAGAAATGTAGTACAATTCACAAAAGCTTTTATCAAATTAATGTATGCAATTGTCTTAAGGGTTATTGTTGGTGACCTTTGAAAGATCTAAGTTAATTGTCTTATATTTAAACTAGCTGTTCCCCGCGGTTACGTTATCATACTATAGCTTATACCATTATCTACCAGTAGAAATCCTATCAGCAGGAAATCATCACATGGAGCAGAGAAATAATTAGAATTTTTTTTAAAATATAAATGCCGTATAAACTTTAATAGGCATTGAGTGAAAATCTGTCAGTCTGAAATTACAAATATATATTCACAATTTTATTTAATATTTGTTTAGATAAAGGAGTATACAACTGAGAAAATTCAGGTATGTAAGATTTGTGTAGAGGTGGGCGAATGGGCGATTTCAGCTAATTACAAATGGCTACTTAAAAAAATAATGAGATAAAGCTGCTTGAAAATAAAATAAAACGTTAAAATCAAACAGTAACGTCATTTTTGCCGATTATGAATTTTTAACACAAAGAAATTTAGAATGTTGTGGATTCTGCTAGGTCTTCAATTAAAATTTTAGTATGTATGATTAATTTATTCAAAGCGCCGACATTTGTAGAGTAGATATTATGACCCCAGATAATATAACTAGTTAGTCTCGTTATAAATAAATTGTGATCTAATACCCAACTACAATTTTTTAAATCAACCATCAAATCTGGCCACGTTTCGTAGTTGTCCATTATCAGAGTTACTTTAACGTAGTAACTATACACGTTTCAATTGTATTTCCATCTTTAGACTGCAAGCTTTCTAAAGCTTCTTTAAACCTGCAGAATTATGCGTAATACCTTTTATGGGCAGCAGGATAGGCCTTTATGACCCTGAAGAACGTTTTCCCGTACCGACATTCCTCCCTACAGGCCAACAATTTGGGATAATACTGGGTCTTTAACAATATGGACGAAGTCTTTAATTTTTAACGTCGGTTTCGCAAATTGAACAAACACTCCAATATGTACTTGCAGCTTATTTTTATGGCCTCAAATATAGACTTAAAATGGTAATACAAATTTTAAATTAGAGGTATACCTATGTATCAAGGGTCAGTCTTGATAATAAATCTCTCTTACAGTTAACTACTTTCGCAGTCAATGAGTCCTTACCCAGATTCTGTTTAGGAAGCAACAACACGTGTAAAGGTATTGATAGAATTCAGTGAATTTATGCAAGCAAAATTTGGAGTACTAATTCCAAACAAGCTATCATTACTTTACGGCGTGTTTTTATAGTTAAATATGAATAGCTTTCCGCAAGATATTCCCATAAAAGTGGAATATCTTGCTAAGATTTTAGGCTTTCTTTTTCTGCCTTCTGAAGATTAGTTTGAAATGTCAATATATCAAATACTTAATTTCAGTAAAAGTTTCTATGGTTGCTTTCTGTTTTAATAACAATAAGACCGTTACTATGATACAAAACAATTGCGGGCAATTCCCCCTGGGAGCTCCGGGCCGAGGTTCTGGAGGCTGTCTATCCATGTGGGGCAGCTGCAAGGAATAGAGACAAATGACCTGATGCTGAAGAGGTCTATAAAATCAGGAACCTATCCGACAGGGCCCTGGTGGAAAGAGGACGTCGGGTCTCCCTGCAGGTGTGGCCACGGTTGCAACAGTGCGTCCATTCTTGGAAGATTGGCTTGCCAGAGGGCACGGTACCTTAACCTACAGGTCGGTGCAGGTGCTAACTGGGCATGGTTGTCTCGGCAAGTATCTGCACCAGATTGTAAGCTGTGAAATTGTAGGAAGAAACGCCTGCTTGCCGTACATGTGGGGCGGCCGTCGACACGGCACACCACACAGAAGCAAATTGTCAGGCTTGGGGACCCCAGCCTCACATCTTGACATCGCTTATAAGAAGTGAACTCTCACTCCCTAACATTGTGAGCGCCATGATTGGAGATCAGTCAGGTTGGAGATCAGTCAGGTTGGAGAGCAGTGACCTCTTTTTGCGAGGCTGTCATCCTGTAGATGGAGACACTAAACAAGCAAAAGAGCTTATAGCAGACATTACTACTTCTCACCGGAGGAGAAGGGGCGCCAGGAGGCGCAATTTTGCGCGCCTGCTCTTCCTCAACTAAACCCTTATGTCGGATTCATCCGGGATGTCAGAGCTGAATACGTCAGCGGACATCTGGACCCCAACACCAGGATTGAGAGGGTTCCGCTGGCTTTTAGTGGGTATCCTGGTACGATCAGCGAGTCCCACACTCCCGGATGTAAGTTTAGACTTCATCCGGCGTGCATAACACATTTCCCAGCGAAAAAAACAAACAAAACAAACTAGCCACAATGTCCGAGTAAGTCCCCAATAACCCTAAAAATATTGTGCGATTCCTTCCAGGTCAGCGAAGAGTAATTTCGATTTCTTTGCTTACAAATAAGTTTGGTCTTAGGTCAGGTGTGATATCGTAAAATTACAGGTAGATTAAGTATTCAATTCAGGAATGTTCGTCAATTTAATCGCTTTTTTTCTATCTTCCCCTCAAAGGATCTGGACTTTGATAAATGACCTGGACAAAAACCTTGCTCATTTCCGTCCACCCTCTTCTTAATTCAAGTGGCTCTCGCGGCTAATGTTAACCTTTTCCCCTAATCTTTCACTACCGGTTCAAATTGCCCACAACTACGACATTGTGGATATCTATAGGATTTCATTTTAGTCTCTCTTTCATTTTATTTCTGAAGTGTGCTGACTTATAGGGTTACGGATGCATTTACTTTTTACATCCGATTTAGATGTCGGAATATTTTCGGGATTTATATATATAGATCTTTAGCTATTCAACCATAACTTTTAAATACCTTTAGGGAATGGTTTATTAGTGTGATCTCGAGTGACACCTAGCCATATTTTTATTAATGTCTATATTACTCCATTTCCAGGCTAAAAATTTTACTTCTATCCTTAAAATATGAATCATTTACTTAATTTATAATAAACCTGTATAATTTCTTGGTCATTTACTTACTTATTATTGCAAAGGTATTGCTAGCGAGATGGTGCGAGCACTCACTTCAATAACAGATATTCAATGAGTTCAATTTCCGTCAGAGCAAATTTAGGAAATTGTATTTGTTCATTTGTCTAGAACTGGAGTGGTGGGGGAGGCTTCAGCTATGTGTGATACCAGTAAAGACCTAGAAACTACCTAGACCACTCACCATCCGGTGAAACAACAAAGAAGCCTTTTTTATCTTACCTCAATAACCTATGGGCAGTAACCAAAATTGTATAAGAAAAATAATATAACATAGTCAATATCGTTTCGTATCTCCTTTGTTTAGCGTTATTTCTAGACAGTTTTCTCGATAAAAGCTTAAGTAACTTCAGATCATAACTAATTATCGTCTATCCTTCGCCCTAACGGTTATTATTATTGCTACAACAGCTTAACGATGTTTTCCCAAGTAATATCAGAAATAGGGTGTTAATTTATTTCTTATGGACAGGGATATGTTCAAATAAAGATAAAATTGCCATAAGAAACACCGATTTTAATAACGTTTCAACAGTGCTGGATTTTCGTACAAATTTTATTCCAGATTTCACTTACTTATAGTTATATTTTTTGCAACGAGAAAGTAGGTATCTATACTAATATTTATCGAAATTAATTCAGCTCATGAGACCGTACTAGACAAAAAAAGAAACATTTGAATTTATATTCTGTACTTACATAGTTTTTCCGTAAATTATCCTCCTCGAACTCCTCCTAAACGCCTGGAGCAATTTTGGTGACATTTTTGCATGTTTTCAGATGAATTCGAGATTTGTTTAGATTAACAAGTCGATCCGATATAAAAGATTTACCCATTTTTGAGCAATATTAGAACAGGGAATATCAAAAACAACAAGAATAACAATTTAAAAAAATAATATCAATACCCAATTAACATCGAATGTATAAAAACTTGTAGGAATTAAGGTATTTAATGAACGACAAAATATGAGCAGGGAATGAGAGAAAAAATACGTTTTTCACCTAATATTTTTCGTCTTCTAAAAACCCAATTTTACAGGAAAAATTCAATGTCGTTATCGCACATCCTTATTACTGTCACAATCGGAGTTGGTTTGAGTGATTTTCACTTCCATTAATTAGATTTTTTTCAGAGAGGCACTTATAACGATTTGTGGATCGAAAGGGAGTTGCGGCAAATAGAAAAAATTGGATGTCAGTTCTTTTAAGTATTTTATGAAATACAAAAACGTTTTTCAAATTTTGCTTTCGAGAGAAAAATGGTCAATGTCACGTCTACCTGTATAGCAAATTAATCAAAATAGATCTATGTAATACGCAATTGAATATATCAATGATGTAATGTTGTTTACGCGTTATTTATACCAAAAAAAACCTAGTGGTGAATATTAGTTTCCGAGATATGTTTCCGACTGTAATGAAATGTGAGGACTGTGACACCACCATTTTCTACCTAATCTAGGCAAGACAAGATTATTTCAATTCATTGGAAAACAATTAATCACCACACACCGGAGCTGCTAACGTTTTACAACGACTCTAAGAACTGATTAACCATTTTTCTTTGTTGATAGGTTTGACTGGGACCTCATCTGATAGTCAGTAACAATATTGTCCAAGATGGTAATACACTGATAAAATGTAATTACCCTGTTGAAATGGACTATTTGCCTTAATGGTTACATAGCATCGTACCAGAACACATTTTATCAAGTCTTTGTTGGTATTATAACCAGATAAGCAAGTTACCTACCTAGACAAATTAGAAAATATTAGTTCCTAAATTAGTCGTAACGAAAATCCCAGGATCCCAGAACCCAGGATCTCAGCTCTCAAAGCGAGTCTTTCACCATTACCCCAGCAAGGTATGTCAATCACTGTAATATTTAAATTTTATTTTATCAACTGAAGCAAATAGACAGTTTAATAATACGGTTATTTTGTACGTAGTCATACATGGTAGCAAAGTACCCTTTTGAATTGTTTGATAAGGGTTTTGAATTCATGGCCCTCGAAACCACGAGTATCATTATAAATTCCACAATAAGCACTTTTCCTATCCTGAACAGGCAGTTCGTCCGTTTTCTGCTTTATACGGTAAAAGTTAATGAACAGAATATAAAAATAATAATTATGATAGACTAGTGACCCCACCTGGCTTCGCACAGGTAGTTGAGCATGTTAGGCCTACATGTTTTGTCTGTCGTAAGACAACATGACCCTGATGCTGTGAATATATGTAAAACATATTGATTTTATGAAGTGAAACTTCTTTGAAATCGTGTTTCAAATCGGATGCTACGGAAAAAACGACAGGTAAGAGACACAACAACAAAAATGTGTAGGATGAAGTCAGCAAAGAATGAGACAGAAATATACATACTATTTTATGTTATTTTTGTATACGTGCAATGAGAATATCTAGTATTATAAACATGCTTCAATTATATTTATACTCATCTTATTGAACTCTGAAAGAAATAAGTTATTTTATTAATATAAAAATACACCGGATCAAAATAGTGTGATTTTTATCTCCAAATTCCCACAAAATTAAAAAACTCACCTGTAGTACATTATTATTAGTAATAAAACAAATAATATAACGTGATCGGGTTTAGCTAATAAAACATCGCTACTTTGGAAGAATCATGTAACAAAGCATAAATGCTAATTTTACAGGAGAGCGTTCTTAACTAAGAATTATACGTATAGGTAGATAGTTCCTTTCCCATATATGATTTCATCGTACGACTGATAATGGTATCAAAGAACGACTAAAGTTACTAAGGGTCACTTCGCGCCCTGTTCTTAGAAGAGCCCACAACAAACCCGGGTGTCCCTTTTTTCATCATCATTACAATATATATAGTTTAAATCTATTCTATTTTGATTAGAGCAGTTAATTTACTCCCATGGTTTTATATATGTCGGAGTGCAATAGTCTGTGGATCGCTGGTTCGTGTGCAATATTCTGTGGAACACTGGCGCCATCTCTCCATCGGCGTGGGGCAGAGTCAATAAGTGGCAGTCCGGCGCATCTCTCAACAGTGCTCGGGTGACGGCCCGCCGGTGCGGTCGACTTTTAAAACAGTCGCGTTCCTAGCTATTATTATTAATGAGTTTGTGTAAATTGTTATCGGGAACATTAAGTAATTGGACATTATAATTCGAGTTAATCAATAAAGTGTTTGATTGCACCAACATTACTCACGAACGCCCACAGTATGGAAATGGAAATTATGGATGCCATTAATGACGATATCGGCGGAGAACCCATCTATCTATCGGCGTGGGACAGAGTCAATTGTGACAATTTAGAGCCTGTCTCTCTAGACTTGGAGTGACCGCCCGCCGATGTGGTCGACTATTGAAACTGTCGCGTTCCTAGCTATTATTGTTTGTATTTGTGTAAATTGTTATCGGGAATATTAAGTGATTGGGCTATATAGTCTGCGTTGATTAATAAAGTGTTTGATTGCACCAACATTACGCACCAAAGCCCACAGTATGGAAATTGAAATATGGATGCCACTAATGATGATGTTGGCTTAGAAACCTACGCCCCTATGCTTTATGCTCCTTCTCTTTTATTCTTCGACATATATATAAACTCCGTTATTATATATACAAAAATACTTTATAAATAGAAGACTTGTGATAACTAATCCATAATCGACAAATCGTCTACACATGTAAAGGATGAGACTGCGAATAATAATGTAATGTAAGAGCCTAATGAAAAAGATTATTGTTCACATTGATTGATTGTTTTGCCACCTCTTTTATATTACACGCTTCTTTTCTTTGTTCTTCTGGGTTTTATTTTAATTTAGTAAGGTATTTATAATGATATTAAAAAGCTTAAGGAATGGGTAGTTTATTACACAAAACTTACAAGGATATTTAAATTTAACGATTTAGCATTTGTTTTAAATTTCGGACTCGCCTTTACTCTTTGTAACATGTACATACGTAAATTATTTCCATAAGTATATTAAACGTACATGTAATTTCCACAAAGCGTATTTAAACACCTACGGTTTAATAAAGTCAGTAACAGGCCGCAAAATTTCCATACAAATTAGAATATAAATTTCCAATATAAGATATTCGATTTAATTGGCGACATTTCCTACTTACAATTTTATATTACATAGGATTTATGGCTTATATAATTAAAGTTTTTAAAGATTACTCAGCATTACTTGTGCCAATAAATTTTCCCTTCTTAGTTCTTTTCGGTAAAGAAACCTTATAAGAAAAGTGTATATAGGTACACATAAACTTATATGAAGCACAAACAGTGTTTCTACGTATGTTTATTTTGAAACCATCAACTGATATGCCCTAAACCGGTTTAGTTTATTAAGAAAATAACGCGAACTTGATTTTAGACCACCTAACTCACTAACTTCCACATCGCTAGGGCTTGAAAACTATGCGCGAATAAATTCAAATTTATCAAACTGACTCCTTTAGCAATGTGACAGTCTTTAAGATTTCCCCATATTCAAAAGGAATGGGGACATACGAAGGTAAAACTGCACAAAACAGCTAGTATAAAACATAAAATAAAGTAGTTATAACGATAACCTTTCGCTATAAGAGCAATAAGTGCTCTCCAATAAATTTCTTTTGTCTCTTTTGATTGAATCATTGAAGAGTAAAATGGCATTGAACTTAATACGGTAAGTGGACATTTATATTTACGTTGTATAACCTACAACACGAGAATATGTCTCTGCTTGAAAAAAGATCATTTGAATCATCACTTTGAAGTTTTTCTACATGTTAATTCCGATGTACAACCGGTAATAACTTTAACGACTTAAAACTTAAAGTTACGATGATAAATCCAAAAAGCTTATGTTACAGAAAAACTGTTTGAAAATCAAAGAAAATATTTGTGGTGCCACAGCGTCAATTCTTAACCATTTGAATGTAAACTATTGTTAGAGGAAAGTTTTGCAGTGTCATTAAAAATTTTGTGCTATGATTCATCTAAAGGTGCGATATTTTCTTAAAATACTGCAAAAAGCCCTGCCACGTTTTACCTTGCAATTAAGTAAAACCGTGTCTCTAAGAAATAAAAATATTAAAAGCTTATTGACTCACGTCTTAGGCACTTTATAGTAATATATACTTTATAATCAATATTTCGTTTACATTGTATACCCAGTTAACAAGTAACTCCATTTATTTTATTTATTCCTGACAAGCTAGCGCTTCACTATAAGAGATGGTTTACCTTTTATGGTTTCATCACCGAATTATATCTGAACGCAATTTTTTTGCTTAGTAATCTAGTTTGCTGGTAACGTGCCCAAGCCTCTCACCAGTTCAAACTTAGACAGTATTTGAGAACGCCATAGTCAAAGTTTTTCCTGCTGGAACCCAGCAACCCTCCTAGTAAAGCGAATACTCACCCCCGTTGTGCCAAAGAAGCCATCGAAATTAATCACAGTTTGAAAACTATTCTCATTGTAAAGTATGTGGACAATATTATATTATGAGACGTAAAGAAATATTTCATCAAAATACACCATCCACCAGGAGTATGTTCATATTTAAAAGTGTAATAATACAAAAGATATGCAGCATTAATCTTTTACATACAGAAGCGCAGTTTTGCTAAAGTGAAAGGCCAGCGAGTAACCATCACATCTAACAAGATCATTGAAGAGAAACTCGCCAAGAGCAACATCATCTGTGTTGAGGATCTCATTCATGAAATCTTCAACGTCAGTGAGATGTTCAAGTATGCCCGCGGTTTCTTTTGGGCATACAAACTTAACAACCCGTCGATGTTGGTGACTTAGGTAACCGTGAAGACAAGGTCAATGAACAAGAAGTTCGTTAATCTTGTCTTCAGGAGAATGGTCTAAACAAATAATTTTTTTAATCTTGAATATCTCACTATAAACACCGGCATATTTAGCGTATCATAAAAATAAAAAAGAAATATTTAATTTTTATTTTTATGTTCCGCTAAGTATGCCGGTGTATATAATAACTATTCATATGATGAAATACTTTTTTTCTTTGGTTTTACTTTCAGTTGCATATGAAAGCTAAACACATTGTAACCTACAAAATTATATTCAAAGGAGTAACCGCTCAGTTTCTTGCCGGTTTCTTCTCAGCGGAATCAACTTTGCGAACCGGTTGTAGATTTGTTACCAACGGACAGGCTACTGTCGATTCAAATATGCCTTTTGAGCCTACTTAAATAAAGCATATTTTGATTTTGATTATGCTAATATCGGAATAAAAATTAGGCTAAGCGAATCCTATGTAACACTTAAATAGCGGTTTAAAATAGGTCCAAAGATAACTTAAACTATCCAGGATATAAATACAGATCACAAATTAAAAAAAAAATGTAATATTCATTTGCATTAAGTAATGAGCTGCAATCTTGTTATTCAAATATACATTTAAATTTGATTATTATATAGGCAAAAACCAAGTATGCCTAGTGCCTAAGCAGTCAAAAATTAGTAAAATTAATCTTATCGCAAATCCAATCAAATAGTAAAACTATTTCCAACAAATTAGTAACAATCTGCCGAGAAATCGCGCCCGGGTGAAGTTAAATATTTATGGCTACATTGGGGAAGTTGCTTAAATCTACCATAATTAATGCGTTTAAACTTTCAATACGTATAATAACTCTACAAATTACTAAAATTGGTCTAGTAGTAGTTAGAAACGAAGGCAAGTACAAGAAATAGTTAAATATCAAAATCAAAAAATATTTATTTAAATAGGTTTAATAAGATCCTTTGAATCGTGAAATTTGTCCGCTGGTAAGGAATGTAGCACCTGTTAGGAGTGTTGAATCAACCGAGAAGATATCGGCAACAAACTCTGTAGTTATTCTACGTATAAATTAATTGAAGCTATCATTAAAATATACTTCAATCGTACAATAAGTTTTACGTGTAATAGTATCCCATATTGCTTGAATCTATATGTATAAAGGTATGTAAGATTTGTTGTAGAATTTTATTATACATACGTATGCTCGACCCGACAAATGATTATAGAATAGGGGCCATTTTGAATCTAAGAATATTAGTTATAAGTTTTATAGTAACAGACACTTTATAATAACGCATCCATAGATAGTAATACGACCATGGATTATAAAGTTTAAATGATTTATCTAATAGACAATATCTAGACGTCATGGATTACGAGCGAGGGCGCCACCGTCGCAGTTATTTTTGGGCGGGAAAGGAAAAAGCAATCAGTGACTTGTCAACGGAGAATAAAATTATAGATGTTTGATAATACATAAATGTGTAACATATAAACAAAACACCTAAAAGGAGTAAATACAAATATTTTTTTAATTTTATACCGTACAAATACACATTTAGAAATACAAAAAAAAATGGTTATGATACTAGTATATAGACCACAGATTATAAATCTGTACCTCACTTTTATACTATATTAGTGAATACTCGAATTTTTAAGAAAATATAAATTTCTGTTGAACATACAATGCGAGGTTACTATAACAATTTCTATTTCATTAAAAATTAGCAGACATTGATATGGTCAATAGAAAAAAATATATATAATACATGAATATTTTATACAGATATTGGTATCTATATGTATCTGTTTCAATATATTATTTATATCATTATTCATCCATTAAATTATATATTACTAGCGGCCCATCCTGGCTTTGCACGGGTAGACATAAATAGGTACAGATATATAAATTATAAGCATGGTAATTAAAAAGACCATGAATTGACAAATATTATGAATAAGAGTGATTCCTAATACTAAAACTAAGTAGCTCTGAAAATAACTTTTTAAGTGAAGCATAAAAATGTGTTAAAAAACTGAAAATATTCAATGTCGCTTGCGTCCACTAAGTAAAGCCGACCGGCTACCTAGTTCATACTTTATAATGGTGCACCCCCTTCTCCCGCACTGCCCCTCTCGTCGAGTTAGTTACTCGATGCGCTGCGTGGCGGCCGCCGCCGGCATGTATTGTAATTTTAATTTCATGATATCTTTTGAATGGAATATCCGATTTCAATAATCGGATATTAAATTATATATTTGGATATAAATTTATAAATGGTATGGACAAGACGGTCTGATTTTGATCGGCATTTCTATCAATTTGTTAATGTAAAAAGGTAGTTATAGTGACGTAACTACAATAGTTAGACATATGGTCTCGTGAAGTTTTTTGTAGATATTGATATATTCTATAATGTTGTCGAATATTTTTTGTCCTATCATTAATACTCTTCACAGGGTATGCGATGAGACATTTTATGGCTAATTTTTTTACATCTTTGGTTGGTTTTAATAGGAATTTCTAAAGATTTCTATAGTAATCTAGTACTAAATATAGCCTATGTTAGTCAGTGATAATGTAGCTTTCTAATGAAAAATGAATTATTAAAATCGGCCCAGTACTTTTTGAGTTTATTCTTACCAGTACTTATTGATATATTACATTCAAATTTTCCCTCTATGATATTAGTGTAGATAGAGTTATTTTTACAAATATTTTGATACTCAGGTAAATCGAATCGTAATAGAAAATAGTGTTGAATAAAACACGTGAATAATTTAATACAGATAACAAATCAAGAATTAATGCCAAAGGTACTCTCAACTTCTGTTCGCATCGCCTGGTCACACTTTTCGTAACTTACGTCACGCATTCACTAGCTTACTCCCCGTGTTAGAAGTACTTAGAGAAGTTTTATTACTTCAGAAGCAAACTTAAAACGCCATGATTTTAAGAAAGGTTACGAAAATAATTGCCGAGTTGAGCATATTCTGTCTTGCGCCGAATGTTTTATTTGATAATTGATAAATTAATTATTAATTAAAATGAATATGGTGTAAATAAAATAATTTAGCTACTGATTCAAAATAGACATGAAACCTTTTGAATTGATATTTACTTATCATTGTTATAACGCAAACATAATGGTCGTGTCATTGCATAATAAACTTTCGAGTGACAAAACTTCTCTGAAACTCCATAAATTACGTTCCGCTTGTATAAATAACAGACTCCATAAAGTAGATTGACAAGAGACAGGGTTTTTTTACTAGCACTATATAAAATTGATGTTTTTATGTTGCAACGCAATATGAAAACCTAATATAACATTTATGACTGCAAAAATGTTAATTCTTGTCCCGTATACTCGTAGAAAGGTGGAGAAAATTGTAAAATTATATACATCACTTACTTTGCGCAATATGAAACAAGTATTTGATCTATATAAACTCATTGATATGTGATTGAACTATTTCTAAGACGCTCGACCGATTTTCATGAATGGTTTATATCAGGGATCGCCAACCTAACCCCAATTCCAATGATAGTAACGATAAATAAATGGTTAAAATCAAAATAAAAATAAATTTTTATTCAAGTAGGCCTTAAGAGCATTCTTGAAAAATCAATAATCTATCCATTGGTAACAAATGTACCATCGGTTTGTAAAGTTGATTCCGCTGAGAAGAAACCGGCAAGAAACTCAGCGGTTACTCTTTTAAAAATAGTTCTGTAGTTTACAATGCGTAATATTTTGTGCCTCTGTGTGCAATTGGAATCAAGTCTAAACATCTTTATCTCTTAAATATATCATCATCCTTATGATATGTCTTATAAAAAGGATGTTTTTAACGTATATGTCAAAATATGTGTAAATCGTATAAGTAATTCGATTACTGAGTATTAAAAATGCAAATGTTCAATCTGACAAATGATTTCTGAATCTTGTTCACTCTAAAATATGGCATTACAAGTTTGTTTTTATTTCTTGTATTAAAGATGCATTTCGATTTTTTTTTGCTGTATGAATGAATATTCATGACAGTTTTGTGAGTATTGTATAATAATATATGTTTCTGTTATTTTTTCTCCTAGGGAAGCTCGAGATTCTAATTGATATATTTATCAAAAAAAAAGTTGCTATAAGATCATAAATTTATGTACGACAACTTGTTTTTGTTATAATGTTATTAAATATTACTGTTTTACCTTATTGCCGTTCATTATAAATGGTACCAAATAAAAGTATTATGATGAAAAAAACTATTTACTCCCGTACTCACCTGTACCGATCAGAAATGACAGCATAACGCTCAGAGTTATTTTATGACATTGTACCAGCCTCCTAAGCGTTATTCACGTTGGTTCACTTCACAGGTTAATTTTTTCCATGTGCTTGGAGTCTATTACTTGCAAGAGTCGAATTATTATTGTCTTGGCAGAGTATTAAAAAATGCAACAAAACAACGAACTGTGGTTTGCACCAATATCCTCATAACATTTGTTGCCATGCTTTAAAAAAAGTTGGTGACCCCCGATATAGATTGACAATTCGATCCAGATGTCTCCATATTTCCAAGGGATTGCAATATTTCTATAGTGAGCCCTTCGGGAACAGCTAGTATTAAAATATATATGTTTATATATGTACATGGAAATATAGATACTAGCTATGCCCGCGACGTTGTCCGCGTGGAACAGTGCTTTTAATTTAGGCTAATTATCTTTGAAATAAGACATGTATAAATACTTTAATTAGAGCTATTGGAAGTGTTTTACTATAAATTCTTTCAGTGGTTTTGGGGAGAACGCGCGTTCGACTTTGAGGATAAAATTTTGAATGTAATGTTTTAAAAACAAGCTTTTACCTCTAAAAATGACGATAGTTCCATCCCTTACAGTCCCTTTTTCGAATTATAATAGCATATCTCCTTTCCCAGGTTCTAGATTATCTGTGAACTAAATTTTCATCTAAATCGGTTCAGTAGTTTTGAGGTAGAAGCGAGAGGCACAATTACTTTCGCATATATAATATTAGTAAGGATTTAAGAATAAGTACGTGTGTATGTAGCTGAATTCCTTTTACACAGCTTTGTGTGTTCAATTGGTTTAATATTTCGATCCAATTAATAACGGGTTTGCACATATATCTACGGGATCGGGTACTACGCGGTGAAACCGCCATTCATAGCTGGTCTTAATATAAAAAGCTCTTAGTGAAAAGTTTCGGCTTTAATCTTTGTATTAAAAACGTTAATGGCTTTCGTTATAAAGGAAAATGAAAGGTAGGATTAGGACCTTTAATTTATTTATTTCGAGGCTCCGCTAGCGTAACGGTGGGATTATTAGGACCTAGATTCGATTCACGAAAAGATTCCGAGACTTAGGGGGGGGGGGGGGAGTTTNGGGGGGGGGGGGGAAGTTAGATATGTTAGAAATTAAAAAATATTTGTCATTAAATTCCCTCATCGGTCTAGTCTATGCTCTAAAAACCCTCGCTCCTCGGAGTGAGGCCTGTGCCCAGTAGTGGGACGTTAAAGGGCTGCTACTTACTTTACTTACTTATTAAAAGTACCTAACCTTCACACGAATTAGAACAATAAACGCTGCACATCTTCGTGTAAGTATACCGAGCCTATATACGAGATCTGTGTTCATGTTTTTATATTGCTATTAAAATTATAGCGTAAAAAATAAGACGGTGAAATTAGAATGCATATCATGACCTAGCATGAGCTTAGAACAAGTACATTCAGCAGGCGTCAGCAGCGTACACACACAGCGCTCAGCACGACTGCAGTAGGCTGCAGATCCAGCATAACAAGTGCCATGTATGATAATAGGAGCTCCGAAGTACGTCACAAATGACGTCATCCACCGTGACACCAGGACGCCCACTGTGGAGGTATTCGTCTGGAACTTGGCGAGGAATATGTTCTGCCACGCGGACAACGCCCCACACACACACTTCACGGCATTGCCAGCCAGCAGTCAAGAGCAGCAAACGCTGAGCGTCCCCTGCCTCGTGAGCTTCTGCTGTCACCGCCTCTTGAAGTAAGCGTAGGCGAAGACGACGCAATGGCAGTGGCGATACCTAGACTGGACACCCTACGGAATTGACCTGGATGGACCCGCTAGCGTAGCCGGCGGGAACCAACCCGTATTACTGCGGACAAAATAGATTACCAGGCCTTAAATGCATGTCTGAGGAAGATGCCCGGGTGAGGAGGCAGTACCTCGAGGCCCGCAACCCACAACTGCAGTTGAGCAGAACCCAGGAGGCTCAGCACGACATTGTACGAGTGTCGTTAAGGTATCCATACTACAGCTCAGTACCAAAATCAAAATACGAAATAAAAGCAAAAAGAAAAATGGGCGTCGAAATAATTGTGTGTGTGGCTCCTATACCGTCGCTATAAAAGACGACGGTAGAGGCAAATAAATTCAAGAAGCACCGCCCAATTACGCTTTTTTTTTTAAATTGTATTTTCATAATCCAGACTCTCGATGTCCCATATAGCTGGTCGTTTTTGGATTTCATAGATAAATAATTGTGTATCGAAGTGCTCGTTTTCCATTTTGGTGAATATTACATCCACCCTACACGAAAGCGCGCTATCAGATGTACAAACAGCTAACGCTTTCGCAACGTGCGTTCGAACAAAATTCCTACAATGCGCTTGATCAGAAGCGCACGCTTACACGTGTACATCTTCGACCAACCTCTTTAACAACGCGTGTTATCAAAGCGCGCGCTACAAAACCCCTAATGTGTGTACTCGCTTTTAAAATCATGAAATAATTTAAAAAAACGAGCGGTACAGCGTCATCTATCGAATCGAATTAAAACCTATATGGTAAA
This sequence comes from Elymnias hypermnestra, assembly GCA_015832385.1. Taxonomy (NCBI): domain Eukaryota; kingdom Metazoa; phylum Arthropoda; class Insecta; order Lepidoptera; family Nymphalidae; genus Elymnias; species Elymnias hypermnestra. Next base: position 3,552,916 of record JACTOM010000063.1, on the reverse strand, counting down.
AATGTTAAAGTGTTGCGTCAACAAACTATATCACAACGCCATCTGTTGAGCGTTTATTAAAAATTACTACATTTAATCCTTTACAATGTGTTTTAATGTCCTATAAAGAAATATAAAGGTAATATTACTTTATAGAGATAATAAGAAAAGAGGTAGTATTATTGTTAAAGAAAAAAAGAGTTAATTTTAACGTTTTGTTTAATAATGAAAGCGTTCTTCTGTATTATCATTATTTTTTTTTATTGTGTCACTATATTTACAAAAGCAGCAATATACTTTTATCGTCAGACGTTATTTATCAGTTACCATTGAAATGATTTGAAATGTCAGACAACAGATGGCGTTGTATTAAAGGAAAACGCTGCTATGTGAGCCTCTTGAATAATATGTTAACAATTTAGAAAATTTTGCGTTAATGAGAGAATCCGCAGCCCTGGGCTTAGCTCTATATAATCCTTTCTCCTCATTTCCTGATTTCTTTTGTATAAAATACCGTAACCACAAAAAATTTAATTGCGAAATTTGTATTAATGTAATCTTATAAAAGTGTTAAGTAAAAATCACGACTTAATAAATGGATAGCAAGTCAATAGTACGTTAACTTAAAAAACGAAGATACATACATACATAGCATCACGCCTCATTCCCATAGGGGTAGAGAGAGACAACATCCTACCACTTGCCACGATCCTTGCATATCTCCTTCGCTTCTTTCATTCTCATTAAATCTTTCATACAAGTTCGTCGGTTTAGAGTACTCTTGACCTGGCCGTTATTTAAAATGTCCTGGATTTGGTCCAGGAACGTTCGCCTTGGTCTTCCCCTTCCAACATTCGCATTCACTCTTGACTCATAAATCTTTTTATTTTATTACCTTTTTCCTTTAAAACGAAGATACATACTATTTTATCTTAATAAAAAAAAACAATCTGTGACATAAGTTTTATTTAACTGATAACACTATTATCCAGAGCTGAATATATCCGGATAGTTAAACACATCGGCACCTTTGCGTTGTTCTTTGAAGAAATTATCTAAAACTCTATTAGTATGTTGACTATCATCAATTATTTTCTTTGCATTTTCCAAAACGTCTTTGTTTGTGGATTCTGAATTAGACAACGGTGTTACGTAGTTAAAAGGATCCATGTCGAATACTGATTTTTCAATATTTGTAGAATCTTTATGAGTTCCGCTATCTTGTTTATTACGTACATCATTATCACTCGCGAAAGCGTTGCTTATATTATTATTTTCATTGAATTTAAATGTGTCCACCTTTTGCGGGGCCGCAAGAGGTATCGGATTTTGAGTGTTCTTATGTGTCGCTTTATAAACTGGAGATAACTTAAATGTATTTTTTAATTCTTCTAATTCACTTTCGTCGAATATGTCACGACTATTAGTTTGTAAGTTCATATGATTCATAATTTTATCAATAACACCGCGTATCTCCTCGATTTCTGCAGGATTTTTACTGTTGTTCTGTTTGTTATTCAAAATTTTTATTGTGTCCCATATAAAATCTACACCGGACTGCTTGTTATCGACATATATTTTACCAACTTCATTGTTTACATTACTTAATATGTCATCTAATTCCTGTTTTAATGATGGGCTTATTTTATTTTCTTCTTTAAACTTATTTGGTATACTTTTCAAATTCAAGTTATTATATAACGTATTCGATCCCTTTTTATTTACATTTTTGATGGAATCGCCGAAATCGTATTTAATACGTTTCGAATTATATCTACGGCGATTATCAGACAAGCCTTTTAATTTCAAGTTAAAAGATCTGCTATGGGTATCTCGAAAATCTGAAAGCTTCAGTTTTCCATAATTCTTACATCTATTATACACTGTTCGTTTATCAAGAAGTCCATTTAGAATTAATACTCGTTCGACCGCTGATATAGTACAGTAAACGGTGTCTTTCACATCAGTTACAACGTTTCCAATTAATTTTCCAACACCACGTTCTATGTTACTCACTGCGCCACTAAAATCTGTAAGAAAGGCTGCCGATGCCTGGTGGGGAGACATAGTAATGTAACATTAAATCTTTTTGTATAATATCAGGTGGTAAATACTTATGACTTACTCTAACCCAACTATAATGCAGTGTAAACTTGTTCTTGGGCACTATGTATAAGCTTACAGCTAATTAGACCTTTAAAAAAATGTAATTATCACCACATCTCACCTATTTATTCCAATTTGAATGAATCAAAGTCATTCTGAAACATATCTATGTTGTGGTTGATTTTTTATATAAATTATTAATCCCCGTACATACTTTTATGCCCTATTTCACCTCAGAAAAAATTGTCTATCTAATGAAATAGACAGAGTTACTACCGCATAATATAACATTATTATGTATAGGAAATTGCACTTACTTGTAACAGCAGAAGTATAAGAACAAATGGAGGGCCTCTCATTGCAATATGGAAATTTCATACATTATTACAGATACAGTGCGTATCTACTACTGGTTATAACGTAAATGATAAATTAATTACATTATAATAAGTTTAGATGACGTTTATTTGCTAAATTTGAGACACGGGCTAGCCAGTTGGTCTTACACTTGTACTAATATGTAAAGAACAACTCTACTATGAATTTATCGGAATAATTAATTATGTATGTAAATCGGCGTTGGAGATAAGAAATACATCATGCCTCTTTACTTTCACTTCAACATAACGTGATGGCTTCTAATTTTTTTTATAATTAAATATACTGCGCCGTGTGCAATAAACAAATCATTTATTTCGGACACATTTATTCCTAAAAAATTGTGTATAAAAATATATATTACAAGTAATAAATACACGCCCGCCCACACACACACACTAATGTCGCCGGATCTGCATAATAAATTATAAGAAAATGCTTAATTGGCCTTAAGTACTTTAAAATACGTTTAAAACTGATTTTATGAGGGCTGTGGATTTTGTCAAATAAGAGTACGTGAACTAATAATAGGAATAAAAAGCACTAGTTCATTGTAAAGATTATTTAATTAAATATTCCCTATACTCTCTTATATCACAAATGTTAGACTAATTGCTTTTAACAATGTGCCGTTATAACAACACTACCATATAATATATCTTCATAATAACAGTAAGGTGGTGAGAAAAGTTTCGATTTACAAGTCTAAAACCTATTTAAAAAATTATAACACGGGGATAAAAAATGATAATGATATTAATAAACAGTACTACATGTAAGCAGTGAGTAATATAACATTTGTCTACCCACTTCATAAACATAGCAGTCAATTATAAAATTATATTAATAATATTGGCAAAACTCTTCTACATTAAATCTAAAATATATTTAATCACCACATTGTTTAGAAATATAATAATTGTGGCAGTTATTGAGAACAAATGTATATAAATTAATTATTGCTGCAATGTTTTTTTTTTATTATAATCATAAATAGCATAACCAGAAATAATAATAAAAATAAAATTAAATGAACGATAACATTTTATAAACCATAAAAAGAAAATTTTAAATAATCGATTGAAATTTTACAGTAAATGAGAGCATGTTTACAAAAAATGTACTGTAAATTAAAGCAAAGTTCACAAAAAAATCCCAAAAAGATCAATTTTTTTTTACTTACAAATCAGCTACGAAAATGCTTATTGACCTACAATAAAAATTTAAAATACATATCTGTCTACTTACAATACCAGAGTAAATACCACGAAATTAAATTGCTCAAAATTTCCATAACAGCTTTGTTTTGATACATTTCATATGAACAACGTAAAATACGAGTGATAATAATTATATTTAAGTTATAATGTTTATTCACGATTCTATATAAAAAAAAATAGAAAAGTCCTTATTAATGATAATTGAAGTTTTTATGATCATGGTCAAGATTAATAAACAGTAAAAACCTTCTATATTTGCTAATTTTTGTTGGCAACCTCACAATTCAATTTTTAATATAGCAACAATAGTTTAAAATTTTAAAGGTAAAAAACTTCATTTATATACTTTAATTGTACATCTCAGGTTTTAGGCTAGAATCTAGAGCCGTGAAGTAATTAAAGAAACAAATTTTTGCTACAAAGTATGGGGGTGTGATAAGGAGAATCTAATATTATAATATAAATAGGAGAATAGTTTCAGATAAGATAGAGAATATGGAATGAGATTAATAATTAAATTTATTAATATTTTTATAAATGTATATATAAGTGTACCATTGTAAATTACCTTTCTTGCTACAGTAGCGCCCACAATATGCTTCATTCTCATACGTACAAATAGTTCTCCATACCACTACCACCCCCAACACAAAGTCAACCCAACCGGCTCGAAATGGGAGACATGAAATACCTGATGCAAAGGTTTTAAATTATTAACTTGACCATTAAAAGAGTTACTTTCTTAATCATAAAAGCATTATAAAAAAACCTTTACCCAATTCTTTATTGTCTTGATAACAAACACCCAAATAATTGACACGGGACATTTATATTCCTATAATTAACACGTTTTGTTTTAGTCTGCTTGTGCCATGTTATTCCTCTCTCTCTAACATACGCGGTACCGCCGTAAGGAAAGAGCGAGTCAAATGTACGACACTGTTTTCGTTTTTGCCGATTTGTACGGACGCGTTTGTCGCTCATTGACTCTTGGAAAAGCATGTATACAAGTCATGTTCCAATGCCTGTTTTTGATTTCTATAAAAATGGACTGAAAGTCTTTTTGTGGCCCCGTTCGGATCACGCGAAAGAAAGGCCGGAAAGGTTAACGGTGACATAATGAGCTGCCAGTATGAATCTAATCACAGTATCGTTTCTCGATGTGTACGTTTTGGCACGTATTGAGCAAGTATCACCAGATATATACGGTACATATATAATTTCACACAATTCATTTCATATAAATAATATTACAATGTACAATTGACCATCATGATCATGCAGGTAAATGAATAGTTTTATATGTCACAATTCCTATTTAATCATTAAAAATACATTATCACATCTATAACATGAAAAGAGAATTAATTATCATTTACCATAAGACTCAAATGATGAGATAAAGAGATTATGCAAAAATTTTTCTTTGATTTCCATATAAGGAGCGATGAAAAAGGTGCAATTATTAATATTTTTTCAATAATTAAAATGTAAATTTCTCGGAAAGTAATTGGAACAAAATAATATTTCGTTTTCGTATAAACTACTTGAGTAATTAAAATATTAATATAACAGCTGGGTTAGATTTAATAAACGTTTGAAAATTGCTACCTTTGATAAACACGTTTGAAAAAAAATCACTCTTATTAATAGAACTAAACTAATAAACACGCTTATAATTTTAAACACATCATCGCATTACTAATTACAAACATGTCACTTCAAGTTTTTCTTTATATATAGTAAGCAATACCTATTGCTTTTTGCGTATAATCCCTTCACTCGTATTTTCATTTCTATACAAGTTATCTATATAAATACAGTATTAAATGTTGATAAAAGTGTTACCATAGCAATTAATACAGCTAAATAATTAAATATTTCTTTTTTGTGTTATATAACAATTCATGATATAAAATAATACAAATACGCAAGCAACTTTTTGGTAAAAGAGTTTACAACTTTGTACTCATTGAAAGGATTTAGAATATCCAAACTAAAACATCCTTATCGACCCTTTAGATTTTATGAGGCATTGTTAAGAACTTTCTTTTGGTTTTTGTTTCGGATATTGTCAATTCTTCACATTTTTTATATAAAAAAATCATTGTCGCTTTATTTTATTCAATTATTTATATACTTGAATAAAATAAACCAGACTAATACAACTATATATGAAAAGTTGCTTGACAATATAAATTTATATATAAAAATTAAAATAATATCTTTTGTACAATTAATTTTAAAAGTGTAGTCTGTCACAGTAAAATGGCGGTTACTTTTAAATAATACAATCTACAAAATAGTATTCTTTTCTATATATGAAAAAATTAAATTATACATCACATCACAAAAAGTATATAAAATCCATAAATTATTTGAAATATAAATAAATTAAAGTTCATTAAAAACTCACAATATAAAATAATAAAACAGGTCTCGTGGAATGTAACTAGTGCATCCACATAATAATTTCCATTCATTTATAAAAATGTTTAAAATAAAAAATAAAGCTTTCGAGCAACACTACTGAATTAAATAATACTATATGTAAAATTAACGTATCTATTAATTACAACGTCAGTTAATAAAAGATTTATTTATCGAATGTATTTAAAATCTAGTGCATTTTAGGAATTAATCAAACTACTTTAGCAATCGGGAAAAGAAGGTTTTAACATCATATACTTTTAAAAGAATAAATGAAAACAGTAAAAATTCTTTTCAGCACTTCTTACACACTTTATATTCTTAATATACGTAGTGAAATATATTATTGAGCATTTGAATTATGTATCTATTTATACATTTTTTCGTTATATGTATTGACTAAGGTAAAATAGCAATGGCAAGGGAGGAGGGGACTTATACCGTCGGCATACCCCCTCGCAATGCTGTTTTTGCCCTTTATTAATAATGATAAAAGCTTGATAAGGGAAAAATGACTATTAACATGGAATTTGAAAATCAACTAATATGAACTTTTAAGAAAATGTAAATGTAGGAAAATGCAGTTTTTTTCGTTAGAAAATGAAGGACCAGACTGTATCATAAATCCTGATCTTTTAAGCCATAAATATTTAGATGTTAAAAAAATTGTAAAGACCGACTTGGGTAAACGAAGATGAGCGCTTATTATTCATATGGTAAAATATATTATTCCCGCATTACCTTTGGAATTGTTTTTTGTTTCATATCACAAAATACTATATTTTGATTTAATATAACATGATAAGACATTTTTATACTTAATGACAACATTTATGATATGGGTTTAATAAGATATGGTCTCTCAAAGCCCTATTAAGCTTTTCAAAGAAAAAAGCTGATATTTTTAAGAAATGAAATCTACTAGTGTTTTAATGTATTTTCCATGTTTTTTTTTTATTGAAAGTTTTGATTTTGTTAATAAAAGCTGTAGGATATGATAATAATAATTAAGGTGTCTAAAATATACATTTATAGAAACACTAAAAATCTCTCACACACAAACAGTTTCAATCTTTGTCTGTTATTTCTATCACAGAAGAATGAGAGATTCCATTCGTTACGACTTTTTACTCATTTTAAAACTCATTATATTTATATATATTCGTTAATTCAAAGACGTCTTTAGCATCGATATAAATACTGAATAACATTATTATAGCGCATATTTCTTTTTACTTTAAAATTCTTAATATATCCTTTGTAAATCGTTATTTCATTGACATTTTTGCTTTTTCATAGTAATCTGGGTATTAGCTTAGTAAAATTGCTTTATCTCAACTTATGTGTGGTATTCAAGAAACATTTTGCATATGTCCACATTTTAGATACCAATTTTTTAAAGTATATAACAAAGAAGAAAAGAGAAGTATTATATACTAAAATATAATATTTTTTATTCGTCTAAAATAATCAACAAGAGTTCTTGTAATAAAGGTTTCACGTTTATTACAAGAGTTCTTGTAATAAAGGTTTCACGTTTATCATACAATGACATCAATGTCCTAGTTCGCTCAAAAGGAGCCGCAAAAGACATATCAAAATATATTATATGAGAATAATTTAGAAAATTGTTAATTAAATTTACATATTATCATCATTACCCAATTCAAAATAACCAATACAATCAATTACGAATCGACAAACGTCTAAAACAATGTCATTTACGTATATGATATTGACAATTCAATTTGAAGGTCAGTCATGATTCCTGTGTTATTTACGCTTAAATATGGTTTGTATAGCGTTTAATGTAAAATCTTTTCTCAAGGTACATTAGTATTAAACAATTTCATAAATTAACGATTTTTTTTAAAACTTCTTAGAACCTGTGTTCTAACAGACGATATGTAAACCTCCGACGCAGGTGCAGGAGGCGGAGATTCGTACAACTCCTCCCTCTGTAGAATATCTGTGAGCTGCAACCGAGGGCCAGAGAGGAAAGCTACGTGATTGAATTCGTAACGTTCAGTATTGATTTCTTTCAGGACCGTACTAAAAATAGGAGACAAACATTCCTTATTTCTTTTATTATAATTTGTTAATGTGTTTGTTTGGAACAATCAATAATCAATTTTTTTCGATGTTGGTTTCTAAAAATCTGAAAACCTTTTCCCTTTTGAAATACAATGTATATGTATCTATTACCAAAATTAATTGAGAAAAGCAATTTGCATTAAAGTTATGACACTATTATATAATAATAGAGACCGCGAGAGCAAGATCGAATAACATTAAAAATAACTGAAAATAAATCTTGGAAATTACAAATATTTTTTTTTTAATTAAAAAGTTCTTGCGCTCGCAGCCTTATTAATATGAAATATAAACAGAATTATCTGATTTTAGCGGAGAATTCAAGAAATTACCAACACTTATAGCTTTTTATTATCAAGGCGTTGTGACGTCACTTTCGTCTGGGGGATCATCGCGTTTTGGTGGCGTCGGTGGGTTTAACGGTACCTCATCCCTAAGTGGGGGTATGGGGGCAATATGGATTTTAGGGAGGGGGGGAATGGGTGGAGTGGGTGTGTCATCCCGGGAAGCTTCACTAGCTTGTGGGCTTGGCGCGATACCGTTGTTCATCCGCTGGTAATGCGCTTTCCAGGTGTTAGCTGGTGGTGTATAGTTGAGGTGATCGTATTCCATTTCTAAACAATAAAAATGTATGCAATTCACATGTGGTAGAAAAGAAAGAGAGCACAAAGAGAACCTCGAACATAACAAATTTAAAATCGCGTTTTCTTCTACGTTAAATCTTATTAATGTATGTGTCTTTTTACTGTCGCTTTTCGTTTCATCAACTTTCATATCAGAACGATGACTTATTACAATTTTTAGCATCATCTAGCACGAACTTTCTAAACTCATAAGGCATAGGCTTTTTATATGTTAAATTTCGTTTATTGAATTCGTTATTTTAAAACTTTATGGGCTGAAACATTTAAATCTTTTACATGAGCTGACAAATATATAGAGCTGTGTAATTTTCACAAAAAAAGATTATTGCTTAATTAAATTTAAATGATAAATTAATACTTGAACAAACTGTAAATAAAAATTACTTTATTAGTAGTTGAAAATTGAAAGATTGAGAGTGATTTGAATAGGGAAAGTGTGAACTAATATTTCCTAAATTTACTAGAAACTATATCAAATGGGACAGCTATTTGTTACAACTAAGGCTACGCTTTTATTTAGCTTTGTCCAAATAACGTAACACCAAAATAATAATCATATTTAAATTGCAAGGCCATAAAATTAAGATTTTTATTTATTATATTACGTGGTAACAAGTTTAGCTGATGATGAGAAAAATCAATATTCTGTTAACTTTGTACGTATATTATTAAACAGTTGAAGAGATCGGGTACTAAGTTTCTTTACATAACTATCGTGATTTAACCACTTTAAACTTATCACTTTCCAAGAATAATTTATGAAGAACCTGTCACGAATAAAAGGCTAATGCACTTACCATAACCTTCTTTGTGCTTTATTTCGTCATAGACATGATCCAACTTATTATCGTCATCTATACAATGATACAAAGTCGGATTCGTCAAATCTGCATCTTTGTTTTTGAGTGATGACAGAGGATCATATGCTGAAAATAGACAACAAAATTTAATATTAAAAAACAAATACAAACAATATAGGAAACTATCTGATACTACTACTAACATATCTGAGTAACCTTTCTGGCCCTGAGTATAAAAAATTACACTTGACCCGAATAGGGTTACCAAAAGACCCCAGTTCATTTGTATGGAAATCTGAAATAGAGATAAGGCGACTGAGCGCCATACGCAACAGTACAAATCGGCGAGAAAAAAAAACTATGTCGTACATTTGTCCTGCTCTCTCCTTACGGCGGGACCGCGGGTGTATCAACAAGAGAAATAATATATCACTAGTAGGCATATACAAAACATGCTAATAATAGAAATGTAGATGTCGCCTATTTGGGTTTCATCGATAATAAAAAAGTAACCTTTCTAATACTAGAGTTATTTAATTGAAACTTATATAGGGGGGATTTCAAGCCGCGGCCATGACAATAAAAAATACACTCACTGTTATTAGAGCTTGATGCAGTCATTCTCATTTTCTCCAAGGCTGTGTTAGTTAGTTTACTTCCAGTGCCAAGATTATTAAATATGTGTGTGGCGTTGTTCAAAAGCGTAGTGGCATCGTCCCCGCGTGTTGAAGTCGGAAATGAATATACGGGATTATCGAAATGTGATTGCTCTGTAAAAATAAAAATAATAATTACATCAAAAGATGTTCTACACATAACTCGTTATTGGATTTGGTCGACTGAGGAACTATCATATATCCAACCTTGAACAATCAACATTATTATGCGACGTTTTGGCAAGTGTGTGTCCCGAAAGTCGAGATAGTTAGGTTCAGAAAGGGCTGACAAAACATCTTAGCTCTTTTAACTGGCAACACATTAACAATTTAAGCTGATTCTGAAAATGCCCATGGGTTTCAGTTTACAGTGGAATCAATTTAAACTTATTTTCAAATGGTTAATTTCTTCAATAAAGGTAACATAACTACCTTTAAAGTCAACTACTGGCAGCATCGCTGCAACCAAATTTTACACCACCGATAACATGACATACATAAAATTTTATACTATTTATAACATAGCCAAAATTGAATTTTAAGATACTGTACTAAGAGAACATCATGGCATTCAATTTTTCACTATTGGTAACATCTCAAACATTTAATTTTACACTCTTAATAACATCTTTGCCAGAAAATGTTACATTACTGACAATATCGGTTACATTCCTACATACCTGGTTGCAAGTTCGGATCGGCAGTATAATGGACATGAGCTATTTCTCGTTTAAGGTTTCTGACACGTTTGCGATAGTACATGAATACCAGAATAGCACCAGTTGCACAAACTGCGACCAATATCACCATAACTACTGTCAGCCCTGTGTTCGAACCGCCTACTGAAACAAATCACAATCAATCAACCCTTTATTTGCAAAAATCCTGATACGATATATTCATTCACGCATAACATTATATAAAGGATATGAAATCATTTTCATCTACAATGTGTACATAGATGTGGCTCTTTCATGCCAAGAGTGTGGGACAGCCCTAATACCATCTTAAATATGATTCGCGATTCAGGAGCCCTTATTTAGCTTTTTGCTGTGGGTTGCAAAAACCCATTGCTCAATTGTTTAACGATAACACTTTCTTTTGTCCTTTCTTTACTTTATAATACATATATGTCGAAGTGCTATAGTCTGTTGAACGCTGACGCCATCTGTCTACCGGCGTGGGGTAGAGTCAATAAGTGACAATCCGGCACGCCTCTCAGAGAAGTTCTCGGGTGACTTTTGAAACGTTCACGTTCCTAGTTAGTTATTATTAATGAGTTTGTGTAAATTGATATCGGGAACATTAAGTGATTGAACAATATAATCTGAGTTAACGAATAAAGTATTTGATTGCACCAACATTACCCACCAAAGCCCACAGTATGTAATTATGGATGCCACCAATGACGATGTCGGCGGAGAACCCTACGCCCCTATTGTTTTATGCTTCCTTTCTCTCTTATTCTCCGACATATATATAATATATATACTTAAAAACATTCATACATCCATTGAAAAGTAAACAATTACAACGAGTGTATTACTCACCATCCGCTCGGTCCACGACTATAGCATCGCTGGCGTGTATGTCGCAGTTATCTCCTATGAATCCGCGGTGACACACGCAGCCCTTAACGGGGTCGCAAGCCCAGTTGCCATAAGATGAACAATTGCATGCCTCCATACAATGATCACCGAAGTATCCTTCCGGGCAAACTGTTTCAATACATTTTTTCATATTAATATTTTTTGAATAATAATTATTTGACGGCCTTGCCGAGGCAATGGCGCGAGTACTCGCTTCACTAACAGAGGTTCTGGGTCGACACTCGACAGAAGTCTGGTGGGCGGCTCATTACGCAACGAGTATAGTCTTGATATATAGTTAAGGTTTCCATTATCTTTCTTGTTAAAATCATTAGACGTACACAATTGAGTATATTGCCAATTTGTGACAGGAAAAAATGTGTCGAGACAATACAAAACGTTAATAAACAAAAATAATGACAACGAAAACCAATTTGAAGCTTAATTTTGTGATCGCTTTTACCCACGACAATTAATTTAACGACGTTATCTGAACATAATAAATCACTATTACATGAATAGGCAAAAATTCTTTGATAACATTTTGAAGAGAAACTTCTTTAGGCGCATGAGGGTATTAGCGTCACGAAGATGAGTAGCGTATTTTATGCTAACTCGTTTGAAGTTTAAGTAGTTTTGACATTTAAACGAAACATGTTTTAATTTGCCACTTGTCATTTAAGAATTTAATATACTATTTTTAATAAAATAACCATATTTCATAAAATCTCTCTTCTAAATTTTAAATGAAAATCAAAATTAGTAACTTCTAATATTGACAAGAATCACGTGGCATTTTACTTTACAATTCGCTATTTGAGATTTTAATAAATTATTTTGGATAAAATATAATTTACATTTATTTTGTATAAATTTAAATTGGGGTTAGGTATTTTTACTATTTATAAAAAATCACGACGAACTTTAATTTAATATTCATCATCTGGGATTTTACTATATTATTTTTTTAACAATATAAATAAATGTATTTTACTACTTCTCATTAATTATTCCCTCCCTATTTAAAGCCTCGAAAATTTTAAGTTTTAGATTAGTATAAATATAAACAAGTCTTAAACATTTATTTCCCAAAAAATTTCACTTCAGACATGTGTACTTGGTACGCACCCACTTTTATTTTTTTAATTTAAGTAACAATGACACTTCAAAAGTAAAGAACTGTGAATGTATTTGTTGTTCTTTTTTATTAATGGTCAAGAAAACAGGAAGTTCAATAAACTTACACTGTGTACAGTAGAGACCAGTATAGCCAGGCGGACAGCGGCAATAACCGTCGTTAGGGCGGCACGCGGCGCCGGGCGCACACCGGCACGGCTGCGTACACGCTGCGCCCCACCATCCCGCCGGGCACGCCTCACCACAAGCGTTACCACGCCACCCGGGCAGACATTGACATGCGCCTAACACAGAAATTTAGTTAGCATGTATATATAAAATATAATATAACCGATTTGTATGTATATATACTATTAGCTGAAGCCGCGACTTCGTCTAGGTGGAATGATTTTTGGGTAGCATTTCCAATCATTTAGGCAAATTGATTTACGAATAAGAAACATACGTATCACACCCTCGCGACCCGCCTTGCCTGACCTGTACTCGGCAAAAGGAATATTCCTACCAAATTTCAAGTCTCTACGCCATATGGTTCCAAAGATATCGTGATGAGTCAATAAATACCTGAATTTCGCTTATATATACGTTTTGTATGTATGTTGTTTATTTATTAGGATTTCACACAAAAATTACTCGACCGATTATAAAATATTTTTCACCATTAGAAAGCTGCATTTTCACTGTGCGACATAGCGGCTTGCCTGGAGCACCTAGCCACCAGCCTTACCTTACGGGACCTTTTTCTGTTGGGCAACGGACCCCGCTTCCGTTATCCACACGTAGGTGAGCGTGAATTTATGTGTACATATTATGTTTTGATTGAAGATTTCAGCCTGGTTTAAAGAAAATGTATGAGCAAAGTTCCCAGGTAATTGTTATGTTATACATGAAAACAATTTACCAGTAACGTGATGGCAATCGGCACCATTTTTGCAAGCACACTTTTGTTGGCAGCCCTCGCCGTAAGTTCCCAATGGACAAGGGTATTCACAAGTTACACCAGTGTAGCCACTTGGGCAAGCGTTAGCGCCAGTTACAGGATCACATGTCGAATTACCTGGAAATTATTAAACTCAAACTATATCCACGCCAGTATTGCAATTTCTTTAAAGTAAAAGGTTTTGTACTTAAGTATATATTATCAGTATCTACTGATTAAGTGGCGTATAAAACAAGTGATATAAAAAAATAGTCTTATTTTACTTGGCATTCGCTAGGCCCAATTAAGATAATGGGATGTACTAAAATTGAAATATTTTTTTTAATGAGGGATTTTTATTTACACGATTGAAAATTTGAATTAGAGATCTAGATATATATGCTTAAGAGAGAGTGTAAACTAATAGTAGGAATAGAAAAGATATTCACAAACGTTAGGTAATTCCGACAAATAACTGTGAGAGAACAATAGAAACTAGTAATGGTATTGTTTACAAAATGAAAACTTTGCTTATAAGCTAAAAGCGACAGTTACTAATTGTTCTGGTCATGTATACAAATGGTCATGTTCGATTTTTTCTTGGTATATAAGTTAACAGGTTAATAATCAGTTAAATGGTGTTATGTGACTATGGCATTAGGTGCGGTTGACTTACCACTACAATTTTAATAACAATAATTTATGTCTTAAACCAGTTTACGTACTACAGAATACAATACAAAAATTATAACACATACAATATAGTCAATAAAATATGAATAACTGGAATTGAATTTACATCAATGTAAAAATTTCCGCGCGGTTCCTGCACGACTTTGTTATACTAAATGTGTGTCAGATAATAATTTTAATTGCTACAGAAGTGTTGTATTGAAATGTAAAAAAATCTCATAATTATACTATACTGACATTATATACTGACATTATTAGCCTCCGTAGCTTCTATTCTTTGTTTGGAGATGTGTCTTAAAATAGGAAGTTATTTAAATTTGAAATTATATGCAAGCATTGTTTTAATAAAGAATATAAAAATTATTATTTTCACATCAGATACAATTTTGATATACGAAAATTAAGTGATGAGTTTCCTGGATTTCGTTCAAATTTCTGAATCTCTTGACAACATTTTTAGCACAGTTTCTTATTGTTTAAATTTTTTTTTCAGGACGTCCATATATATTCCAAGATCAAAATGAGCTAAATCGCTTCATCCGTTCTCGAATTTTAGCAAAGATATAAATAAATATGTTTACGAATTTTCACCGTTGTAAATGTGGTATTCTTACCGAGTACATGATGAGGACATAATTGTTTGCAGTTAACACCGTAAGTTCCAAATTCACAAGGCAGATCGCAACGCTCCCCACGCCAGCCCGCTGCGCATACGCATAGGCCAGTACCCGCGTCGCAAGAAGAATTGTTTGCACACGGACAACGCTCCGAACACTGTTCCCCAAACGTCCCAGCTTCGCATTGTGATTCACAACGAACACCTTTTAACACAAGTAAAAAAAATACTAGTAATATTGTTTGCATAGCATCTAGGAGAATATTTCTTTAACGTTCACGTTATATCGCACATTATCAATAATACAGTACAAATGATAGGCACGGCATGTAACGACTAATAGTAATTATCATAAATTTCAATACTTTGAAATAACATTATTAGTTACGTAAATCTCTGGTGCGTGCATGCTAGCGAGCGTGCAATGTGTTTGTTTAATTGACACGAAATAAGTATTTAGTGAAACAAAACCATTCATATACACAGTGTTTAGTGTTTAATTAGTTTTAAAACAAAATCGAAAGTGCAGTTTAAAGATTATTTTTTGATGTTGACAGTTGGATGCTAAAACCACAATGTGTCTCATCTCACTAGTATCATAAAACTAAATTAGTTTATCAACGAAAAATATCGCTAAATGTGGAAAATTTCATGTTTATATGACTATATTTTCAAAATTACTATATCCTTTTTATCGTAAGCAAATTTGTGTTCTCCTTCTATCTTATATGAGAGATAATGTTGTGCGGATTGATAGCTAGTTACACTATACATATAAATCAATAAAACTCATAAAGTAATGTATTATAAAACATGATTTAGTATTAATTTAGAGATATAGATAAGATTACAAAGATGAGTTTTAATTATTTCAAGTTATTACGAAAACCATAGACATAATTAACAATCAGAATTACTAACACGAACGAAATACTATGAGGATACTATTTTTAAAACTGAAATTTTAATTATAAGCTTTTCTTAAATGCAAAAGTTTTAGTGGGCGTGATAACAATAACGTATTTCTGGGTAAACACCATTACTATCGTTTCGTTACCTTTTGCTGGAATAATGATATCTCTATCTGGAAATTGGTTGAGTCTGAAGGTTAGGCTAAACGATTTTGTGTAAAGCTAAGCTTTTAGATAAGCTAAATGTGTTTCCTACTTTTGCCAAGTGATATTTGTTTTAGAATATCGACGCACGTAAAGGAAACTGTGCAGTAATCAATAAAAGTGGAAAAAGGTTGAAAGTTTTCATTTATTTCCAAAAAAATCCAGTAATGTGATGTCACGTATATGCATATATCCATGATCAAAAGTGGCGCCCCAAACTTTAGTACCAAATGCAAATGGTTTTTCTGTGTCTAGTAACACTACTATAGCTTGAGCTCTTTCAACAGATGATTCAAGGAATGCCTTATTCAATGTCATTTTTATCGCGTTGAAATTATTAACATCCATATTCCATGAAAAGCAATTCAGTGTAGCAGTTTTTAGCATTGCTTCAGAAATATAATTCTCTGCCGAGTATACATTTTCATTTTGATAACGTCCTATAAATTTATTTTCCATGGTCTTGTCTAAAATTTCATTAAAATCTTCATCCGTTGATACCATTTCTTCACAAATGGTGTGATTTAAAATTATTTCATTGGTTATATCTATATTATAAAAGAAAAAAAATGTATATAGGACACTAATGACATCTACGCTACTTACGTTTTTTCCTAGTCAGACCTGTATGGAAGCCATATTTGCATAAATATTTATACAATGTGTAGATGGATTGTGAATAATGTACGGGTAATAATAATTTCAAAGACAAGAATATTCTCTCTTAGAAGAAAATGCATTATGAAGATTGAACTTATGGTTCAAAATCATAATGTTCACTCCTTGAAAATGCATTTAGAAAACATTGCCTATGAAATTACGTGACTCACAATAAGCTAATATATACATACTAGCACGTGACTCATGAAAATATTTCATAGCAAATTATGCCTCAATACGAATGATAATATAGCATGATATTTAATATCGAATACAAAGCGCCATTTGACAATCTACTACTCTTTCAAAGTGCAGAATTCTGCTGAGCTTAGTGCGTTATACCAAGTGATATATATGATACTAAAGCGAATATATTAAGGAATAATCATACATATCCTTTTTATATACGAAAATATTTCGAAACTATAAATATATATTAATATGTGCAATGTAAGTCAGACAATATTCTTGCTTTTTGACGGTCTGTCGGGCATGTACTCTCTTTGCTAGCAGACGTCTGGGGTTCGACTTTCGGAAAGAAAAATAGATAATTTCATCATTATTTCATTGTCTGCGTCTGGACTAGTGGGCGGATTCGGCCATTGCTTGTTACAATCCTAAATCCAGACTAAGACAAATTATATGCTTGTCTATTCTATTACCTATTGTGCAAAATATACGCTCGGATTGCCGTCACATCGGACTATGATAATAAAAGAATAGAGAGTGCACTTGTGTACTATTTCTGCCAACAATGGAGCAGTCCATGCTCTACAAATTCTCTCTTCTACGGGTGTGGAGGCCTGCGCCAAAAAGTAAGACGTTAATAGACTGCAAGGTACTTAATTTTATAAGTGTAATCACTTACGAACCAAGTACTCGTATTCGTAGAACTAACCTCGCCAGCTACTTTCACAAATGCAAGCGCCAGTGACATGGTGACAGCCGATGGCGTTCTTCGTACAATCGCAGCTCAAAGAGCAATTCTGTCCATAAAAGCCTGGACGACAACGACGCTCGCACTGCGAACCCTCGTAACCGGGTCCACATACACATTCACCTGTAAAACCGAATACCAAATCTTAATTAAAACCTATTGAAACATGAATTTCTATAGAATGTTGATCATAATAAAGTTTTGATTCATAGATATTTTTATCGCATAAGATAGTTTTATTCATTCTTAATGATGTATTATACTGAAATAATAAAATTGAATTATTATTAGAAAGATATAATTGCATTATATGGACTATAATATATATATTCCCAATAATAATAAAATGTGATATAAACAATGACACGCTCATAGAACGCTCACACGTTGCTTCACGCGAACGTTTGCCAGCCGCAAGAACACGCTATATTAAAGTAAGACTTTTTATTTTGTAAATATACAGCAACAAACCATTGACAGGATTACATGGAGCCCCATTCTCACAGTTGCAAGGTTGAAGACACTTAAGACCGTACGTTTTTCCATCGCAAGGTCGATCACATTTCAGTCCATCGAATCTGAAATAAGCGGAATATAATTTTTTTTAAACCTAATAATAAAATTGAAGTCAGCCAACCCGCATTGCAGCACCCTAATGCTCTGAAAACCCTCCCAAGGAGTAAGAGGCCTACGCCCAGTAATAGAACTTTCATAGATTATACACTTACCCTATTTTTTCAAATTCTAAAATAAAAAATGCAATTTCGTATATTTGTTCTAACGGGAATCGAAACGAGGACATGTATTAGCAAAGCAAGTACTCGCACTATTGCACCAACAGGGCCGGCAAAGATATTGTATTGTATATTGAAGTACTCCAACATTTTGAATTATATGTACGTCATAATTAAAAGAGGCAACTTGACTGATGTTTGTGTATTAGGTGTAATAAAAGTTTCCAAATAAATAAATATAAGGAGGTCATAGACAAGTGCGCTATAATGGAAATAAAATTATTGGTAAACTTTTTTTACAATATATTGCACAAGTATTTTTGTACGTGTGACTATAATATGTGCGTGTGTGTGAGCAGTTTTTGTCGGTAATGTACTTTAATATTTTTAACATGTTACGTGTGATAGTTATTTACACTTTCAAAAAAAAATCAAAAATATCTTTATTCAGGTAGGCATATTACAGCACTTTTGAATCGTCAAATTATATTTTTTTCCACACTCTGATTCTAATATACATCTGATGACGGTACTCAAGATCGGCTTAAAAACTAAAGTTACGAGGGTTCCTTCGCGCCCTGATCCGAGAAGAACCCACAACAAACTCAGTCGGGTTTTTTTTTTTACCATCATCATTACAATAACAAATTAGTTTACTATATTTTAATTAAAATTAGAGCAATTTGTTCACTCCCAAGCGTTTCTATCGTCTAGGTAATCTTGCAACTTATAATACGATTTTTCTATCAACTTTCTTTTAACAAAGACTTTGAATTTATTAATTGACATCTTTAGAACGTCTTGTGGGAGTTTATTATAGAAACGTATACAGTTACCCTTAAATGAGTTGTTAATCTTATGCAGCCTACTAGAATTTATAACAAGTTTGTTTTGGTTTCGTAAGTTATATGATGTACATTCACTCTTTTTATTAAAAGAGTCAATGTTTTTATGTACATACAACAAGTTTTCTAATATATATACGCAGTGAACTGTCATTATGTTAACTGCCTTGAATTTGTTTCTTAGCGACTCTCTTGGACCCATATTGTAAATCGCACGAACGGCCCTTTTCTGCAGCACAAATATTGCATCTATATCAGCAGCATTACCCCAAAGTAGAATACCGTATGACATAATGCTGTGAAAATAGCTGAAATATACCAGTCTGGCAGTATCAACATCTGTCAGACGACGAATTCTTTTAACTGCGTAAGCCGCAGAGCTGAGCCTGTTCGATAGACCACTTATATGGGGCCCCCACTGTAATCTGTTATCTAACGTAATGCCTAAGAAAACGGTACTGTCTACAAGGTCTAGTTCCTCATTATTAAGTTTAACAATGGTTTGCATTTGTTTAACATTAGGCAGACTAAATTTAATACATTTTGTTTTATTTGCGTTGAGCAATAAATTATTAGCTTCAAACCATTGTACCACTTTATTGAGAGAGCTGTTTACGTCGTCATAATTTGTTTGTCGCCTATTAATCTTAAACAACAGCGAAGTATCATCAGCAAACAGAACAATCTCATGATCACCCTTAACAAAGTAAGGAAGGTCATTGATATAAATGAGGAAAAGAAATGGTCCTAGTATGGAACCCTGTGGGACTCCCATTTTTGTCACAGACCCCGCAGAAAGCTTGCCATTGACACAGACCTTTTGCGTTCTATTGGTTAAATATGAACTCATCAGGTCTAATGCTGTGCCCGCGAGGCCATAGTGTCGCAATTTCCCGATCAGGGTTTCATACTGAACACAATCGAAGGCCTTAGACAGATCACAGAAAACGCCAAGCGCGTCACGTGAATCCTCCCAGGCCTCGTAGATATTGAGTAATAACTGTACGCCAGCATCGGTAGTCGAGCGACCTCGAGTAAATAAGTGCTTTATAATTAGCAATAGTGGTTTTGAAATTAAATCTGTTTATTTTATTGTATGAGACTTTGCCTAGCCAACATGGAAATCTGTGCGAAAAAAAACTGTACTTAGTGATATATTCACTCACCCAGCCTTACAGTCGCACTGACCCGTCTCATGCGAGCAGGTTGCATTGTTTTGGCAGTCGCAAGTGTCCGCACAGTTGTCACCGTATAGTGGGAACGGACAAGGCTCCTCACAACGCAATCCACGATATCCGGGAGCACATAAACATGATCCTATCAACAGACATGTAAATCATTTCTAAGAATTCTATTGGTGCATTTTTAGACAAGAGATGACAAATTTTAGACTTCAACAGATCGAAACATTCATTCAAAAGATCTTCCAATGCAGATTACACAAAAAATTATTTAAAAAAAAACTATCTAACCTTTTCGGAGAACTTCAGTTATACACATAAAGTATACAAGATGTGTTGTTCAATATTAAGATTTGTTAAATTTCCAATAATATTTTTCATAACACAGAAATATAATAGAAAAAAAAGGAAAATAGATATACAATACATAAATAACATAGAGTGGGGTGGGGGGGGAGTGTTTCCAGCGCTGTATGTTGCGAAACCGTCAGACTATCTTAGGTATGTCTTATTATACTGTTTACTATATTTTGTTTGAGATTTGTTTGCTAACATGTTAGCGCTCGATTTTATTTTCGGATTTGAAGATAGTCTAAAAATGTTAGCGCATCAACCTATTCAGAGATTCATCTTTTAATAGCATCGTACTGGAATATTTTTGCATGGCGACACATCTTTGAACGTAGGATAGTAAATAGTTACTGGCGAAACCTCCCACCATGACATTACATTGACATAGAGTGAAAATGTGTTAATAATATGTTGTAGGAATCTCACAAAATAGGTATTTGAATAATATCAAATGCAAAAAAATGTTGGATAAACTCACCATTAATAGGTGAGCAGTGTCCACTGTTCTCGCATCTGCACGAGGACCGGCAGCCTTTGCCGTATGTGAGGAATGGACACTGTCGGGTGCAGAACTCGCCGCTCCAGCCTGCAGCGCATTCACATTCCCCAGTCCATGGATCGCACCTTAAAATGAAAGTAATAGTTCAAATTGGACGGATTCACTGGCGCAAATACACGCTTCGTTAGCAGATGTCCCTGGGTTGACACCCGGCGTGGCATATTTGGATAATTGGATTTTGTAATATTTCCAAGTAACTGTTGGATTTGAGCGTGCCTAGTTACTACCCAGCAAAACGTACCGCCAAAAATTGGCGTTCCCATACAATACTGTGTAGAAACCACAAGAGTTAAATAACTTTATACCATATTATATTGTATCATCATCACTCATTATCACGCAAACTCTAACGTCTTAGCAAAAGTAAAAAACGTTATCGCTTCACTGTTATCTCATCTGGCAGTAAGTAATTATATAGTCTAAATAGCGACATAGTCTAACTTTTAAACATGTAATGTATTTTTAGGAGGCAATTCTCGCGGTGGCTTCAAACATAAAGCGCAACATCGCAGTTATAATACAGAAACCAAATATGGTCAACAAGGCCATCAAATCTATCAACAACAAACGATTTTCGTTATTTCTCCTAAGAATTACTATGCACGAAACTGAAAAGAGAATACCTTTTTTTATGTAAAGTTTGCTATTGTGATGTATGAGATAGTGTGTAGTAATAAAACGTCATACAGTAGTTAAAGCTTTTCAAACGTTCTTTTCTAGATACAAAAGCAAAATTTGTTATTTTGCTTTTGTATCTAGAATGTCATTGACGCCTTGGAAAAAAGGAAGGTCGTTGGTGTGGGACGCTACATGTGTGGATATGCTCGTACCATCTCACGTTGACACTACCTCCAAATCAGCGGGAGCGGTGGCGTCATTAGTTAAAGACATTGGAACCATGGGGTCCTCTGGCTAAAATTGTTTTTTAAGAAATTTCACCTCGCTTAGTTGATGTTCACGTGACTCTGAAGGTAATATTTCGGACGGCATATCTCGTAAGTATCGCTACCCAAAAAGGTAACGCTGCCTGCCTTATGGGTACATCCATTTGCCTCTGAAGGCGCGATTTAATTACTTGAATTTTTGTTTACGTTAATGCTAAGTTTATATATAATACATAGATAGATAATGTTCTTTATCGCTAAAAATAGATGTACAATTACTCAGTATAAGGTACTTTTAGTGTGCAATTGGGCGGTCTTATCGCTCATTAGCGATCTCTTCCAGACAACCCTGGCGTTAGGGAACCCGTCAAAGAAAGGAGAGAGAAGGTAAGTGGTGTGTATAAATGAATGGGCATACAATTTCTAAAAATAATATGTAGATGTATACAGAATATTGTGAATACATACAAATACTCATACATATACTCGTACATACGAATAAAGACAAATAAATATATACACATATACAAATTATTATATACATATATACAAATAAATAAATACATACATCTGTAATTCCATTTATTCATCCTTATGTTAATCTTGCAAGTCAATATCACTTCGGAAGTGACAAATAATGTTCCGTTACACACTTCTTAAAATTGGAGATACTCTGGCACTGCCGAATTTTCACAGGGAGCGCGTTCCATAAGTTGATTGAACTAATCGTGAATGATTTGTAGAAAAAATTTGTTTTGCAGTGTTTCGACTTAAGCGCAAGCTCCTCGACACGACGTGCGTTGAGAGTATCAATCCGACGGAATTCAAAATTGCTTTTAAGATAAGGTGCCGTTTTTGGGTTAAACAGTACACAGTAGAGAAGAGAGAGAATGTGCAAATTCCGGCGAAGTCTGATAGGTAACCACCTGAGCTTTGTACGAAATTCTGATATATGGTCATATTTGCGCAAGCCAAATATGAACCGAATGGCAGTGTTTTGAAGTCGCTCAAGTTTGTTTAACTGATCCTCAGTGAGATCGGGGAAGCTTGCGTCAGCATAGTCGAGAATACTGAGAAGGAGGGACTGTGCTAACATAATTTTGGTGGGAATAGGAAGGAAACCTTGCAATCGTCGCATAGATTTCATAGCCCCAAAAAACTTTCTACTAATTTCCTTTATGTGCTGAGACCAAGACAAGGAAGAGTCAAAATAAACACCTAGATTTCTAACCGTTTGGCTATAAGGTATAACCACCCCCTTATATGTTGTAGGTGGAAGAGTATTCCATTCCACTCTTGAAATGTAACCCCTACTACCAATGATGATCGATTGAGATTTATTCGGGTTAATCTTTATTCCATATGATTTACTCCATGTTTGGATGCGATCTAAATCACAATTGATGACTGATATAGCAGAGGTTAAATTATCAAAAGTGGATTGGGTATATATTTGGAGATCGTCTGCATACAGATGGTAGAGAGAAGATAAGTTTTGGGCTATAGAATTGATGAAAACTGCAAAGAGTAATGGTGACAACACGCCACCCTGAGGTACTCCAGCTCGCATGTCGCACCATGATGAGAAGGTGTCATCTATACGAATACTTTGCCCGCGGCCCCTCAGTTAGTTTTGAAACCAGTCCAACGCGGATGGAGATACGTTCAAGGAATGTAATAGGCTTAACAGTCATTATCAACAGAGTCAAAGGCGCTGCTAAAATCGAGCAGAGTTAATACTGTGAGCTGCTTGGTGTCCATTGCCAGTCTAATGTCATCTGATACTCTGATACTGATCTGGTAGCCGTGCTATGACCAGAACGGAAGCCAGACTGTAGAAGATCATGGAGATTATTCTTGTTTAGAAAGACGCAGAATTGATGATGAACATATTTTTCCTCCTTGGTCTAGTGGTTAGCATGTTCGACTACAGACGTGAGGTCCTGGGTTCGAGTCCCGGGTCGGGCCAATTCAAAAAATCAATATTGAGTTTTCTATTAAGATTTTCTCAATATTTGCCCGAAGTTGGGAAGTTAGCGGTGTGATCCAGACCCGTGCCTCGGAGAGCACGTTAAACCGTCGGTCCTGCGCCTGATCTCTCTCCGGTCGTGTCGGATTCCCGTCACATCGGACTATGAGAGTGAAGGAATATAGAGTGCACACTTGTGTACTATGCCTGCCAATCCGCAGTGGAGCAGCGTCGTGGGTCTATGCTCTAAAAACCCTCGCTCCTCGGAGTGAGGAGGCCTGTGCCCAGTAGTGTGACGTTAATGGGCTGCTACTTACTTACTTTTTTTTTACATTTTTCCAGGACTTTAGATAGGAATGGTAGAATGGAGATTGGACGGAACTCGGACAAGGAAGATGCATTGGAACACTTATAATGATATCATGGCTAATTTTATAGTCTCAAGTAAATATGAAATTTTGTACTTACATGTCAGTAGCGGAAGGATTACATCTGCACTCTGAGTCGCACCGTTTACCCCAGAGGCCTTCTGGGCAGGCGCGTCTTTCGCAGAACTCGCCGCGCCAACCCGGCTTACAAGTGCAAGAGCCGTCTTGCGAGGAACACTCGCCTCCGTGCTGGCATGAACACTTCCCGAAACACCCCACACCGTATGTGCCGATCGGACATAGCTCAAGACACTACGTCACAGGAAAAAAAACTTGGTATTTGCTTTCTATGTACCGTGCCAATGTTCATTAACTTAAGGTTCATTTTCATTTTACGTGTTACAACAATGTGGATGATGAAATAAAGTATCTATCTTTATTCTACTGTCTTTAAAGGATATTATTTGCGACCCTTTCTATAGAAAGGTTAAAAAATTATGGCCAATTGTTAGTAAAGTTTTATTAAGTAATGATTTAAAATATATCAATGACGCGTCGAACATATCTCTTGCTCTCTTACTTAAAACCGACTAATTTAGAAGCAACTCAACCTAAAAAAAAAGAATTTTAACCATAAGATTTACCTTTTCACCAGTGAAGCCAGCTTCACACTGGCATTGTCCCGTGACATGGTGACATCCAGCATTGTTAGCACATTGGCATGTATTTTCACAGTTGTCACCCCAATGACCAGCTGGACACCTTATATAAAACCAAAATAAATTAAATTTCAAATTGACTTACAAAGTAGATTTCACATTGGATTGAATTTTTTTTTCCTGATTGTAAATATATATTTACAACAATGTCTCTTATGTATAACAAGTCAAATCTCATTTTAGATACTTTGATGTTTTTGTAATTACAATAATTATTACATGACCTCATTAATCGCCCTAAGTCATTGCTTTTTTTAAAACATATAACTATTAAAAGATGATGCTTAAAAAAATCATATTATTAGTACAAAACTTAGGAATAGCAAATAAGAATTTATCTATGACATACTGCTTTTCAAAAGTAGGATTTTACATGAAAGGCTGTCTTTATAATATTACTAATAACATAATATACAAGGCATGTCAATATTATATCCTCAAGATATCTTTCAATATTAATAGAAATTAAGTTGTTTACAAAAAATCCTCAAAATTTTCACTTTAAAAAAACTAATGCCAGCACATTTAATGTTTAATTATTGTTTAAGAGTCAAATTGCTAGTAATGAATACTCTAGGAAGTAATAGTTAAAGTGGAAAGTGAGAGTGGACTTTACGTGTTTGCATTTAAAAATACATACTTGTTAGCGCAAACGGCTCCTGTCCAACCAGATTTGCATTCACATTGCCCAGTTACCGGGTTGCATTCACCGTTGTTCTGACAAGCACATAATACAGGACATGGCTCGTTGTGTTTACACTCAATTTCACACCTGTAAAAAAAATAACATGCATGCAAATGGTTATGCAACACTGGATGACACTAGAAGTATTAATTTACTTAAAAAATAACATAACATTTTATTTTCTGATATTACATTTTTCTACACATTGAGCTTACACAAAGTAATATTACAGTAGAATAAATACATTAGTTATTGCAGAAGAATGTGATGCCGAAAATGGGAATACCGCTCAGCTATCGTTGGGGACTAGCCCAACGCTGGTTTTCAGCGGCGACCCGTGACGAACACAAAACTTAACCTAACACATTTAACCTAAAAATAACAGAATATGTACACATATATACACATACACATACACACATATATATATATATACACACATACATATACATATATATACACATACACATACATGCCTACATATACGTCAGTGACAACTTGACCGATCTCGGCCAGTCTATTAGCCATTATCTGCAGTCAATACAAAAGTTGAGATAACAAAGAGTTCATGAGGAAAAAAAATTATACAATTTTATTTGGATAATGTATCCCAAGTAGTAGATAAAATTATAAATTAATAAATAAAAATGTAGATAATAGATATAATACACAGAGCAAAAAAAAAATATATATATATATAAAAAAATATATAAATAATTATAAATAAGGGGAAGGCGTGATGAGTGCAATATATGTGAATAGAAATTTATGTTCCTTGGCGCTGTAAATTCAACAAGTGTAACTTATATTTTATTTTAAAACTTTGAATTGAATTTAAGCGCCAAAAGGGCGGTGGAATTGTATTCCAACAATTTGTTGCGGCATATTTGAAGCTGCCGTGAAATGATGCTGTATTGTGGGAGGGTACGATCATTAAGGTTGTTGAAGCACGAGTTAAATGGGTAACGTTTCGATCACTTGGCCAATTCAGTTTTGAGTAAAGGTAAGTGGGGATTTTGTACTTTGCAATACCGAATAGAAGCGTTGCAAAGTGTAGTTGCCTTCTATAACTCATGTTCAGAAGCTTAGCAGCATTTAAAAATGGCGTGACGTGCGATCTTGGCGGAATGTTGAATCAAAAAACTACGACAGTTTCCGTGAAGTGAATTGGACAAAGGATGTCGAATAATAATCACAACATAACATGAAACCTCTTTACCTTACATGCCAATCACCTTAATAGTAATTTTTTCTAAAATCTTATAGAAAATTCTTATAGAAAGAGAAATAAAGTTAAATTGTGCAGACAATTGGAAATTCCTCAAACTTCGCCCGATTTTATTAAACTTAGTCACACAGATTTTAATCGTTACGTAGATGCACACTTTGAAGTGGGTATAAATAAATAAATAAGTAAAGTGAGACTAGCTACACATAAATAAAGTAATACTTACAAGGGTCCAGTAAATCCAGCTGGGCAGCTACAAGCACCGCTGGCATGATCGCAAGTCGCATTATTTTTGCATTGGCAAGTTTGTTCACAGTTGTGACCAAAAGTAGGCGGGGCGCAAACTTTCTCGCAGGCATCACCACGCCATCCCATAGCGCATGCGCAGTCGCCCGTCAAAGGTTCGCACGTGCCACCGTTCATGCATCGACAATCGTTTTGGCAGTTGCGACCCCATTTACCATCAGGACAAGCTGAAAGTAGTACAAATTCACTTACGATATGCCGAGGAGTTGTATAAATGGAATATTTATATGGCGCAATGCCAAATAAGACATTTGCTCAGGTAAGCCTGATAAGCTCGACTTCTGAGACAACGTTGAGCATATATCTGTCTGTCTGAATGTTGTTATCTCATATTGCAAAGAGCCTAGATTATAATGATCGATACCATACTTCATTTTCTTAATAGAATATTAGATATTGGAATATTTTGCGACTAAGTAACAGAAAGTGTTACATTAATACATTCAAACTTTTTGCTTAGACAACGAAACTTTCGAAATTTGCTAACGCTTAAAATCGTATGGGAATGATGTTTCATTTTTCGATATGGTTCGATATTAAACGACATTCCTATAAATTTTTAAACGTTAGCAATCTTCGAAAGTGACGTTATCTAAGAGCCAAAATAGCTAACTGCAAATCCTAAAACATTTAAGACAATAAAGAAAACGACGAATTTTGAATTCTTCCACCATAATTAAATATTTTAAGGTTATGTATGTGATTATTCATTTCCAATTACTTGAATATTGACTTCGTATAAACAACATGACCAATAAAGTATCTAAATGTCGCAAAATGTAATGAGAAATTAGGACCAACTGTCAAACTCCTTACTAAGTGTTGATTAGTGGAATATAATCTTAATTAATCCAATTATATTTTTTATTTTTATAATGATTTTCCTCGTGTTGATATAATAATAGTTCCTGTGGGTTATATACATATAAATGGAATAAAATAAAAGTAGATATTTCGTATTGAATTTCCTTCATGCTGTCTCGATTTTAATTTACGAAATAACACCATTTATTTTGTCTTGTATAAGTTTTAGATAAATACTGTTCTCCACCTACACATTTAGTTCGATAACGCTTTGTCTAAAGTCATTATCGTGTCTACGAAATGCACAATACATAGTAATTAACCATAACCGTAACCGTGTGCTTACGTGCTATTTTTAAAATGGCAACTATAAAAATCTATCATTTTCAGATATTATCCCACATTCATCTGGAAAATTTATATCCCTGACCGGATAATTTATTTAGCATTATTGAAATATTGCTTGATTTTTCTAATTTCAGCGAGTTAATAAAGTTAACATATTCTGACAAAAAATCAATATGTCATTGAGTCCTATGTCATAGTATCAAGCTATTTACGTCCCACGGCATATCTCTTAGATAAAGTTTTTAAGAACTTAGACCCACCAACTCGCACACAGTGGAGAAGCCATTGTAGGTTGACATTACTACACATAGCACAAAATTGCATCAGGTATATGCAAATTTCTTCACAATGTTTCCTCCAGCGAAAAACACAAAGATGAATTTTTAAACAATAATTAGAAACATTTGTTTGTAAAAGAAAACTTAGAAATGCATGCTTGGAACTCGAACCCGTAAGCCTGAAAAAGATGCCACGTATCTATTGGAAAATTAATAGAAGTTTTAATGACAAACAAGTAGAAAGAAAACAACACAAGGTAAGGGAAGTGGTAGCCTTTTAACGTCGACTGCTGGGCACAGTCCTCCTGACTCATAGGAAAGTGGGTTATTAAAGCATAGACCCCACCAAGCTGCTTCAGTACAGATTGTCAGATATAGTATTCGAGTACACTTTCTATTCCTTCAGTCTCATCGTTCGATGTGACGGCACTCCGACTCGACTGAAGAGAGATCAGGGCCAGGACCGACGGCTTAATGTGCTCTTCGAGGCACGGAGGTGGAGCACACCGCCAACTTCTCAACTTCGGCCAAATATTCAGAAAATCTTAATAGAAAACTCAATATCGTTTTTTTGAACTCGCCCAACCCGGTACTCGAACCTAGGACCTCATGTCTGTAGCTAAACATGTTGACCGCTAGACCAATGAGTCATTGAACAACACAAACAAACAGTATAATCATTTTCTTTGAACTTGTACAAGACGATTACCCTTATCTCGACTTCGGATAAAGCAATTGCAGTCTCAATTTAAACGTGTGAATTGAGGCGAAATTGATTAAAATCCACAACACTTACATATATCGCAGGCAGGGCCCCCATATCCGTGCGCACACGAGCATGTGTTCGGCGCTATACATTTCCCGTGTACGCACGGCTCCACGCACACAGGCACACACTGTCTCCTCTCCGAATCAGGCGCATACCCGTCGCAACAATCCTCAACCGGCCTCTGTTTTACCAACGTTTGAGTTTTGAAAATCGGCCGATATTTGATCTTGTATCTGGAGCATCGTGGCGGCACATTGAAACACCACGCGTATTCTTTAACTTGGTACGGTTGGTTCTCTGATATCCTTATTGTTACCGTATATCTAAAAATATATATAAAAAAAGTTAAAATTGCGTGCGTACAAAGTACAGATGTCAAAAGTGAAACTTCTTTTTTAATTTTTAAGTCTTGTTTATATTTATACAAATCTAAAATTTTAATTTAGAGGCTCCGAGACTATTAAGAGGGAAGGGGTTTTCCCCTTTAGTAGAAGGTATGTTAGGAATTTAATGAATTTAATTGTCTTGAAAATTTTAAGTGTCGGAAATTTGTACAAATAATTTATTGAAATCTCAAAAGACGGAATGAAAATAAAAATAAACGTGTATATTGTCAATATTAGAAATTATTAATTAAATTTTATTTTCAAATTTAAAATTTAGTAAAGGGAATTTATGAAATATTTTAATTTTAACGTATTTACGACAAATAGTATATTAATTTATTAAATAACGATTGGCAAAATTAAAAAGCCACACGTTATTTGTATATGTTAAAACTACCAAATCTTCAAACGAATTAGCATAAAAAATGCTACTACACATCTTCGTGACGCTTCACTTTAAATATTTGCATCACAAAATTTATTATCTTGCTGGAATGCGAGTTCGTCTCCGTAGAATACGTACTCATACTCGTATTTCTGAGGTGTATTGTACAATACTTATCGCCCGATAATATGACACGCCTACAACTAGAAATGTAATATAGGTAATGGTAATGATGAAATCGTAGTCTTGAATGACCAGAGACCTATAAACATTTATATAAAATCCCCCTGTCACAGTGTTTGACCGTAATTAACTCCGAAACTAGTCAACCGATTTTGATTTAGAAAGTAAAATGAATGAACTAATACTTATAAAATAAAATTATTTGTTCGTCGCGTAGTAAAAATTAAAAACAATAATGTTATGCTGTGCGAACATGTAGGAACTCAAATATTGTTACCTATTTTGGCTGCCTTAATAAATTATTTTTTTTAAATCAAGGTATCGTTAACTAATATGAGTTGTAACTTCCCTACTTCGGACAATTGAAGGATTGGAAATTGGTTTCCTAAATAACTTTCATCATCTAAAAGTTATATTTTCGGAACAAAAAGTAGTTCATATCCGTCTCATAAATCTCTTTTTGCGGTATTTCAAAAATTATCCGTTATACCGACAGACGTTTGCATTTATAATGTTAGAAAAGGTTGGTATAAATGTTGTGAGAACGCTTTGTCTCTTTGTCTGTCCTATAAACACGTTTACAATATGAGCACGGCTTATCGTATTTGCTTTTTTTTAAGTACATACTTGAGTATAACTCAGCATAACTTATCCACGAGATAACGTGCTAAATACACAATGGCATTAGTAATTGATTAGCCTGTCTTACTACAAAATTAATGTTCCAACTTGAACTTAAATGAAAATAAATTCAAGTCAATTCTTATGCAAATTAGTATAAACTTCTTAAACTCTCTACATGAAAAGAAATCTTCAAACATTTTACTTAAGCTTGCCATGCATGGTGCTGTACAATTTTATAGCTAAAAAATATTAATTATATATTAGAAAAAAGGTGTTATATTCAGTGTTATCTACATGTTCTAAACAATATAAACGGTTTTTTTTTTAAGATGTGACGGATGACACTTGATATTAATAAACTTTTTTTCAAATATAAATTTATTATTTAAATTCAACTGACTGATGATCGCATTTGCGAAAAATTGTATCGCGCGTAATATCAATAGATTATTGAAAGGTAATAAAAAAACAATTTAATGTTTCTTCATAAGTATTTAGATTTTAGAAAATTTCCTGCAATATGGAGTAAGAATTGAATTTTTTATTTTACACAGCCTCAAATTTTTCCACGTTTGAAAGTTAAAGTCGCTCGGCAGCAGCAGCCAATGCCAACATGGCGGTGCCAATGGCTCAACATTAGCTATCTTATTTAAATTGTGATGCTAGAATTCTTTTTTATTTTATTTGACATATGAACATAATACCCTCCAAGTCCGTCTAAATGTAAAACAAGAGGCTTAACATAATACATTATTTTGTAACATTATGACTAATATGTATATAACACTATATATTCTTAGTAATCATTAGTAACTTATAAACAGTGAAATGATAGTACCGTGCAAATACAGCGTCAGTTTTGTTTACTTTAAACCCACTTGTGTTATATGAAGAAATAAAACTCGCATCTCTTTGCCTTAGAATTACAGAGGACGACAATTTCATGTATATCACTACATGGTATTGTATTAACTTTTACAAAGTTTAAGCCTAAGACTTTGTCCGAGTAAAATATTTGCTTATCTTAAAATAATGTGTGATCAATATTTAAAAGAAAATATAACATCGTTTATAGTCGAGAATGTGATATTTCAGAAATGTTTGCCTTAGTATCTTACACTTATTGCTCTGCAAGAATGTCTGCTTATACACATGTGTAGAATGAAGATATCAAAGAAAACAATTGTATAAACAGTAAAACTTAACTAATATATAGTCCAAGTGATATCAAAATATTCGTAAAAAGCTTTTGTGGGATTATTAAAAACAGACAGAAAATTTCAAAATTGGTTGCTTCTTACCAGTTCCTAGTAAAGTTTAACTAACTACAGGCAGGTCCATAAACAGGCAGGTTAATAAACAAATAAACAAATCATTTATTCAGCCAATTGAAAAAAAGCAAGTAGCGTAAATACGGAATTAGTTAACACGAAATTTAAAAAAAAAAAACAAAACAAATTTAATTAGTATGTTAAACATATACTACTTCAGTAATAAAATTTAAGTATATTTTGCTGATTCTATAAAAATTTATATTAAATCATGAATTGAACGTAATGGAACAATTGAAATCAATTTTTCAATTGACACTGACAGTTAGCGCCACAATACTTTTGGGGTAAGCCCCTGATTGAGAAAGCTGATGATTATATATTCAAATAAAATTTCATTTCATAATTTCCTCTTTTATACTTTACTATTTTCGCACATATATAACGCTATTCATATGATTTTAAGTACATTTTCTTATAGAGATGCAATAAAATTAAAGTTAATTAATTAGAAAAAATATTAATACCCTTGACACATTTTCAATTAATTTATTAGTTGATATTGTTTCTGTCTATATATTTGGCTATGTATCAAAATTTGATTAAAAATATTAAAAACAAAATAAAGGTAATATTTACAAGCGCTTGTTGCACAATAAATCAAAATATACTATATTATTTACATACTAAGGACATCTCGCAGTTATCTTTTATACGCTATTATTAAATATAATGAATACATAAACGTTCAAATATGATTCATTTTACTCTTCTCTGATAATAAATCAATTTATGAAACATCTTTCCAATTGGATTGAATGTGATTACAATAAAGTTGAACGTTGTATGGATCAAGTCCAAAGGTTATGACCATAGGGATGACAAAGTAAACAGTATCGTTATTTTACAAAATATTTCAGTGTCTTTACGGGAGACCTAGACCTACCTTTTGCAAATAATAATACTTTATCTTAAAGTAATAAGAAAGGCCGATAACCGAAAGGCGTGGTTTAGCAAAATATATTTTCTAATAAGTTTAGATCAAGGCTGGTGGGAAGCTTCGGCTTTCGTCCTACCGCAGCGCAGTATAGATCTGCTGGTGATCTAGGTGCACATTCAAAGTGTCATAGTCTTCAAAAAAATAAGCATTTTACTTTTAACATTTCACTAGAGACAGTTACAAATAACTCATTACAAAAGAATTATTTTTATATATCAACAGAAAATTGACGCAAGTAAACGTAATACCTTTATTAGTTTGCAAGAATCGCGATTTTAATTAGTAATGAATTCTTTGTTAACATTGTTCTTGATATAAAAAAATATACTGGTCGCATTTACAAGGCTTGCGCAAAACCGGATAGGTTATAGACGCTTATGCAACTTCATTTAATTAAAATAAAATCCTGTCGAACATGTAACATAATCCAAAGGGCTTCCAGTATTCAAAATGATAGAAGTCCACAAATTTAATTTTTGCCATTTGATTTCAATGACATTTCATATTTGGTAGGTAACGCCACGTATGTCCGTCTAGAAGATATAACCTATCTTGATACAAAAATTTATCACATTTGTTTAAGTAGGTGATGGGTACAAATCGTATCACACAGTCATTGGTACTTTTGCATTTATAATAACGATAGGGATAGTATGTTCCATTAATGAAGTGACATTTAACCAGTAATTCTAGGGTAAGGATAAAAAATAAGACATCTTTTTATAAAAATCCAGTTTACGTAGGGTTACAACCGCAAAACTCAACGAGGCGCCAATGGATGGATTACATATTTATACAAAACATTGCATTTATCTATAGGCATGTTTCTATTTATTTTTTTCTGAATGTTTCTATTTCCTTCGGGAACAGGAACTTTAAAACATACGAGCATTGTGGAGTATAAAATTGGATGTTTCCTAATAATTAAAATCACTGTGATTCACAGCAAAGCTTAACAACGTTTAAGTGATGTTCTATTAAATAACAATATTTTGTTTAATGTCGCGCATCAAATACTCATAGGCACACGTATATTGTAGATAGATTAAATTGATAGTGGATTAAAAGCATTTAAACCTTAGGTGAACCCAAAAGGTATATTTAAACCTCATTAGTTTCAATAAATGGGCGTTGCGAAATTTTATAATAAAATAAAAGGTATTATTGAATCATTAAAAAAAACCTGTATTAACATCAAATGTCCGTCACTATAAGTTTAAAAAAAAGGATTTGAATATGACCAAGATATATATGATGAGTGTAGCTGAATAGTGAGAAGTGAATAAACAAAAGTAAATTATACATAAATACTTACTGTTCCTGTCTGGTGCATACATTTGGCCCCTCTAGGAAAGCTTCAACCGTTGAAATCAGAGCCAGTAATATGCCTGCTTTCCACATCATTCAGCTGTTAGATGCCGGCTCACCGCGACTCCATAACAAACGTATTGTTTGCGATCGTTTACGCTACAATATGCATTCAGCGTTTATGAGGTCTTTCCTCTTGTTTTGTTAAATTACTGAGCGTTGTTTCGTCTAGAACAAAGGAATAACTTGTTATATGTTTAGGCTACTGAGACACCAATACGCTTTTATATTTATTAAAAAAATCAAAACTACGTCATCGGACCTATTGTTTAGGCATAAAAGCCACAATAATTATATCAAGTGCCTTATTATAAAACGAAGGGCAATGAATTGCAAGAACAATAAGGAAAACTTATGCATACTCTAAACACAATTTCAGATATTTTACCTATTCTCAAAAAAACATAAATCGCAGATATTCATGGAAGAAACGGGTATTCTCTATTTTATGTATATTATATAAACCCATAGCTTTTAACATTATAAACATCGTTGCAAGTAAACACAACATTTTTATTAGTGTGCTAGAAAATTATTTCATATAATACGCAAGTACATAAAAAGCAAGTTTATTAGCAGCCCATTAACATCCCACAGTGGGGCACACCGCACAGACCTCCTGTATCATACGAGAGAGTTTATATAGTATAGACCCATCACGCTGCTCCAGATTGCCTCACGTGGTTTTCCTTCAGCGACAAGGACAATTATGGATTGAAATCAACAAATAAGTTTCGTTTTTATAAAGAGAAACTTAGTAGTGCCTAAGTTACCGCGACTTCTCTGAACGAGACCCTAGTCACTAGGGTCTAGTGGCTGTGATACAAAATACAATACACAAGTGCATGTGACAAAATCATCCATTTTTACGGCCTCACTGTCGCAATAGAGTGGAATTTAGTTTCGCTAATCGGAGCTCTAAAACATCGGCTTAACATTCTCTCAGAGCTAAGGCCCCAATATGTTTCCAGGAAAATAATGAAATTTGTTGATAGTAAAAACAATCAGACGCGTAATTTGAACCTAATCTGTGATGGATGTTTAGATAAACAAGGTGCCGATTAAACCAACGACATACTTATTTCAAATATAATCTAACTCATAGTCAGTCAAGGAAATTATAGTTAGAACCTATAATAATAATACATATAAATAAAATTGCAATGTCATAATTATTAGAAGACCAAACTAAAAAGGACAGAATTATTATTACAAAGTTTCAACTATGCTGCTGCAGATTGGCAGGGTATACATATCCCAGAACTACTTCCAAGATATCCAGGTTTGCTCCTTCTTTACTCCAGCACAATAATAAATTTAACAATTAGATATATTCGTTTTGCAAACAGAACCTAGAAATATCAACTAAAAAAAAGGCGTAGTAATAAATGACTCTCACGTAGTACCTAATTACTGACCTCTAAATTTTATAATGCTATGTCATACGAGTATATGACATAGGATTATAAGATTGAGAGCAAGTACTTTAAGGTTCATTAATTCGGTAAAGTAATACCAAAGTGATATATAATGAGGGTAACACAAGTGCAAAAGTAAATTAATCCGTCGCCAGCATCGTATAAAATTACATGCCATACTAATTATAAATCTACATACTTTTAACGATGCGGCTGTTTCTTTGCAATTTTTCAACTCCTACTAATATTCACGTATATTGGGATATATACAATACACGCTGTACAAAATTTTAATCGATAATAAAATATTTTTACGGTTTTTAGAACTTTGATATAGTTTTTTTTTCATATATTGATTTACTAAATTTACTATACAAAACCATTATTCAGAACCATGTATTGAAAGCTCACATAAAAGGTTTTAAGGTTTCTCTGTGTATGCTACATGACCTAGGAATAAATTTATTTTTTTATATTACGTGTTTATCACTTAATTTACCCTTAGTACAGAAAAGTAATTCCTATTTTTTTTTTGTTTTTAATATTGACTTTTATGCGACCGCGATATATTCAAGTGTTTATATGTAAATAATATTGGTTGATATGGAGATTCGGTCGGACGGCGAAATTTAATTTGATAATTTTATAGGAATATTTATACATATTTACAAAAATAAATATACACATTCATACATTACATTAGTGTCAACAATTACCATTAAATATTTTTGTTATAAATTATTACACATACTAATAC
Organism: Elymnias hypermnestra; assembly: GCA_015832385.1. Classification (NCBI taxonomy): domain Eukaryota; kingdom Metazoa; phylum Arthropoda; class Insecta; order Lepidoptera; family Nymphalidae; genus Elymnias; species Elymnias hypermnestra. The sequence goes on along the minus strand of JACTOM010000063.1, from coordinate 3,515,523 downwards.
AGATCTCTTATTTGAATCAATTAAGTTGAACTGGTAGTGGTAGTGTTTTAGGTAATTATATGTAGATAAGTGAATCAGAAAAGGAAACTGAAAATTTCCTTATAACAATTCATTAGCATCAATGTATTATTAATAAGTAGAATGGATACAAAATTTATAGCGTCAATTATTCACAACTTGTCAATTCATGACGCACGGTAATTCATAATTAAAGACTGTAACAGTATTATTGTCCACATTAATCATGTAATATGTAACATAACGGTCTATTAACAACTTGGGAGATAGCTTTGAATAGTCACACCTAAACAATATAGATATGAAATTGAAATGCTATTTTCTGTAAGAGTGCACTACAGATCAAAACGCTGCATCAATTTGTGTAATTTTATTTTGTAGGGTTCTTAGTACTCCGCATTATTTTACTACTTACAGCGATATATAAATAAATGTCACGTGAATGTCACAGGCGAGTTAATATCAAATAATTTAATTTGAAAGCGTACAAAAAAATACAAAGAAAGTGGTCCATCAGCATTTAGTAGGTTACCTCGTTTCGCTCCACATTTCTCTTCGTTCATAGCTGGAGATGCATTTTTAAGCATTTTCCGATATTTTAACAGTTGCTAAGGATTGGTTAATCCTAAAATCTATCAAAGGTAAAAATTTATAAATTTGCGTCACCGACGTGCTGAATGGGTAACCGAGATTAGAGTAAAACATTCAAAACTTCCTAAAATTATTCCTGATCAGGTCACAGACAACCAAACAGGCTGAAATACAAAACTTTTTAATCACAACTACGCTAACATAGATATGTGGATTTTACAATCGATTATTTATTACTAGGTTTCTTGTACAAACGACGTGACGCACAGACCTAATATATCTTAGAATTTCAAATTTACCTCACCTTATAATTATCGAAGTACTTTACGCTTGACCGACCGAGGGTTTGATACTTCAAGCGCTGTTTTGACCTACTGGTGTTGTTTTACATTAATTAGTCTATTGAGCATTCGCTTTGGGGGCAATCGTGTCCAATCACAACTTTCAAATATATGCTTAGTATATTTGAAAGTTTGTTAATAACGTGGGTCGGATTTGATAAAAACGAACGATTATTACCTAGAATTATCACAAAATACTGTTTAAATTAAATTTATATTTGTCATAACGGTTGTAATCTGGCTTTCTCCGATACCAACTATTTTGAAGCCAAACAGGCGAATAGCTTTAAAGATCTCATGATGAGTAAGTGAGTTTATTGGTCTAAAAATGTTCTTTTAAAAAGGCCATACACTTTTTTATATAAAAGTAATTTTCTAACTTTTTAACTATATTTATCGTTATTCTCGTTTGTATGTTTGCAGGTCGCACCACAATGGCTTGCGGTCCGCATACCTCCGGTTGCGACCCTTGGTCTAAAAGCATCTTCGCATTTCTAACGATTTGAGGCACATCGGTTTGATCTTTTCAAAACTCTATAACGAACACGTGTATACGTATGACTGAATGTGAATATTCTCAAGAACCAAAGTCTCCAAAGCTAAATTACCCAATTTAAATTTAGACAAAAAGCCATCAGAATTGACATTAATGCCACAAAATTTATTGCGGTACATTATGTATAAGCGAGAAATTATGACGAGCAAAACAATTATGACCGTTAGAACTTTAATAGGTCGCTACGTGCTGGTATGATTGTTGACCAAACATTTAAACACGCGAGTATTGAAACGCTGTATATGCTGTTTTCATATGTATCGTAAACTACCATAATGTTATTTATACAAACGTTCGAGGTTCCTTATTTATATTAAAGTGATATATAATATCATGGTTTTGAATTATGTGAACGTATGCAACGATAAACTAATTACTTTGTGGAGAAAGGAAAAAAGGTACATTGCTCAGTGGTCGGTTGTCAGGGGAGGAAAAGAAAAAAATAGATATCGATGATAAGGATTGTAATGTGAAAAAGTATACTTGTATTAATGATGTGTAAAGAAATATGCGAAAGTTGTCACATACATAAGTTGTTTTTTAACGTTAGATCATTAATTGATAATCTTCATAAAGAGAATAATAAGGCGCAGTAAAAAACAAATAGCAATCTAAAAATTTACAGTATAGAAACTATGTATAGTAAACAGTATCGAGTTTCATTTAGTTACTCGTTATCATACAATACATATATGTATAAACACATTAGAAAGTAAACTTACTATATAAACAATAATATAAAAAATACACAAATTCCGACGTCATCTAGCACGAATTTCATTACATAAAAAGACACCTTTAATTCTATTAAATGAGCTTTTAATAGAAGCGAGCTATACATTTTTGAAAATATATTTAATTAATGAACAGATCTATGAAAAAACTTTGTTGAAGTCTGTCATGCACTAGACAAGTTTAAAAAAATATTTAAACTGCATGGATCAATAAAAAAACTACGCTATTAACGGTAAAATTTAAACAATATATATAAGACAGTCATTTCCGGATACACTGCAAAAGCCAGTAGGGCTAACAGCTACACAGTTCGAAAAAAAATAATTTATATAATACATTACTGGCGTTGAAAACGATCGTGCTTTATCTAAAATTTTAAATATGTACATATGAGAAGATAAGCACGCTGGTTGCCTCTCCCCGGATGTTAGAAATGATAAAACATTTAACTTAAAATAAACAGGAATAAGATTTTTTCCTGTTAATGGTAATTTTATACAAATCAGCATCGAATCGGAACGCATATTTTTTGCTTGGCTATACTTGCAGGTAGGTGGTAAATAGCTTCAGTCGAAACTTCCGACCACCAGATCAGACTAAGGCAAATTAAAAAATGCAATTTCGTAAAATTGCCCTTAAGGGAATCGAACCCACTCTACTAGCGTAACAAGTACTTATACTATTGTCCCAACAAGACCTCAAAAGTTGAAATTCTGTAATCATATGACACAATTTTCTGTTATAAAACGATCTCGCTTTTTACTTGTGATTACATATGAAGTGTGGAAAAAAAACTGAAGAGATATAATGTAATAAAGAGAGAAGAAGACACCTACATTATCCATCTACATTTTCAATAATGTCCCGTTCCCGCTCTACACAAGTAGATAATATATTCTTAAAAAACAAAATAGTAACCGATAAAGAAACAGCTATCATACAATACTGTTATGGATTTTTGGAATTATTTTAATAGTCTTTAAGGACAGATGGATAATACCTTTTTGTTTTTAAAACAATATTTTTCTAGGAATAACATGTAGTTTACGGTAGCAGACACATTTACCATTAACCGATGAATCAATATAAGAGTGACTTAATTTGCAACATATATCTAGCAAAAAAAAAACCATACCATGGTAGGAAGCATCCCATTAACGTCCCACTGCTGGGCACAGCCCTCTTCACTCGCATGAGAGAGGGTTTTTAGAGCATAGACCCACCACACTGCTCCACTGCAGATTGGCAGGCATAGTACACAAGTGCACTCTCTATTCCTTCACGCTCATAGTCCGATGTGACGGGAATCTGACGAGACCGGAGAGAGATCAGGCGCAGGACCGACGGCTTAACGTGCTTTCCGAGGCACGGGGATGGATTGTGTGATCCACCAACTTCCCAACTTCGGGCAAATATTGAGAAAATCTTAATAGAAAACTCAATATTGATTTTTGAAGTGGCCCGACCCGGAACTCGAACCCAGGACCTCATGTCTGTAGTCGAACATGTTAACCACTAGACCAATGAGGCAGCAACCATACCATAGGATTCTTATAAATCGTATAAAGCTGGCTGCACGCACGAAAATGTATGACTCATTGTGACGTTCCGCCTGAGCCAAGTGTGCAAGCGGAAGCGCAGAACAAGCGATGGAGAGGCGAGATCGACCTAAGCGTTCGGCTTGTGAAACATTTTGTATTGTTTATTGGAACAACAATTTTTCGTTAATGTTTTATGATGTTATCACGTCAAGTCGTCATTACAGACAAACAATTTTTTATGTTATTTTTGTCTGCCCCTGTCTGATTGTCAGTTTGATCGAATTTGTATATTTAGAAATTAGTCTACAAAGAGATTAAAAATCACTTTAAATATGGACCATTTCGATAAAATTTTTGTTAATTTTCATTTAGTGAAGTGAATATCTTACAAATAAAAACTCATATATTTTATAAGGTCAGCAGCCTGTTGACACCTCACCGCTGGGCACAGGCCTTCTCATTCATAGGAGAGATGCTTTTTAAATAATAGCCCCAAAACATTCCTCTACTGTAGGTTGACAGACTACATATATGTAATTACTCCAAGGATATGCTGGTATCCTCACATTGTTTTCCTTCACCAAAAAACAGAATAACAAATTCTATATAAAATTTGATATTACCTTATTTTGGTAACAGGAAATTAGTCATTCCCACCCAAGGTTCAAACCTCTCAACTCTTAACAGGAATCCATGTGTCCATGGGCCATCATGCCTTCTTATTAAAAATGTCTCTATAATTAGACATATTGCTCCAGTTTGAGGAATTCATTACAGACAAATATGTCATCCATATGTGTGGACAATACGTTATAATAACTATATTAGTCATTACTTCCACTTATTACTCAAAGTATACCCACTTGATGTACTTTAACAGCTTTTATAGTAACTGTTTACCACATGTGATATTAATTAATACATGTAAATAATACAAGCAAGCATGATGAGCAATATGACCTTTGCTACCTACTATCTATAACACATAATTGTTAATGAAGATATCATTACTACTGCATTTTTAATATATAACAGTGACTTTGAATGAGTAATGACAGAATATATTAGTGTGTCAAAAACTCATACCGAGTACAACAAAGATGATCAATATTATACAAAAATACAGAGATAAGTCTAAAAGGTAACTGATAAAGACCTATTAACAACCCCCTGCTGGCAAGAAGTTCTTACTTATATGGGAATATAAGTTTGGAGCTTAAACCGGTTGGCAGATTGTATGTAGCCCAGAATTGCTCCTGATATACAAATTTCAAAATTCATCATAATAAATTATAAAAATGCTGAATCACTAAAATATTTCATTTAAAAATTTAATATTAACTACTAAATACATTGAGAAAATAGTTTTTGTGAGCAACACATGTGGAATTGCCCATCCCAAGAGATTGAGGCAGTGTAACATTCAAGAGTAGACTAGTATCACAAATACAGCCAAATTATTTTACCTCACTAGAGATCAAGAGAGGTTCTCACACCTAACATCCAATCTCCAGTAATTGCAGAGGAACAAGAAGAAGAGCAACACATGTGGCCTAACATTTAGTGAAAAAAAGAATAGGTATGATACCTTTAGGAAGAAGTTTTCCTATAAAATATATGTTAGCTTCAGGCCAACATGCAACAACAAGTGAGAGATTTTTCTTCAATATAACATGCATAACTAGTATTATAAACAGGGAATTCTTTTTTCGTCTAATACAAACTTCTTAAATTAATTATATAAAAAACACCTTTTATATAAGTTTTCAATAGATGCTACTGTACAATTATTGACAAATATAATTCATTAATTAAATTTAAATGATTAATATCTGAAAATATTTTATTAAGATCAAGTGTATCAGAATGCATTCTGTAAAAACTTGAGTGAAATGTTTTCTATTGTATTTTTAGATAAATAAACTCAAGGTTAAATAAAAATATATACACAATAGGTTGTACTTTTACTCCAATTGTTAACCTCGACAATTTGTCTAAATTAGCACAATAATAGTTATATAATAAGAATTGCAGATAAATCATATTCTCAGTATATATTTCTTGTTTAAATTTTTTTTAAATACTAAATACTTTATTATATCCTGTAAATACACATTTTAAAGATTAAGTGGATAACACTTGATGTTAACAGTTTTGTCAAATAGTATTTATTATTTAAACTGATAATAATATTTGTAAAAAATTGTTGTTTTGCACCACTTTTTGAAAGATAATAAAAACTATAGGTTTCTTACTATGTAATCTAATAAGTTTGTGTTAGATAGTGCAGGAATTGACATTATTTTTTTTCATTTAAATAACTTGTTTTTTTTTATATTTGTATGTTAAATATGGTATAAATGTTGGAATAGCCGTTTATTCTAAATAGCGAAAGAAATATTACAATCCATAAGTCCGATTAATATGCCAAGATTTTACATATAAACTTCAAATACAGATTTGAACTCTGTTAGTTACGTACTAACAGTTTATTTTCCATTCCAATTTTAAACTAAATTCTGTTTCAAAAAAACAAATGTTAATTGGCAATTACAACATTCTAAGGATGCGGTTTTAAGGTAGTAACTAACAATGCAAAATTATTCGTAAATAGAAAACCTAATAAAGCGAATTTGAAGTGATTATTGTAGATTTATTCAAAAATAATATAAATAAATGACTTACAAGGAAGCAGTCAATTATTTGATTGTCTGAAGGTTTCACAGTGATTCACAACACATCAAATCAACGATAAATATATACACAATAATTTAAGTTTTACTTTAAGAACACCTTGGTATCTAATTTTGCTGCAGAAAAATGTTAGATAAAGATAGCTTTAATAGAACTGGGTTTAATATCATATTACACAAATACACATAGCCCAAGACGCACAGTACAGATTAACTAGTTGTAAAATGTAAATTGTAATTGTATAAGAAAATGAATAATGCACATAGACTAAGTACTGACCACAGCGTATATTGGAAACCATAGAGTACTTTATGTATGTATAGATCTTATGCTTATTAACTATAGGTAAACTATTTAAAAAAACCTATCCCTCACGAAACGCCGTGTTGGAAGAGAGACAACGTGGCGACGCATCGCCATGACAGTGCTCGATCTCACAAGCCTTGATGTTTTCACCTCAATAATGTTACATCAATATTTTGTAAGGCTTAATATGGACATCATTTAATCGTTAAAATCAATTTTCATATTTACTAAAAAACCTTAACTCTTTTATATAGGCTTGCTGCATGTTATTTAAATTTTAAATATAAAGTTATATAAATGTTCCAAATTAAAAATTTTAATCAATGTATCAAAATATATCAATGATATATATTTTGTATTATATATAGTACTATTGGTAAGTGGTGCTCTGCATGCTTTTATGAATAGCCAGATGGTGTCTCAAAGGGCTAGACTGGCAGTGCATGCTGGAGTGTTGGTGCCAACACTTATGTATGGTAGTGAAAGTTGGGTATGGCAGAAGAATCACAAAAGTAAAATAAATGCGGTAGAGATGAGAGCGTTGAGAAGCATGAGTGGATTAAAACTGAGTGACAGAGTGAGAAATAGTGTGATAAGAGAACGTTGTGGTATAAAAGAAGACGTAGTGACTAAAATTGAAAAAGGTATGCTTAGATGGTTTGGGCATGTAGAGAGAATGAATGAAAGGAGACTGACAAAAAGGATTTATGAGTCAAGAGTGAATGCGAAAGTTGGAAGGGGAAGACCGAGGCGAACGTTCCTGGACCAAATCCAGGACATTTTAAATAACGGCCAGGTCAAGAGTACTCTAAACCGACGAACTTGTATGAAAGGTTTAATGAGATTGAAAGAAGAGAAGGAGATATGCAAGGATCGTGGCAAGTGGAAGGATGTTGTCTCTGCCTACCCCTATGGGAATGAGGCGTGATTCTATGTATGTATGTATAGTACTAGTTTCGATATTTTTCACTGGCTGAAATTTTCTACATTTTAATTGCATGATTCACTGGCAAATGAAATAGATCACCTGATGTAAAGTGTTTATTGCTGCTCTTATATATTAACATCAATAGTGGTAATTGTGATTTATTGTAAAAGCAAAGCCATGCTGGTCTCGATACAATTATTTATTCCTTTTTTATCAGATTTTCCTTAGTTAGTAACAGTTTTACAGCCATTCAATCTTCCATACGAAGCCGTAATTCAAACATAAATCACTTTCTAATTTTCAATACGGAACATAATTTCAGCCTTGCCTGCCAGTTGCCAGTACCAACGCGCCGACCACTGAACTAAGCATAAATCCTCTTTGCCGCTCTGCATACTGTCTGCCCACTTGTCCGTCAATATAATATAATAGCTATCGCACTCCGCTGTTTAAGCTGGATCCACAGGCGTGTAACATTATATTTATTGTGGTAACGATTGAATGTTTCTATACCGATACCGAAGTCTAATAACGAAATAACGGTTTTTGACTTAAGTTGTTTATTATATATTAGCTATATTCTATGGTCCTATAAAAAATAAAAATGTCATTATAATTTATATGTAAGCCAATATATTTATACAATTTCCTTCATTCCTATGATATTGATTCATTTAAAGTCGGAATTTGTGATATTCAAAAATATGTAATAATAAATAACTATTAAATATGAGTGCTTTGAAAAGAACGGTAATACAATCAAATAATATTTTATCATTTCATAAATATGAAAGACTGGCTCAATCCAGATCTTTATTATTAGAAAACTATTAAAATCGTCCTATATTTTGTGGGAGTACTTATAACATTAAACAGCGTGAGAGTGAATGGATTTCTCTAATTTTAATAAAATAAATTGAAATTGTATTGTAATGATGATGATATAAAAATTCAAATTAAATGTTAAAAAAAAGGATTCCTGATGGAGTTTGTTAAAGGGTTTTCTGACTGATAGTAATAATTTTGGAACAACAGAAGAAACAATACCCTAAAAAGTATTGTCTTCCCCTTTAAATAAATTATGAAATTTAGTAAACGGCAGAATCAGTGTGTACTTGTATTTCAAACATACATTAATATGAAATTTTGGTATAAATGTGAAATTTTGATATCCCAATTTCTAAATATTTTTATATTGTTCATAGATGTGTCAGTCCATCAGAATTATTATATGATTTTACTTGAGTTTAAGTATGTATGTTAAATTATGAAATTGTTAAGATTCTGTTACTCTAATTATAAGTTTCTTATTATTATTTTCAAAAATTAAGTCAATTGATTAATTTTCACCATGTAACTTAAAGCTTTTATCAACAAGTGAATAATTTTTTTAACATCTATTTGTAGTGTATGAACTAACTCTAGCCAAACACTCTCATCAATCCAGATTTAGACAATTTTGGTATAATATAATGAGTATAATTTCAGGTGTTACAGAAATTCAAAAAATTACACAGAACACGTTTGAAAATATTTGGCGGGGATGACATTGCTTTGACTGCTGCAAGGGTTAAGATTAATGAAGAATTTAATAAAAATAGAAATGTCAAAGATGAAGAAGCTATTAAAGCAGTAAGTAATTTCACAAAAATCTAAAAGCTGTTATTGTTAACATTGCTTAGATGACAAGAGTCTATAAACAAGCTAAAAATTAAATAGTAATATACATCTCACTGCTGGCTAGAAACATCCTCACAAATAGGAGAGAGGATATTTAAAACAGAACCCATCAGGCAGGTTTCACATATGCAAGAAATACTCCCTGGATATATAGGTTAGGGTAGTTTCTCATAATATTTCAAGTTTTACATAAAGAACTTAGTAGTGCCTGCCCAGTAGTTGAATCTGTTATTCTTAACCACATGTCTATTCATTGGGTAACTTAATGTTACCTTTAACTATAAATTAAGAAAGAATAGTCCTATATATTTAGCACTTTATTTTACACTATAAATGCTTTAAAGAAAAATTTTGAATTGGGCAAACCATTTCTCCATCTATGTTAGATTCTCACTTTTAAAAAATCATTATAAACTTATAATAAGAAACTAAACCAAATTTATTTTTAAAAAGTAATATAAATTTACTCTACTCTATTTTGTAAAAGGGTTATTTTTCTTAAAACCATTAGATTGAGACAAATAGTCAGAGTGCTTATATATTCAAATTCATAAACAATTATTTTGAATGGGTCATAGATTCTTGTATACCACAGTTTATGAAATGCAAAATATGTATAATTTATTTTTTCTAAAACTACTGTGTTTTAGATGATTCAATTTGCAGATGATGTTGAAAAGGAATTAAGGACACAAGTTATTCAGGCCAAAGAAATAAAACCTGGCATATTTGGTAAAAGTATATTTTGGATATTTTATGATTAAAATTTTCAAAAACAAAATTTTGAAAAATATTTCACTATGTAATTTTTTTAATGTTACAGAAGCCAAGATCACAGAAGATACACTGAAGTTAGATAATATACCATATAATGACAGTGCAGTGCTAAAAGATGTAAATGGAGAAAGGCCCTGTTGTCAAGATAAACCAAATTTGAAATAAATTGAAATTATTGATTAAAATGAATTTGTAGTAGTAAGATAATATATGTAGCAATATATATATAGAACTATTTGTGTACTTTTTGTTATATAATCTGTGTGAATTTGAAATAGTCCTGCTTAATACCAAGTAAAACCCACATTTCATCTCAAATTTATAATTTGAATTAAGGTTTCTCTCTTGCATTAAGTGTTTAAAAAAGAGACAAACATATAGGAGAAAAGCACAAAATTTTGTAGTACTAGTAGTAAAGCAGTATAAAGATAAATAAAAAAGTGAATATACAAGCAATATGAAAAGGATAAATATTTATTAATCAGCAGCTACACACTTAGTTTATTATTTAGATAGATAGATTTGATATTAATAGATTTTTAGTCAAAGACAGGCATTAATAGTGAACAGAAAGCTCAACTTTAATTCTAATGTTTTACTTTCAGGAACAGCAAATTCCAAGCAAATAAGTATTATCAGAGTTATCTACATAGCATTGGTGAAATCAGCTAATATTAAACCAATGCTATTACATGTCGGTTTTTAAGTTGCATCACACTCTGTTTAGCCTTAAATGTGTAAATGCGACTTGGACTTGAGGTCTCGTAATATCTACACAAAAGCAAGCAAAATGGGGAAATTATTTTGAATATTTTAGTATAGTTTTAAGTAAATTTTTATTGCCTGTATAGGCAGCTATTGCGCGAATGCGATGGATTAGCTAGGACAGGTGAGTACTGGGAGTGGTCTATCCGTGACCAGAATACTTACTACTCCAACCTAAAGCCTACCCTCAAATTGCTAGAATAAGTATTTGTGGATATGCGTACAATACATACATACATACATACATACATAACATCACGCCTCATTCCCATAGGGGTAGGCAGAGACAACATCCTTCCACTTGCCACGATCCTTGCATATCTCCTTCGCTTCTTTCATTCTCATTAAACCTTTCATACAAGTTCGTCGGTTTAGAGTACTCTTAACCTGACCCTTCTTTAAAATGTCCTGGATTTGGTCCAGGAACGTTCGCCTTGGTCTTCCCCTTCCAACTTTCGCATTCACTCTTGACTCATAAATCCTTTTTGTCAGTCTCCTTTCATTCATTCTCTCTACATGCCCAAACCATCTAAGCATACCTTTCTCAATTTTAGTCACTACGTCTTCTTTTATACCACAACGTTCTCTTATCACACTATTTCTCACTCTGTCACTCAGTTTTAATCCACTCATGCTTCTCAACGCTCTCATCTCTACCGCATTTATTTTACTTTTGTGATTCTTCTGCCATACCCAACTTTCACTACCATACATAAGTGTTGGCACCAACACTCCAGCATGCACTGCCAGTCTAGCCCTTTGAGACACCATCTGGCTATTCATAAAAGCATGCAGAGCACCATTTACCATATTCCCTGCATTCACTCTCCTTTCGATATCACTTTCACATGTTCCATCTTTTGTAAATTTAGATCCCAAGTATACAAATTCTTTCACCTCTTCCACTTGTTCCCCATCTATCAAAATATTGCCATTCATCATAGATTCATCTCGTTCAAAAAGCATAACTTTCGTTTTGTTTACATTCACTTTCATTCCTTTCCCTTTCAAAGCTTCATTCATAATATTTAGCATCTCCTGTAGCTCATTAGCGGATGACGCAAGTATTACTTGATCATCAGCGTAGAGTAAACATTTGATGAGTAATTCATTCATTCTTAACCCATACATACTTTCTTTTAAATCTGTCAAACATTTATCCATGAAAAGGTTGAACAGCCATGGTGACGCAACACATCCCTGTCGAACACCTCTTTCGACAGGAAACCACTCCGTGTACGCTCCGTTTATTCTGACACAGGCACTAGAACCCTCATAGAGAGACTTCAATGCTTGGATCAGACAACCGCTCACCCCATACGTAGATAACGTTGACCACAGCTCATTCCTCACCACTCGATCATAGGCCTTTTCTAAATCTACGAACGCGCAATAAACTTTTTGGTGTTTAGCCAAACATTTTTCAGTTATGCACCGTAAAGAAAAGACCTGATCCGTACATCCCATTCCTCTTCTAAATCCCGCTTGCACGTCCCATATTTTCCCATCAGTTTCATTAATCACCCTTTCAATTAATATCTTTGCATACAATTTGCCGACGACACTAAGAAGGCTGATACCGCGGTAATTTTTGCACTCCTGCTGTGACCCTTTTCCTTTATATAGAGGGACAATTACGGCCTTGCTCCAATCTCTTGGAACTTGGCCTTTCTCCCAGCATATATTGAAAAGGCAGTACAGCTGAGCTGCAAAAGCTCCACAAACTTGCATCCACTGCTTCAGCGGGCCCCACTGCGAAATTAAAATTAGTATTTTTTTAAATCTGTTGTTTCGTATATTCATCCAAGTAGATAACTGACGGTCGTACGCGGAATAGCATTTTTTGTTGAAAAATTTTGCTTAGGCCTTTCTTATCAGGACTAAACTAATAATACAAAAGCCGCCATTACACATTAAGGATAATTTATCAAATAATATAAACCATAAATTCTGTTTAGCTTAATACTAAATGTGAAACTTGAAAATATTTAGTCATGATATCTGTGAAGGAAATTTTTTTGTCCATCTATTGCATGTTGCATTATAGCCGACCGCAAATTGGTTGTAAAGTAAATTGCGTTCGCAGATGCATTGTTGTTTCAGTAAACCATACAATGTTTTTGAGATGAAACCTTTACCCGGCCCGTGACACGCATGCAGTGGGGAATTATCGCGACGTCTTCTATCGTCCCACTCAGTGCAGCGATTCATCATATCTCTTGTCGCACCTACCTAGAGTGTTACACTGTACAGTGTTTTGTTTACTACCTTGCTTTGTAACCGGTGTTTTAATAGAAGAAATTCGATGTTACACATCTGCCTGGCGTTTTGTGTCGGATAAGTTTTTTTTATTTCTATAATAATATCTGTTTTAGAACTAAATTCGATGTCTCCTATTTTCATCGATGTATTTTAAAACATTACTAAATATAGAACATCACTAATATATGACATTTTGTAAAATGTCAAAGTCCTATGTGATTTTTCCAAAATATTAGACTAAGCCTTTCGTTATACCTGTAATTATTTAATATAAAAATGCTTGGTCGCAATATATTATCAAGGGCAATTTTGTTACGAACGCTGAGGAATGTTGCTAAAAATAACAATCAAATAAGAAATGATAGTCATGGGTAAGAATTAAATCTATGTGATGGTTATGTCATAAGGTGTTTTGATAGTAATATTAGACTATACAAGACGATGAATAAAATTTATATTTCATAAAGCTTCTAACTACATAATATACTTAACAAGCTGTGCATGGGCGTATTTTGTGCATTTTGATGATGGAAATCAAACACGTAACCAGCAAATCCAAAATTGTTTCTGAAAAATTTAATTAAAAGAAGTATATATAAAATTTCCGTATTTATGGAATACAGTTATCATTTATGGCCACTATTTTTAATTTGTTGTTAAACAGATTTACTTTAGCTATTTATTTTAAACTTTTTTTCTACATTTTATATTCATGGTGTCCATCATTGATATAAATAAGGTAATAGAGGTTAGGTAATTATTCAGTATATTAACTCACTGCTGGATACAGACCTTCTCAATCATAGGAGAACAGGGTCTTACAGTATGAACCCAGAACATTGCTCCAATGCAGGATGGCTACACATAACTTGGCATTGTTCCTCATATGTAGTTTTCCTTCACTGAAAAGCAAAATTATAATTTTTATAGATCAATTATGTAAGTTTTGTTTTTATTAACATATTAGTGGTGCTGCCCTGGTTTTGTACATAGAATGACAGAAATAACTTAGCATTACTTCATAAGAATACTCAAATTTAATAGCACCCAGAGTTATTCCAAGGAAATAGCAAGGTACCTTAGTAAAAGTAAACTATGTTTTTTATGACACAAAGATGAACAGTCCCCTGAAACAGTTTAATGGAATTGCGCGGATCACTGTATCTTGGTAGATATTGATAACATTAAAGCATTTCTATTCCAGAGTGTGGTCATACAGAGTTCCACCTCCAATGCCAATCAAAAAAACCATTTACCTAGCTGAATTTCTTGGAGGCTTGTGCTGGTATTGGATACTTTATCACATAGCTACTGAGCCAGAACATATCTACGTATGTATATCTATGTAATTTTATGTATAAAAAAAATCAAAATATTCCATACAATAAATAGGTTATAAACTACATTTTCATGAAATTGGTCTTTTACTTTAAAACCACTTTTATATCAATATGTTTTTCTTATTAACATAGAATGTTTGTTAAATTCCAGGGTGAGTGGCCTTATGTTGACCCAAGCACATGGTCTGATGAAGAGTTAGGAATCCCCCCTGATGGTGCTGGCCCATTGAAGAAGTGAATTTTTCTTTTTTAGTATTTGGATTTCACAATAAATATTTAAATTAGAGTATTTATTCTTTTTTTTTTAGCTAGTTTGTTAGGTTAGTTTTCAATTTAGGGAATTAAGAGCTCATAGGAGCTATTTTGTGCATATTAGTGTTTTTTGCTTTAATTGAAATTATTATATGAAATTGTATTCAAATTTATATAATAAAGTATGTTATATAGATAATACCCATGGACTGGTTAGCACATTATATATGAATTAACATCGCAGAGGTTAAAGAGGTAAACTGCAAAAAAAAAAAATATGCAAAATCAGTTATATCATGAAGCTCACAGAAGGGCGGCATTATCATAAAATTAACATTGTGGAACGCATAACTTCGCCAGCGTCCCGTAGATTGGAATAGGCAGAAAAGTGATTGCGATGTGCATAAAATTCCCATGAAATTTATTTTCGCTCCCTGTAATTCATCGAAAGTGCTTCGACTAGCGCCCATTAACTCCACTTCATCCGGTGGAACGCATAATCAGTACCATGACTAAATCCATCTATGTAGGACAACATACGGAAAATACATGTATTATATATACAAATTGACGCTATTAAATTAATAAATACAAAGATTTCGCATACAATTCTCATTAAAAGACTCGAACCGCGAGCTAATCATAACAATAACGTAATAACGATCATAACAAAATTAAATTTGGTTATGATCGTTATTACTTTATGTTATTTATCTGTGTACTACTCCTTAACTCTTTAGTCTTTTACTTAGATTAAAAAATATTGGACTATAATTATGAGTTGCGGTTTGACGTGAATAGAAAAACATTTTTTTTTCGATTGCACTCTGTATAATTGATTGTATTATTTAAGTATTATAACATTATTGTTTGTTGATGTAAAACATTTATTATATAAATGTGATGATGTGATTTTTGTATTCTGTTAAATGAAGATGGAGACTGCTACAAATCAAAAGGGTGAGTAATCGTCATCAGTCTTGCTGATGCACAAGTCTTGTTTGTATATAGATAACTGTAATTTATGAAATTATGCGAAGGTAAGTATGACACCCTTATATTGTCATTGTTTGTTAACATATTTTGGGTGTCGTAAATGCAGGTCAATCACCTGTTCGTTTACGGAAGTTTATATTCATTTACTATCGTCATATATTTATAATATTAAAAAACATATACATGTACTTGAGTTGTGGCGAGTTTGTCATATGACTCACTTTTTATGGTATTGTGATGTCATGTGAATACTAATATTGAAAATATAACACCGTATTATATGCCTGTATAGGTGAGAAATCGAAACCTTTACTTGCGATAAACTTCTATTTCAAATTCAATTCCCTGAAAGATTTTTGTATGGAATATGTTTATTCTTATCTGTCTGAAGATAGATAGCTGTTATCATGATCACATATGACTGCAATGATTATCCTTAGATTGTTTATTTTCATTTTATATTAAAAACAACTTTAGTCTTTTAATATTGAATATTATGTTTGTAAGTGATATACCTACATCTATAAATAACTAATAATTCTCACACAGCCGTTCTCAAAAGCCCTAGCATTCTATTACTTTCTAGAATTTTTTAAATTGTACTTTTAGAACAAATTATAATATCATTTATTTATATATTTAATAAATTTTGACGTTATTTCTAATACAAAATATATACAAATAACAGATGATAAGGGAACCCTCGTCTTACATCATTCTTTAATATTACATACATACATACATAGCATCACGCCTTATTCCCATAGGGGTAGGCAGAGACAACATCCTTCCACTTGCCACGATCCTTGCATATCTCCTTCGCTTCTTTCAATCTCATTAAATCTTTCATACAAGTTCGTCGGTTTAGAGTACTCTTGACCTGGCCGTTATTTAAAATGTCCTGGATTTGGTCCAGGAACGTTCGCCTCGGTCTTCCTCTTCCAACTTTCGCATTCACTCTTGACTCATAAATCCTTTTTGTCAGTCTCCTTTCATTCATTCTCTCTACATGCCCAAACCATCTAAGCATACCTTTCTCAATTTTAGTCACTACGTCTTCTTTTATACCACAACGTTCTCTTATCACACTATTTCTTACTCTGTCACTCAGTTTTAATCCACTCATGCTTCTCAACGCTCTCATCTCTACCGCATTTATTTTACTTTTGTGATTCTTCTGCCATACCCAACTTTCACTACCATACATAAGTGTTGGCACCAACACTCCAGCATGCACTGCCAGTCTAGCCCTTTGAGACACCATCTGGCTATTCATAAAAGCATGCAGAGCACCATTTACCATATTCCCTGCATTCACTCTCCTTTCGATATCACTTTCACATGTTCCATCTTTTGTAAATTTAGATCCCAAGTATACAAATTCTTTCACCTCTTCCACTTGTTCCCCATCTATCAAAATATTGCCATTCATCATAGATTCATCTCGTTCAAAAAGCATAACTTTCGTTTTGTTTACATTCACTTTCATTCCTTTCCCTTTCAAAGCTTCATTCATAATATTTAGCATCTCCTGAAGCTCGTTAGCGGATGACGCAAGTATTACTTGATCATCAGCGTAGAGTAAACATTTGATGAGTAATTCATTCATTCTTAACCCATACATACATTCTTTTAAATCTGTCAAACATTTATCCATGAAAAGGTTGAACAGCCATGGTGACGCAACACATCCCTGTCGAACACCTCTTTCGACAGGAAACCACTCCGTGTACGCTCCGTTTATTCTGACACAGGCACTAGAACCCTCATAGAGAGACTTCAATGCTTGGATCAGACAACCGCTCACCCCATACGTAGATAACGTTGACCACAGCTCATTCCTCACCACTCGATCATAGGCCTTTTCTAAATCTACGAACGCGCAATAAACTTTTTGGTGTTTAGCCAAACATTTTTCAGTTATGCACCGTAAAGAAAAGACCTGATCCGTACATCCCATTCCTCTTCTAAATCCCGCTTGCACGTCCCATATTTTCCCATCAGTTTCATTAATCACCCTTTCAATTAATATCTTTGCATACAATTTGCCGACGACACTAAGAAGGCTGATACCGCGGTAATTTTTGCACTCCTGCTGTGACCCTTTTCCTTTATATAGAGGGACAATTACGGCCTTGCTCCAATCTCTTGGGACTTGACCTTTCTCCCAGCATATATTGAAAAGGCAGTACAGCTGAGCTACCACAATCCCGCGGCCAGCCTTCAGCATCTCGACTGACACTCTGTCATACCCAGCAGCCTTACCTGATTTCATACCTTTTATCGCTTTCATGATGTCATCCATACTAATCTCGCTATCACTTGTCTTACATTCATTGCTATCCGCAGAGGCCATATTTACCTCTGCTTCATTTCTTTCAAACAAACTTTCAAAATGATCCTTCCATCTCTTCAATATCCATTCTTCTCCTTTTATTAAACTTCCATCTAAACTTCTGATTTTACAAAGCTCCGAGGAAGTAGATCTCCCTCGGGCAAATTGTATTGATTTCCAGAAAAACTTTTTGTTTGACTGAAAATCATCAGAAAGTCTCCTATCATACATATCACTGTATTCTTCTTTTTTCTTTCTTACAGCTTCTTTCACGATTACTTTCACCCTTTTGTATTCCATTCTTGCCTTTTTTACGTCATCATTCGTTGCCTTTTGCATTCGTTGGTTCGCTTTTGTAGCCAACCAATCGGACCAAGCTTTCTTCTTTTCACACACAGCTGCTTGAACATTTTTGTCCATCCACAAATTCTTCTCTTTCTTACCTTTCCTCCTTTTAGACACGCCACATACATCAATAGCAGCACCAACCACTCCATCTTTAAATTTATTCCATAAACTTTCAATCTCATTTCCTTCGTCTTCACTCTTGAATCGCCCACTCAAATTTTTCAGATATTCTTCTCTAACATCCTCTTCTTGCAATCTCTCCACTTTTATTCGTTCAAGAATGCTCGAGGTTTCCTTCTTTCTATGGCGCCACCGATTAAAAAGACCACCGATTCGGGCAACGACCAGGTAGTGGTCAGTATCGATGTCGACCCCGCGGTATACTCGAGCATCTAGAACTTTCTTCTTCAGTTTTTCGTCCACAATTACAAAATCAATCATACTTCTAGCATTCCCTTCTTCCCTTGTATACACATGAATCCCCTTGTGCTCAAACATAGTGTTTGCCACAAAAAGACTATGTTCCACACATATTCCAAGCAAACTTCGTCCATTTTCATTCACCCGTTTGTCACCAAACATACCAAGAGTCCTTTCATATCCATCACGTTTCACACCTACCCATCCATTAAAATCTCCTAACATAATTATTCGCTCATTCGGTTCACATTCATTCAACGTATCACTCACACTTTCCCAATACTCATCTATTTCTTTTTGGGCTTTATTGGACTTTCTGGTGCCCAGATCCGTCGGAGCATAAGCACCCAAGACAAAGATCCGAGTAAGTCCAACTTTTAGCCTGATCCAGATGAGTCTAGGACTCACGTATTTCACTTCTTTCACACAATCATCCATTCTTTCGGAAAGTATGATACCAACTCCCTGACAGCCTCTCTTATCACTGCTTACACCAGACCAGTAAGCTGTGTAAGGGCTATGTTTCGTGGTATCACATCCTTTCCTCTTTGTCTCATTCACGCAGAGTACATCTATGCACCTATCATGCATCATCTGGCATACTTCATCAATCTTTTCATTCATTCCTCCTCTTACATTCAAAGTAGCAAAGCGGCTCTCGGTAGCCCGCTTTTCGCCCCCATTAGGAACGTGACGTGATGGATTGCGAATCTCATCGCCGCCATTTTTGGAATGTAATAATATCACCATTGCGTTCCCACGAGTAGCAAGGGAACATAGGTCCATTCTGGCAGAGCCCCGCATGCCAGAATAAGGCTAGCCTATTTCTGGGTTCGCCCGGTCCCAGGGCCACCGCTTGCGACTAGGCAAATGCCCCTAGCCATGAGTCCCTCGGCACGGTACACCTTGGACTGGCAGGAAGTGGGTAGGAAAATGGAATAAAAGGGGGGAACGGGTCAAAAAGATAGGAACTTTGTAAGGAAGAGAAAGGAAAATATAAGGTAGTAGGATATTACTGACTCGGAAGACTGAGAAGATTCAGTAATAGCTCGGGGAGCCGGGATCGCATACCCGTGTACCATACTATGACTATCGGACAAATAGACAAAGATGTGTACCCCCTGACCAAATATAATCATCTGATAATATAATCCCCTGACCAAATATAATCATCATCATATATCTTTAATATTATCATCTGCTATATACTAGACATAATATGAAAATAATATTTGAGAATGCATAAGTATTGTAATAAGCTATTGAAACGAAAAATTTTGAATTTTTATAATCTCCAACCTTATAATCTTTTAGAAACACTTGCTATAATGAGTGGGAAAACCAGTATTGTGATCTTAATAGCTACTATTTTGTTTTTTTTTTTTCACCATTAGTTGGTGATAAAATGTGTGTTTATTTCCTTGCAGTTGAATGTATAGTCAACTATTCCTATGATGCATCAGAACCAGATGAGTTGACAATAAGACCTGGTGAAATATTAAGAGACGTAGAAATATTATCAGGTGGTTGGTGGCGAGGAGAGCTGAGGGGTAAACGTGGCATGTTTCCTGACAACTTTGTTTCTGTTCTGACAGAACAGAATGATACAAGGTAAGTGACATGTTACTTTTTACATTATGATATCTAAGAACAGAAAAATAATCGGAAAATGACCATGATGGCTTTATGAATAACATGCATTCTCTTTTGAAAAGAAAGCACAGGTATAGTTTATTCATACAAGATAAGATTTTAGGAATGTAGACCACCACACAGTTCCATTGTGGTTGGCAAGCTACATACAGGTTTCAAGGTTATGTACAGGTTTCTTTATATTGATTTCTTTTCAGAAAAGCAAATTGTTGAAAGTTCAATGATAATTTTGCCCATAAGTTTAAAAAAGAGAATATAGTGGTGTCTGTCCAGGATAAAACCCTAAGCTCTGGCATGTCTTTCCTTTATGTCATCACAGCTAATCGAGGTTTTCATAGCATACAATATTAACCTTTGTTCTTTTAATATTACTGAAAATTAAAAGACTAGCCATGTAACACCTGTATTATCATATGTTAATTGCTCCATACACTTTATTGAAATGTAAATCATTTCATCACAATATACAACCTGCTCACATATATTTAGCATATCTTAGTTGTATCATCTTAGTTAATTTGACTCCCCTAACCGAGGTGTGCAATGAGTGTGGCTGCGTCGTTGACACGGCCCAACAAACGCTTGAGGCTTGCCCTCAAGTGCCTGGGCTGCTCAGCGTGCCGCGTTCGTGGCGTTTATCGGTGTGGATCTTTCGCTCCCCTCCGTCATTAGAATGATGGTGAGCAGCGAGAGAGTATGGTGCACTACGATCTTCTGCGGGGATGTCATGACGCGGAAGGAGATGGCGATACGGTTGACGGAGGCGGACGTGACCACTTGGACCATTCGCAGGACAAGGCCGGGAAGGAGGCGAGAGGCCAGCGATCACCGTCTCCCTCCTTAGTGGTGACCTTTGGGTAACGGATGCGGGGTCCGTTGCCAAACAAAAAGAG
Organism: Elymnias hypermnestra; assembly: GCA_015832385.1. Lineage (NCBI taxonomy): Eukaryota > Metazoa > Arthropoda > Insecta > Lepidoptera > Nymphalidae > Elymnias > Elymnias hypermnestra. The sequence goes on along the minus strand of JACTOM010000063.1, from coordinate 3,494,092 downwards.
CTCCCGTGCGGTGGTTGGTGGCAATACATTATTGCTTCAGTCAAGCCACCTTCGAAGTAAATTTGCGGTCATTGACGAAGTTTGGCTTAAACGGGCACATCGCTGGCAGGGTTGCGAATGTCTGTTAGTCGCGTTCTCGTGACGCCGCCTCCGAGTGATGTAAGAGCGCCGCTGAGTTTTAGCCGGTATGAGTCCGGCATAACCTGGAACATCCTACCAAGTAGTCCATGTATCCACGTGGATTTCCCAGCGTTAAAAACAAACAAAAAAAGTCTTTTGTACTAATGATATGATTGTTTTAACCTCATGTTTTAAGATACGATTTTAGATAATTATAACAGGTTGGTTATGTATAAGTTATGATATTTAATAATATTGTAGAACATTTTTTTCCATCGTTAATAGTTTTGGCAATGCACGCGATAACAGATGTTTTTTTCACACCTTGGTTTTTATTAATGCATTTTTTTAGCTATTCCTATTTGATAAAGTATTATAGCTATGTTGCTTAGTGAAAATGCAGATTTGTAATGGTTAAAAAAATTTAAATTCGGCCTGGGAGTTTTACAGGGAAAACATAACTAACATACGTACAAAAACACAAACGTTTCCTCTTTATAATATAAGTTTAATTGAGTTTAAATTCTTTGAAATTTTGGGGTATTAGCAGTGTAATAATAGCTAGGTCTTAATTGTTAACAATGGAGGTAAGGGTTTGTGAGATAAAAGATAAGGTCTGAACCTGATAGAACCTTGAAATGTCTTTTTATTCTATAGAAGTCCTGTTGGGGTATATAATTGACAATATTAACCCTATGGCCTGATACCAAATAAAAGAACCGGTAGAGTAGTAATAAAGCTGTAATAAAACACATCTATCACTTGGATTGATGTTACAACTACACACAGAAACAGGTTCAAACCCTAGATTTGTTCTACACTACTTAGTTCTCTTTGTAAACTCTTTTATGTGTTTAATTGATGTTTAAAATTGGACTCTATGATGAAAGAAAACAACGTCTTGCCTTGAAATTATAAATATTCAACTTCCTAATTTTCCTGCTGGATTCAAAAATTGAACCTGGGATTCATAGTACCGCAGGGAGTATTTGCACGCCATAACGTCATCCAAGGGAACAAACTGTTTTTACTTACTTGCAAAAAAATTATCCTTATAAAAAATCCTGTTTATGCATATATTTTTTTAATTTAGCGCTTGCAAAAAATGTATGGATTAACAAATATTAATTTGAGCGATTTCTTTTTTTAATAACAGGTTTCGTTGTACCGCAATTTATTAGAATAATAATGATTATGCTTCTTATCTAATCACAGGAGATAAGACTTTATGTCACTCATAAAGTATTAGTCACTGTAATTTCAGTTTTACTTATAATTTTCGATTCGAATGGTATAAGTGTATTTTGGGTAATGACACTAAGTGGTTTAATTTAATCTATTAAAACCATTACAAACTCAATAAGGTTTAGTGTGCTAAAAAAATTGCAGACATAGGTGTAAAATATTCAAAACCAAAGTAAGTTGAGGCATTGAATCAGATATTGAAAATAAAAGAAAAACTGTGTTTCCTGTGTTTGTGATGATATGGTGTCGTTTTGAATAGGCCGGGAGAAGTTCAGGGGCGGTGTCGAGCCGTCTACAGTTATCAACCGGCGAATCCTGATGAACTGCCTCTGTGTGTTGGTGACGTGCTCGAAGTCCTTGGAGAGGTATCCAAATTTTTATTATACATTCTCGTTTTTATAAATCAAGAGTTTGATTAATTCTCACAAAGAAATATTCGTATCTTATATATGGATTCTAAGTTGTTCATTAATATCGTCATCAGTCATATATCATTAATGATATGAAAACTTCATCGTATTCGTACCAGTATATAGTAAAAATCATTAATTAGCGATATAGTCGTCATTATTACTGTTTATTAAGATTACGTATTTCTTGTTACATGTTTATGGCCTACAATAAGCACATCTATCTAATTTTTATTTCTTTTAATTTTATTTCTAGTTGAACTGGAAAAGTGTGGGACAATGTGTATAGTGAATATGTACTGAAAGACTGAAGAATAAAATTAACGAAACATTTTAAGCCTTGATGTTTTTATGATAGGTAGAGGAAGGCTGGTGGCAGGGGCAACGTGGAGGCCGTGTCGGGGTATTTCCATCAAATTTCGTATTGATGTTGGATCCACCGCCAGCGCAGCCAGCTCCTTGCGAGCCTGCCCCCGCTTTGCCACCAAAACCAGGTATGATAAAAATTATCCTAATATCTGTCTACTGCCTTAAAATTGTTGCCATTATATTGTCATATTTATAAAAATATCGTGTTTGTGGTCGCACTACTCCGAAATTCGTCACCTTCATCTTCACTGGTATTTCCGTCAGTACACGTTTTAAAAAAACTGCACGATATCGTTGTCTGTAAATTTTTTACAAAATCTTCAAAGGTTGGCGTAAACACATCGACGTTACTTAAAATAAAGGCCGAACGTGCTCACACAAAGAAAGTAACTCAGTTTCTTGAAATTTTAAAAAACATAAAGTTACTATACAGCTGCTATTTATGGTTCATTTAAAAATCTGCCTTAAATAGTTTTCTCGCTTATCCTGTTCTCTCTTACCCAGATTTGACTGTATTATTTATTAAAGTAAGCTCAAAAAGCGATTTAGAGCCATCATTATTTTGTTCATTTATAACAAATCTACCAGAACCTAACCAGAAAGTAATTTCTACTGTGAAGAAATTGACAAGAAAATTAAGTAAATTAGAGAATTGCTATGCTCGGAATCATAACCTGGACTTCTATCGAAGCAAGTACTCGCTCCATTACCCCAGCAAAATTTTAAAAACAATTTGAAATTTTACATTTCCCCTTTTGATTTAGATTACTTTGTTTTCAAAATTGCCGATGTGACAGGAAACAAGGTTATTACTCAATTTATTTGAGACGGTGAAATTATGTGTAAACGTTGAATCATTCACTGTAATTGCTTAGGGTTGTGATTGATATTGATAACTTTTTCCTTTGTATTGTTGTCGTGTGTGTCGAGTTCTTATGTTTTTTTGGCCATTACTCTTTATGAATAAGGAAATACTTTCAATTATAATAAGTAAATCTACATAGTTTGTTTCAGAGTATCCAATGGCAATAAGAAATTAAGCACTCTTGGTGTGAATTCTGTTCTAAACTTCTCAAATACATTTAATTTTATTATAAGAGTATTGCAAACCTTTAATAAGTTTCAGTATAAAATACCCCTTGTTAGGTTACAGCGCTTTCATCTTAGCTTGTAACACGACATAGAGGGAAATTATAATCAAGCGATAAACAAAAAAAACAATGTTATATTTTCTACAAAATGTCCTACATTCTATGTAGCCCGTATGAATTTGAATTGTGCTTGTCACGAATTTAAAAAGCTAATTTTGTAGGAGAGCCGTTTGAAGTTTAAACAAACTTTTAAAATCAAGCAATGCCGTAATAACATTTTATGGTACCACAGCGTCATTTTTGCCCATTTGAATGTAAGCTTTTAGTATAATAAAATATAGGTTTTAAATGAGTTGTCGTTAAACCAGGAATATTCTGTGTATTCATAGCTATGTTGCATATATTTGGGTTTAAAATAATCATATAAGTATACAATCTTATGGCAAATAGTTTCACTCTTAACTCGTGCGCGAAAAGTTATTAAATTGAAACTTAGCAAGGGTTACTATTCGCGAGAGCAAATGTTTTGGGATTAGCGACAACCAGGCATACAGACAAACAAAAAATACTCGTTTCATCGTATACATATTGTAAGCGTTAAATAAATATTCGTTATTGTGACATAATAAATCGAACATTTCAATTTAACTTGTTTGTACTCAGTAATAAATAATAATACATATCATACGTTAAGAATTTTATTGATTCATTGTTATACTGGGTTCAATTCTTATGTTTGTATTTTCGATACGTTATAAGATTATTCATTAAATGCAGTCTTTAATATTTATACATATTCCTTTCGTGTCTATTAGATAATTTTTTAGCCTTGTATTTTCCATTTTATGATACCTGTAACAAAATTAATAGTATTTTCCTTTTTTATTTTACTTATAGTATAATTTTATTTGATATATTGTGAAACTGTGAAATTTACTTTCAATAATGTAAATATAATGGGAAAATCCGTACTTAGTGACCATTTTGATTGTAAAATAGTGACGGTTTTTTAAATATATGTCAATCGGAAATAGTTTTCTAAAAACTCGTGAAGAACGAATTGTCTAATACCATTTCCGTATTATTGTCTTTCAAATGAAACCTGGGCATATCAGTTGGATGCTTTCAAAGCCTTAGCTAGAAAAAAACTTTTGTGATTAACTCCAATTTTATTTCTGCATATAGATTTATGATACATGATCACGAACAAAAGTAAATCAAGTGAAAAGCACGTAAATTTATTATCACTAAAAATAGGAATTATTAATCGGAAACGTGCTCATTCTGTAAACCAAAATTTAGTTAGAAAAACTATTACAAAGGTATTGATAAATTGTCATTGAATTTCAGTAATTTATTCATTACACTTGTTGTTTAAGGTTTGTGAAAACTTGAGTGTTGTACTAAGAATATTAAATCATATATAATATATAGACCAAATGTAAATTCTCGGTACTTCGAACAAAAATTCTTTTATGTACATATATTATAGTGAGTGTTATATTAAGTTTATGATACGTACATCTATGGAGAGGGCCACCAAAAAAGTGTGGATGAATTGTGTGAAAGAGGATATGTGTATTAAGGGTGTGAATGTAGAAATGACAGCGGATAGAGTGAAGTGGCGAAAGGAAACATGCTGTGCCGACCCCACCTAGTGGGATAAGGGCAAGAAAACAACAACAACGTACACCTTTTTCGTTTATTCTATCATAGTTATCCGCGAGTTGAAGGTTTCTCTCTGTATAATGAGTTTAAGAAGTTTGCTCGAAAGTAAAACCTTTTTTTACATCGCCTCAATTTTTTTGTCCATCTATCGCATGTCACATCACAGCGGAATAAAAGCTGTTTAACTTGTATGCTTTTTTCTTATGTCCACTTTAGACTAAAATGTATGTACAAAAATGAAACTGCTTCATTGGTCTAGTGGTTAGCATGTTCGATTACAGTCATGAGGTTCTGGGTTTGAGTCCCAGGTCGGGCCTATTCGAAATCGATATTGAGGTTTCTATTGAGATTTTCTCAATATTTGCCCGAAGTTAGGAAGTTGGCGGTGTGATCCACCCCCGTGCCTCGGAGAGCACGTTAAGCCGTCGGTCCTGCGCCTGATCTCTCTCCGGTCGTGTCGGATTCCTGTCTCATAGGACTATGAGAGTGAAGGAATAGAGAGTGCACTTGTGTACTATGCCTGCCAATCCACAGTGGAGCAGCGTGGTGGGTCTATGTTCTAAAAACCCTCTCTCATATGAGTGAGGAGGCCTGTGCCCATCTGTGGGACGTTAAAGGGCTGCTACTTACTTACTACTTACAAAAATGAATCAGTGTAGTTACTTCTCTTAAAATACAAGGTTTTCATTTGTTTTATTATGTGTTTGTAAAAGCCATGCATGTAAAAGCCTAATAGTGAGATACGTGGATTCTCTTTAGAGAGATCGCATATCTCAAACGCGTTTCTAATTCTCGGTAGACACCATTAAGTTTTTCTTTATAAAAAATAAAACTTATTGTGCTTTTCGGTTATTGATATGTGTAGCTTACCAACTCGAAGTGGAATACCGTGGTCGGTTTATGCTCTAAAAACCCTCTTTCCCACAAGAGGGGAGACTTGTGCTCAACAGAGGGATGTTAATAGGCTGCTACTTACTTTACTTCAACTATGTGTCAGAATTTTATTGATTTGTACTTTTATTTTTGCTGTTTAATAAGTCTTATGTCTTTTTGCAGTCAAAGAGCAATGTGTCGTCAAATACCCGTATACGGCGGTCAATGACGACGAGTTAACATTAGCTGTTGGGGACGTAGTGAATATAGTATCCAAGGACGCTCCCGATCGCGGCTGGTGGAAAGGCGAGATAAATGGGCGCTATGGCATGTTCCCGGACAATTTTGTCAAGTTACTACCAATAGGTTAGTGTTTAAAACTTTTGCCTGCGAATTTGTTTGCAACGACTTCAAAAGTGGATCTAAACATGTTTAATTTATTATTATTAAGAATGAAATATGTTTATTATTGCTAATTATCCTACTCCACAATTATTACGTTCATATCGTAGCGAATCGACGTAAAACTTTGATGTTCTGTTATAACAGAGACAATGTTTGAAATAGGGTTGTCAATCCGAATATGCCCGGGACTATATTTATATTTAATTTTGAGAAAGAATTATTTTCGCTCGTAATTGGATGAAACTTTACTCAACTCCAATGATTTATGTTGTTGAGAACTTCGCTGGCATAATTGTGAAAGCTTAGTTATCAAAGATTATAGGATTCAATGTCCGTTAAGGCAAATTTAGGTCTTTTTTATGTCTGTTTACGGTAAGTATAAGATGGAAGCCCGCTAAGGGCATGGTGCCGGAACCCAATATTGGGAGATCTGTTAGAGAAACGAGTGCTCGCAACGAGGCTTCTTTGCCGGGACACTTAATAACATTCGCGACGTTCAACTATCATCACTAATGCCTTCACGGCATTTGTTTGATAATCTAATATATAAAATTCTTGAGTCGCATACAGTGTTTGTTGCCTAAATCCCCCGAAACAGATTGACCGATTTTTATAAAATAGTACATGTATATTCGGTTTATCTCAGATTATAATGTAAACAATTTTTGATACCCCTGAGTGATAGGGTCTTTAGGCGCATTAGGGTAAAATTATTACGGATGAAACGTGTGATTAGCGTCACGAAGATGTGCAGCGTTTTTATACGAATTCGTTTGAAGGTTGAAAGCAGGTTTAATATTTACAAATGACATGTGGCAATTTAATTTGCCACTCGTCATATTATAAGTTAATATACTATTTTTCGACAAATATTTCATAAAATCTCTTTTCTAAATGTTAAATTCAAAAATTCATTCAGAAACGTAGCATTTTTATTTACAATTCATCGTTTGAGACTTCAAAAAATTATTTGTATTAATTTTCGACACTTGTAATATTTTAATGAAAATAAAATTCACTAAATTCCAAAAATCCTTCCTTTTTCCCTCCAAGTCGCGGAAATCTAAAGTTTCCGCCAAACATCATTTGTAATAGCAATATTAATTAATTAATAATTTTCAATCTTTGGTAGTCAATAACGGATCAATTATCACTCGATCAGTTTTCCTCGCCAGGGTTCTGGTTGTTCTCATCCAGTAAACAGTACGGAGGGGAGATTATAACGAAACCCGTCTCCTATCTTCCTCTTGCAATAAGCTTTCTGTCAGTATCTTAACTTGGAATAAATTATGTGTCAAAATTCCTCTTTAATTTCTATTAAAATCCCCGACATTTGATCGATCTGTGACCGATTAGTCGTTTACGTAAAAGTTGTTACGATAACGTGTCGTCACAAGGTTAACTGCAGCTATGTGACAACAACTTCGATAAACATTTTGCAGCGTAGCTATATCCTACTCGAATGTGTTCGGTGTATTAGTTCGCGTTTATCGATTTATGTAGGATTTTATTTCTCACCTACGTAATGATATTGCTAAAGTATTATTACGTGCAATAAAATAATTAATTCGACATCTTTATCTGTTAACATTGATGTTTATTTTTTCCGCAAATTGCTATTTTTTTATCAGTAATACTTAAGGGAATAACTAAGGTTTTCCTTTTCCCTAAATATAGGAGTAGTTGTAAATATAGTTTGTGTAAACATAAAGTGCGTCTGAATTGCGCGGGAAATGTAAATATGTTTTTAGATATAAAGTTTAACTTTGAAGGACATACTAATGTGTGAAATTTATCAACTTGATAATTAATGTTTAATATTATTAGTGACTGAGTATTAAAAGGCTATGTTATGGAAGAATTTCTTGAAATTAATATTTTTTAAAAGAGTGAATGAAAACTCGTAAATTAGTCGTTACATTTAAGGTAAGTTCAATTTTTAAGGATAAATAATCAATAACTTACATTGTGTAGGATAAATGTGCAGAAAAGTTTAATATCACAAAATAAAAAATTAAAAAAAAAAATTACATATCCAATGTTTTTGTTTATCTATTATGTAAGACTATATTAAACCTCTGAATCGAGGAGTATATTGTCGTTTATAACTACTAATTTAGATCAGTGTATTTTATATAATATTGCATACATACACATTAACGATGAATCCCTAAAATATTAAAATCAATTACCTTGTTTGATTTACTTTGTTGTCCATTGACACACCCCATGGAGAGTAATTATACCTACTCTAAATAACGTCGAAATATGCGATAAAGCACCTTTAACACCTCACCACAGTAAGCACCAATTTTTTAAAGAAATTAACTCCCCTCACCCTATGTATTATCTATACCTTATTATGTAATTTTCTCAAAAATTGTTAACATATCGAGTGAGATAATATTTTTGTATATTGACGATTTTTCTGTAGGTTAAGTGCAATAAAGAAAAGATAAAGTGACATTAGCAGGAGGTTTGGATTTGAAAATTTAATAACTCTCAATAAGGTCAATAAAATAAGTAAACTCTAAATACAGTATAAACTGTATATCCCGTCATATAGATGTAGTTAAAGTATAGATAATACCGTTATCAATTCAGGATGCGAATAATAATACTTTAATGATAATATTTTGTTATTAAATATCTTTGCGTGGACAATGTCACAGGTCACTCGGATTTGTAGCATTTGGCGCACTGTAATTTTTTCCTTTCACCTTTAAACGTAATTAAATTAGGTGACATTCGAGTAAATATGAAAGGTACATTATTTCACTTGCGTAGTACCCGATCCCGATTGAATATAGGGAAATCTGTATTTAGTGGTAGGCTCCACTGTGGAAAGACTAATTTTGTTACATTACAAGTCTAACGCGAATAGTTTTGTAGATCTCGTTACAAGTGAGTGAGTGCGTTTAGTAGTCTAAATTTCGTTTTATTGTATTTCTAATGAAACAAAGTTTCGTCACATCGATAGTATAGTTTTGATGATATCATAATGAATGATTTCATGAGTCAGTTTAATGACCTAAATCTTCGCCCTAAACATTTTATTTTTAAAGAAATCAGTTTAGGGCACTTCACTAGGGGTCAATATAGTTTTTTTTTATAATAATTCATTATTTAATTTTTATTAATAATTGCCTTTGCAAAAATTTACATTTATTTAAAGCTCATGTAAAGGATTTATAGTTGTATACATAATGAGTTTAAAAAGCTCGTGCCACCTAGCGTTAGTAATTTCAAATGCGTTTTATTACTGTTAAATAAACGCGAAATTTGAAATGGCAAAACATAGCTTATCCTAGATCCTAGTTCACACTTTTAATATATGTATTTAGTATTAATAGACATTATGATATGTAGGAGTCATTAAATGTTGTTTTGTAACAGAAATTTGAATACTGATAGTGAATTACTTGGAGCCCGCCTACTCAGTTTTTGTGCTCGATGTTCTGCTATTGACATTTCTTATGAAGGTTGTACGCGAGTGGTCAGAGTCGTGATTTTGCGTAACCTTACCTCATCGTGTCGTGCCTCCGCGCAGTGTTTAGTATTTCAATAGTGTAGAGTGAACGTCAATATAAACTTGGTTTTTAATACTAAAAATGGGAGTAGAAAGTGAGTTTGTGTGTATTTACCATTACCGTTATACCACCTGTATATAAGTAATGCCCTGTATCTTTGTTAAACAGTACCTTAAATATTTTTAGAAAAAATGTAATAATACTGGCACATTGATTAGATAACCCAGTAAACTTTTAATAGTTCATACCAAAAAAGCATACAGTACTCTTACTTTTATTTAGAATTACGTTTTACGAAATTACGAAATTATGTCAACATAGAGTATTTGTTATAATTTTTGATTTATTTTGGAACTTGATATTGTCGCTTACTGGAGCGAAGCGTCGCCACGTCGCCTCTCTTCACACTCCTAAAAAATTTCTTTGTTTCACATCTGTCAGACTTCCTGGGACGGAGAGGATTTTTTGTTTTAATTTATTATTGGTTATATTATTTTTTTTATGTCAATCTGTATTTAATAATTTCTTTTTCTTGACTCACATGGTAATCATTTATACTTCTACAATAATTTATACCACCGTGTATATCAGATCTTTTGTAATAAATTGTATTCTATTACAAAATTCTTTTTAGGTGTATTATTACTTCTTATAGTTTCGTAATGTAATGTTATAAATTATTCATAAAGTTAAGCAACGAGTGTTAAAATGTGAACGTGATTTTTTTGTTTTTGCATTAATGATATTTTAAAGAATTGAGATTTGCATTTCACTATTGCTTATTACCTCGAAACGATAATGATGATAACTTGTTTGGTTAATTATTTATTTTCTTGTCGGATTCTCGTTTAAAGTCATTAGTGTTATTAACTTGATTTTAATTAATTTCCGATAAAAATTAACGTATCAGTAACATTTCTATTTCATTCAAGGGAAAATTGTCTATTAGAGTTACTTAGTTCTGTGACTTAATTACTTTCAAAAAGTACAACTAATTTCGTCATCGAAATATTTTTTTTTATTGAATGTAATGTAAACGCCATCAAGTCTTAGGAAGATATATTTTTAAAAAAATGTCGTTACCAATACATTTTTATTTTCTTATGAATTCCTTATCAGTGATAGACATAATAATAACAATTTTTAGAAAGGTTAAATTTGTTTTATATTATTGACAAAAAGCGATAGATTCCTGTGAAGGTTGATTTTTTAAATTTTTCTTTCATTATTTGTATATTATAATAATTAATATAGACCAATATAGGATAGTATGTGTAATGAAGCAATAACTTTGTTTACAGTAACTGAAGATATAGAAGAGAAGAAACCAGATCGACCTCCCACCAAGACTAATACACTTTACCCTTTTTTGAATATGTACACCGAAAACACCTCCTCCGTTAAAGAGTTTACCACGTCGAAAATAAGGTAAGATCTATTTTACTATTCTTAATATTATTTCACACTCTCCATATATATCTTTTAAAATTATATTGAAATGATGATAATATTACAAATAGTTTGTTGTGCGTTTGTCCTAGAACAAGTTGTGAAGGATCCATAGCAAGATTTTTAACTCGTTCTTTATAATGATCGTAGTTAAACATTGGAAATAATATGACGAAATGACTAGGTCCGACGATTCAAAATAGATTCGATGATGTTAGGACAATGTATTTTACAGATTATAAATATTTACAATAATTTGCGGTTTTGTAAATTATATCCTAACGTTTGTAAACCTTCAGTATGAACCGTCACAGATATATAGTCTTCCTGATTTAAATATTTATATTTCAACCACATACACGACATGTTTCCGTATTTTTTCTAACGTAAACTAAAATCGCGATAGCCTAAGTAACATCTGATTTGATTCGATTTGTTCACTTTTGGTTGTAATGTTTTTACGTTACAGTTTTAAACATTTAAAATGAGTCAATACTGTAGTAGTATAGAGCGGGCTCGAACAAGCGACACTTCCGTGTTCAATTGTTTGAAACGAATTGTCTTGCAAATGAGATATACACAAAGTGACTTACTTTCACGGACATTAATCTTTAAAGCAGACAACCTTTTCGGACAAATTGACTATATTGCATATATTAGTGCATTTGGACCTGTTTTGTTATTGCTGATAAGTTGTCGCTTGGTTGTGATCTCTTCTAATGGCAAGTTATAATACAGTCTTAAGATTGAAGCACGCTAAGCTGGTAACAGGTAATTTATCTGTTATGACTTCTACGCAGCATTATCGGATTTTTTTTTAACACGAAGTCTTTGCTGGTAGGTAAGTAGCAGCCCATTAATGTCCCACTGATGGGCCCAGGTCTCCTCATTCATTTGAAAGAGGGTTTTTAGAGCATAGCATTACGTACCAAGCTGCTCAACTGTTGATTGATAGGCATAGTACACAAGCACTATTCCTTCACTCTCATAGTCCGATGTGACAGAAATATGACTCGACCGAGGAGAGATCAGCCGCAGGACCTACGGCTTAACGTGCTCTCCGAGGTCCGGGGGTGGAGCACACCGCCAACTTCCAACTTCGAGCAAATATTGAGAAAATCAATAGAAAGTTCAATATTGATTTTAATCGCCTTAGAGAACTAGAATCTAGATTTACTACGCTTGCAACATTGTGTTGCTATACTACTAATGTCATTTGTGTTTGGAATATTTTTTGATAAATATTAATTTTACAACTAAAACAAATTATTTTCATAAACAGCTTAATGTATTTTAATGGAAATTTGTATTTTATATTATTATTTATATTACGGGGAGACAGAAAAACTTTTAAAAACGAATCTATAATACTATTCATAAAAAGTTGAGTCCATGTGAATGCATCGCATTCATAAACTCAAATCAAAACATACAAATACACACACGCATTCATACACTTACACAACATGCATGCATACTTATAACATACAGAGATGTTATATTTGTGTAAAAAGTAAAATTGTGATATTATTTTTAAGTACGATTAATCTAATGTTTAACTGTTTGACAGATTTAAAAGAAAGTATGTATGGGTTAAGAATGAATGAATTACCCATCAAAAGTTTTCTCTATGCTGATGATCAAGTCATACTTGCGTCGTCCGCTAATGAGCTACAGGGTAATAATTATGAGTGAAGCTTTGAAAGGGAAAGGAATGAAAGTGAATATAAACAAAACGAAAGTTTTGCTTTTTGAAAGGGATGAATCTATGATGAATGGCAATATTTTGATAGATGGGGAACAAGTGGAAGAGGTGAAAGAATTTGTATACTTGGGATCTAAATTTACAAAAGATGGAACATGTGAAAGTGATATCGAAAGGAGAGTGAATGCAGGGAATATGGTAAATGGTGCTCTGCATGCTTTTATGAATAGCCAGATGGTGTCTCAAAGGGCTAGACTGGCAGTGCATGCTGGAGTGTTGGTGCCAACACTTATGTATGGTAGTGAAAGTTGGGTATGGCAGAAGAATCACAAAAGTAAAATAAATGCGGTAGAGATGAGAGCGTTGAAACGTATGAGTGGATTGAAACTGAGTGACAAAGTAAGAAATAGTGTGATAAGAAAATGTTGTGGTATAAAAGAAGTTGTAGTGACTAAAATTGAGGAAGGTATGCTTAGATGGTTCGGGCATGTAGAGAGAATGAATGAAAGGAGGCTGACAAAAAGGATTTATGAGTGAAAAGTGAATGCGAAGACCAAGGCGAACGTCCTGGATCAAATCCAGGACATTTTAAATACGGGCCAACTCTAAAACGACGATCTTGTATGAAAGGTTTAATGAGAATGAAAGAAGCGAAGTAGATGTGCAAGGATCGTGGCAAGTGGAAGGACGGTGTCTCTGCCTACCCCTATGGGTAAGGGGCATGATTCTCTGTATGTAATGTAGATATGTAACTGACCTAAACGGGTGGATCATTTTTTTTATGTATGTTCAGATTGATTCAAGAATAGTTTAGATTAACACTGCCATCCGAAAAATAACCGATCTTCTTAAATTTCCACAGTATTATACTATATGTTAACAGCTATTATATTATGTGAAAATTTTATTACAGTATGCACAAGGACAGTTCACTGAATAAAGAAAGCAGCACACAAAGTACAGTCACGCACATAAACAAAAGCGAATCGGATAAACTAATACAGAATGAAACTGTGACGGATAAAACACTTGACGGACAGGTAAGATATGAAGCGAAATTAAATTAATCTATACTGATATAATACTTCGAATTTAAATATTCTTTTTTGTATTAAAAAATCAATTCATCAAGGAATGATATTGGTATCGTATAGTCTCAACCAATAGGAGGGAAGCCTCAATGAAAAATTTTGCAAAATCGAACAAAATTTATTCCTTTTGAGAACTTCCGTTGAGTTGGTAAACGTTTAAAGCTACACACCAAACATATACGTCTTGATTGTTCTTAAAACAGTTGCTTAGTATTAATCTAAATATTTATAAAACAAAAAAGTAATAGTCAAAATGATGATCTTTTATTTAAAATTGCAATTAAAACATGGCACTTGCTTCTGTGTAATAAAACAGCATCGTACGTCTAAGCTCGAAAACGTCTCCTCTTATGAGTCAGAAGTCCTTCTGTTCCTGAAAGCCATGATGGTTTAATAATAAAGCGCATAGAATCTTAATCACAAGAGTCGCTGGATCGAAATTTAGGCAGGCACCACAACTACCTTTACATGTATAGTAGTTATGTACCTTGGTCCATTAGGTAGGACAACAGGTTCCTGGGGTGTGAGGCCTGCTACTGTGCCATAAAACAGCGGGATGCGTCTAAGCTCCAAAAAGTCCCCTCTTATGAGTTAGAGTCGTTTCCCAAAAAAATATAAGTCCCGGTAGAAGGAAACACTGATCCTGAGATATTGGTAAAAGAAAATAATTCAAAAATCTCACTATAATTTGAAAGATTAAAAGTAGTTTGTTGTGGATTCTTCAAGATTGTAAGTCGTTCGTTAATATCATGACCAGTCGTACGTTAAAAATAATGTATGGAATGCACACACACACACAATCTTGATAATATATAAATAAAGTGAGGGTTACATTTGATTTCTTGATATTTTCAGGGAAAGAAACCACCAGTGCCATTAAAGAAAAGTCCTACCCCGATATCAAGCGTTGGCGGATTATTCAGTGGTCTCAAAAATAAAATGTTGTCATCGACTTCGGATAAGACGTAAGTAAATCTCACTAATATTTTATATGAAAAGATACAGTTTGTATGCCTGGCTAGATTTGTCTCAATTTGTCGTATTACTTGGATTAATTTACAGGCCGGTTTTGATATGCAACATATACATTCTTATATTAGCACGGTTTTTTTAGTGTGCTAGTCACATGTTATTCCTCTCACTCAAACAAACGCGATACCGCTGTATGGAAAGACATAAATGACGCTGGTTTCGTTTTCCTCGACTTGTACGGCTGCGTTTGTCGCTCAGTCGCCTCATGGAAGCGCAAGACGTAATGTTTTCATGAATCTGTTTCAGATTTCCATATAAATGACGTGAAAGTTAAAAGCGTAATTACTGTGTTTCTTTACAGTATCCACTTTCCGAACCATTGATAACCAGTAGTAGGTTACTAACGGGAAAATTAATGATAAAAGAGCTTATTGAGTCTACTTAAAATAAGAAATATTTTGATTTTCTAGAGAGAAACCATCAACAGTTGTATTTAGCGGCAGTAATAGCAGTGTCGAATGGGATAGGACGGACGGTATTACGTCTAGTAAGGCCAGCCCTGGCGCCAATTCTAACGCCAACACCAACGTCAATGCCAACGCCAACACAAGTACCAACACCTTCGACCACGTCGAAAGAAATTCCATACTAAATGACCCGAGGGCCGGCAGGTACGTATTTTTTTTTTATAGAAATAAAGTGGACCTGGGTCCGTAGACAACGTAACTTTCGAAAATTGTTAACGCTTAAAAATGTATAGGAATGAAGTTTCATTTTTCGATATGGTGTTAAATGAATATTGTCGACCATTGGCAATTGCCAATAGACCACTGCAACGTCCAATATGTTGTAGATTGAAATACCTCAGTAGGTTATATATATCATATTGGATGTTGCAGTATATATATATATAAAATTTCCCTGTCACAATGTTGTGTTGTGTGTACCGTACTCCTCCGAAACGGCTTTACCGATTTGTACCAAATTTGGTCTGAGAATCGGGTACTATCTATTTTTCATACCCCTAAGTGATAAGGGTTGTTGACCCTTAAATTTTTTTTTAATTTTTAACGAAATTTTTTTTTTTATTTTTTTGTGATACAGCATACAAAATACACACAACCCTAAATTTTCACCTTTCTATCACCAACCCCTATTTTTTAATAGAGATAATATCAATTATATGGTAAAACAACGTTTTCTGGGTCAGCTAGTATGTACAAATATACACACTATCAAAGCTTCAAGTTTCACCCGCGTAGATACCGATCTCGTGGTAGTGGAAAGTCTACTAATTCGGACTTTAGATTTTTTTTGTCAACATAAAAGTTTTATTTCACTTATTATTACTTTCGGATAGATATACAAATATGTGTACTGAATATTCCGGAAGAACTGTGTTAACGAATAAAAACAGTCATTTTGGAATACATGAAATCTTTTCTATCTGTATGTGTGATGACACGTGAATAAAATGGTTTACCGAAAACAAAATGAATATTACCATTATCATGTACTACATTATATTATAACATTCTTTTGTTTAGATATGACATTTTAAGATTAGTTATATCTTCTGAATAATATATCTCATTTTAATAATTGAAAAAGAGTTTTACAGGTTTTGTAACGGTCCTTAATTAATAGGAAAAGGATGAATACAGCGGTATAATGTGGTTTCATTATTGTCGGCACTTTGATTAACTTTTAAAATGTAAAAACTAACATGACCAACTAACAAATGGTATCGCGGACATTTTTTGTAGATCTTAATACATTCTACAATACTGTAGTAAGCTTTTCTTGATCTGTCATCAATAGTTTCCCCAGCGCACGCGATGACAGATTTCTTGTAATAAATTTTTGAAATCGGTCCAGCTCTTTGTGTGAAAATATATCAGACATATATACATTAATACAAAAACACCGATGTTTCATTGATTTATAATATTAGTTTAGAATATAAAGTTCTTATGAGGATCCGATATAATGGCTCGAGTATTCTCTTCACTAGCAAAGGTCCCGAATTCAATTCCCGGCAGGACAAGTTTAAAAATTGTCTTTTGTGATTTCTTTAGATGGTTTTGTAACTGGCTTCGGCCGTGGCTAATTAACATTCTGCTTACGTGCTACCAAAATAAAACCTTCATCGCGGTTCAAAGCTGTATAGTAATCATTGCAAGCTATGTTACCTCTGATGAAATTAGTGCGCTTCTTTATTATAATGTATTATTTATTTTACAGAGTAAAAGCACCGCGGCGGAGACCGCCCAGTCAGGCACTACGCGATGACACACCGCAACAAATCGGATTAACAAACGGACACGAAGGTAAACGTTATTATATAATTAAATTACCTGACCCGCGCAATTTCGCCTGCGTACACTTAAAGGCGTGTCTTAAAGTACGGCGACATCTATTTGAAACATACGGCCCGCCAGCCCTTGTGCCCCCACTTTTTAAATCTGATATCTTCTAAGATATCCATTTTAATGAAATGCTGTTTAAGGCAGTTTATATATACATTAAGTTACGACGTATTTAATGTATTTCGTTTTATAAGGAATAATACCTAATTGTATGTAATAGTTTGCTTATTAACTTGTCTTTTTTTGTAACATGTAAAATATAAAAATGGTTACTGTTGGTTATCAATTTAGACATTTAGACCATCAATTTGGACCGTCGCGGAGCATTCTATCGATATTTTAACAATAAATCAAGCTAGAGAGCGTTCGCGATTTAAACGTACAAAAATATGTTTGTACATACATATATACATGGCATCACGCCTCATTCCCATAGGGGTAGACAGAGACAACATCCTTCCACTTGCCGCGATCCTTGCATATCTCCTTCGCTTCTTTCATTCTCATTAAACCTTTCATACAAGTTCGTCGGTTTAGAGTACTCTTGACCTGGCCGTTATTTAAGATGTCCTGGATTTGGTCAAGGAACGTTCACCTTGGTCTTCCCCTTCCAACATTCGCATTCACTCTTGACTCATAAATCCTTTTTGTCTGTCTTCTTTCATTCATTCTCTCTACATGCCCAAACCATCTAAGCATACCTTTCTCAATTTTAGTCACTACGTCTTCTTTTATACCACAACGTTCTCTTATCACACTATTTCTCACTCTGTCACTCAGTTTTAATCCACTCATGCTTCTCAACGCTCTCATCTCTACCGCATTTATTTTACTTTTGTGATTCTTCTGCCATACCCAACTTTCACTACCATACATAAGTGTTGGCACCAACACTCCAGCATGCACTGCCAGTCTAGCCCTTTGAGACACCATCTGGCTATTCATAAAAGCATGCAGAGCACCATTTACCATATTCCCTGCATTCACTCTCCTTTCGATATCACTTTCACATGTTCCATCTTTTGTAAATTTAGATCCCAAGTATACAAATTCTTTCACCTCTTCCACTTGTTCCCCATCTATCAAAATATTGCCATTCATCATAGATTCATCTCGTTCAAAAAGCATAACTTTCGTTTTGTTTACATTCACTTTCATTCCTTTCCCTTTCAAAGCTTCATTCATAATATTTAGCATCTCCTGTAGCTCGTTAGCGGATGACGCAAGTATTACTTGATCATCAGCGTAGAGTAAACATTTGATGAGTAATTCATTCATTCTTAACCCATACATACTTTCTTTTA
Organism: Elymnias hypermnestra; assembly: GCA_015832385.1. Lineage (NCBI taxonomy): Eukaryota > Metazoa > Arthropoda > Insecta > Lepidoptera > Nymphalidae > Elymnias > Elymnias hypermnestra. The sequence continues at coordinate 3,475,491 of JACTOM010000063.1, read as the reverse complement.
AATCTGTCAAACATTTATCCATGAAAAGGTTGAACAGCCATGGTGACGCAACACATCCCTGTCGAACACCTCTTTCGACAGGAAACCACTCCGTGTACGCTCCGTTTATTCTGACACAGGCACTAGAACCCTCATAGAGAGACTTCAATGCTTGAATCAGACTACCGCTCACACCATACGTAGATAACGTTGACCACAGCTCATTCCTCACCACTCGTAAATACATACATACTTAAAAAGAATCATAGATCATAATCAAAGACACATATAATATTCTGTTGTTTTAAATGTTTTTATTATCACTTTCTCATTTTCCTGTTTTGTACCATATTTTAACTACCTGTTATTATTTGTTGTTTCGCTAACAGAGGTTCTTGGTTCCATTCTCGGCAAGAAATTGCATTTTCTAATTGGTCTGTCTGGACTGATGGAAAGTTTCAGCCATAGCCACTTACCACCCTTGCAATAAATGCGAGCCGCAAAGTAAAACAAATTGCTTTCCAGTAAGTAAAACTGTGTAGAAACCATAAAAGGTCTATTACAGTTTACCAGGTTAGCGCACTTCCATCTTGGACTGTATCATCGGTTACCATTAGACTAGATTATAGTCAACCGCTAACGTAACAGCAATAGAACAGCATAGGTTTTTCCTATGTGGAGATAGTTTCGCATACTGTTTTTCGTGTATACTTTAAGGCCTAAGTAAAACATCTATTCCAGTACCAACTGAAAAGCCACCGTCAGAGAAAGCCGAAGAGATCAGACCTCGTACAAGGGAATGGGAAAAACATAAAGCACCGTGGATGGAGGAACTGAAACTTAACCAGGCCAAAAAAACCAGTTTCGGTTCAGAAGGGAAATCGCGTTCAGTTTCATCGTCATCAGAGACCAGTAATACGACATTCAAGACTGCCGGTGGAAGTACGGATAGGTTAATATCTTAGTCTTATAAATTTATCTATTTCGCGACTTCGGAAAAAGTTAATATTCATAACCGAGATAACTACTTATAGGCTTACAAATATTTTCATAACATTTGTGGCCCATCTTAAAGAAAAGGTTTCTGACCTATGCTTTAGTTAGTTAAATAATCACTAGTAACAAATCTTACTAGATTTATTATTAGATGGTTGGCTAATAGTTTCTTATTTCTTGTCTTTCTAAAAGTCAAATTCGAATAGGCAATAGTGAAGCTGTGACACTAAAATTGAGTATTTTTTTAAATAACGTCACTATGCTTTTGATTATGTGTAAAAGCTTTTATAGAAACCTAATCATCTGAGTGTGTCATTTTTACAATTATTAGAATTAAGTCAAATCCCAAACATTAAGTATCGATTACTAAATGTATTATGCGTTAAATATGCTTTGTTTTCCTTATATAATTTTTCCCCAGAATTAGATCCTTACAAAGGTGAAAAAATGTTTTTTTTTTTGCTCGAAATCAATGGTTTCTACTATAATAAGGATTTTTATGTCGAAAACGAAATATCTTTTGCAAAACTCATCACCCCCAATTCGACTATTTACTCATTAAATAATCCTGTAGATATGTACCTATGAAGTGATACATCTTGCTGAGTGACACTTGATGTTATTTTAAATATTAATTTGTTGTCCCAAAAAATCCCGTAATAGATTTAAAGGTTGTCTTTTATGTGTTCAGTTTGAAAAATTATATTACTGCACTGGATATTATTATAGATTCAGAACGCGCTGGTCGTTGCACAAGAAATACAAGGCCAAAACCTATTAATAATCGTTGCTTCTATAATGATCTAATAGGCGTTAGTCATGCTGTTGCGTTTATTTAGATATAAAGATAAAATTGAAATGTACTTTTGAAGTAAATGCGTTTATTCGAAAATACATTAATAAACTTGCCTAGCGAGCCCGTTACCTTAAAATCGAATCTTGTTCTCCGAAAACGACTGAACAGATTTGGTTTGTCTGACTTAACAACACATATACATACAGAGTAATTCTCGTTTCATTACATAGCGTTTGTTAGTATTTATTTTTTTACTTCTCTTTTGTGTTAATTAAAAAAGGCACCTATGGCGTCTCTTCAAACTGTAGTATAGATACTGTAGTCTATATAACACACGAGTTTTTATTAGTCACTAACACTAAATTTGCTAAAGAGATTCGGCTTAAATTTAGCAAACATCTAATTTATTTGAAATATTTTAATAAATATAATGCATTGCTTCATTGTTTTTATCGTCATGAATGAGTTATTGAAGTGACAATCATGAGTATTTACTAATATGTGATAGTAATTTACTAAACTGCTTTCACTATAATCATACTTAACCTCATTATACTATGATTTTAAAATTTAGATAGAAGGTTAGGTAAGTGAATATCATGGAGCTGATATATATAAATCAGAAATAAAGTTGGCACAAAATCGCGGGCGTTGTGTAGTTGTAAATAGAAATATAACAATGTTATAAGTGCCCTTAGTTCTCACCCAAGTGTTGTTGTGATATGTCCTTAATATAATCGTCAGGATTTTGGACTGCGGTTTGGAGGAGAAGCGGTCCAGTCATTCAATGGAAATGTCCAAGAGCACATCGTCGATCAACAACCGAATATCGGTTTTAGAAAGCGTAGAAACTAGTTTAGAGGTGAGTTTTATAACTTGAAAGAAAATGTGTGTTACTTGAGTTTATTATCGTAAAATATTGACATTTTTTTTGTTTTCTAGTCTAAAATGAAGCCATCAGTAGACTCGAAGAATCCTCCACCGGAGCGCCCTCCGGACCTACCCACCAGTAAACCGCCGCCACTTCAGTCTCCTACCGCTGCTGGTTTGTATTTTTTAAATTTGTTTGTTTTCTTTATTACACAGAACATGAACAAAAATTTATACAAAATTGAGAAGAGAACATAAGGTTGTATCGCTTTGTAGCGATGACTCCCTCTAATAAACATAAGGTTATAGAAAGACATCAGGGTAAACTTTAGAAAATAATCATGATAAATACTTCAATAAAGAAATACCTTTTTTCGTTAGTACAGATAATACATTTTTATATTAATGACATCTTTTAAAATAGATAAACTTACATACAATTTATCTATAACATGTTTGATGATTCGTTACATAAACAAGACTCTTTTTATATTTAATTATTCATACGACCTTTTGTGTACGGGTTGCAAAAAAGTGTTGCACTTGAATTAAATTCGGTACGGTTCGCAAAAATTCATTTTTATTTAATTTATGAAATATGGTGGTTCATGCACATAAAGTTATTTAGTTATAAATGCATTGGACCTGCATTGGAACCGTGTCATTTGATTAAGCTCCAAAAATCTTCTCTTTTGTCAATGTAGAGCACTGTGCTCTGCATTTGGACGTTATATGGCTGCTACTTACAGCCTAAGTTGTTATAATATAATCTACGAAATAATCCAATTTCCGACTTTCTTATGTTATTATTTTAATGGCCCCGCAGTGGTGCAAGTACTGGTTTCGCTAAAGGGATTCGACTCTCGGCAGGGCAAGTTTAGAAAATCTTGAAAAATTGCATACGGCAATTCGTCTAGGTCTTGACTGATGAGAGGCTTCCGTCAAGATTCGGATCAGTAAATTCGTGCAATCAAGCAAAAAATTTACATTCTAACCATAAGAAGTAAATTATCTTAACGCGCTTCCGTCTATGATTGTGTTAGCATTTACCATTAGATGCCATCACAGTCAAGCATTAACCTTTCAGCATTAAATAGATATATTTTCATCTCCTTTTGGTGCTTCTCCATTACTAGAAGTTAGTTGATCAAATCGTTCTTGACATTGCGTGATGTGGAGGAACACCTTTTATCGCTACTATGTTGTGTCATACGCTCTACCATTTTAGTTATCTACAAAAAGTTGCTTCAAAGAAATCGCTAAATAGCATTAAAGCCGCCTTATTCTACTGACCTTCTTTTTATATATAATTTCTGTGGTACAATGGTGCAATGAAAGTGTTGTGTCTGTCCCTGACGTTTCGCAGCCATCAATTTTTCCTCCTGCATACACTTGTCCTTTGCGATCTGGTTTGTAATATAAAGCTGAAGGAGGTACAAGCAAAATATATATATTTCTATAAATAAATTGTTCTAGGTCGAACGTTAAGCGCGATGCTAGATGACATAAAGAAGCCAACGGCGCCTCCAGCTCCCACCGCATTTACACGAACAACTAGTGAAACAACCACCGACAAATCACCCAACAAGCCTGAGAAACCTACGTCCACAGACAAATTAACACCTACAGACAAGCACGAGGCCACCTCGATAAATAAATTCTCTAGTGTCGTTGAGAAATCAAGTAACGTTGAGAAAACTGAAGAGAAAACTGTTAGTTCCGGAACTTTGGACAGGCGGCTACACTCCGCAAAGTCGGACAAACCAAGAGAAGTACCGAATGACAGGAGTCCGGAGGCTTTAATTGCTCAGCTTAACGATAGGGTGAGTTATTGTGATTTTTTTAATAATAATCCAGAAAACTAGCACATATTGCTAAAGAATATTTGTGAAATAAGTTACGTTAAAGCAGTTAATTTCTACTTAAAACTGTTAACATCAATACTACAAGTTGAGTGGATCAATAAAAAGTATTTTTTGGACGATTGGAAATTTTAATAACATTTATATAAATATGTATATGCAAAGTGAATTGATATGGATGAAAAAATTGAATAACAATACATTTTAAGCTAAATTTAAAGTTACTCAATTCAAAATTACAATTTGTGTAAATTCTATTTTTGTGTATATATTATGTAAATAAAGTGATCATCGCGCCTACACAATTTTTCATAGCAAAAATACCTATTAAAATGAATTTGTATTTGTTTCAGATATTAAACTTAGAGAAGCTATTAGAATTACAAAACGCGAAATTCAATGCTGCCATCGAATTCTTAACTGTATCATTGAAACAAGAGACAGAAAAACGTCAAGCATTGCAGTTAGAGATTGAGAAACTAGCGCACTGTGTGACACAAGTTTAGCATTGTCATTGTGTATGGTTACAGGAGTATGTGTTAGTTCGTACGATAGCGCACATTAAAAATTAGTGTAGTTATGAACTGAATTTATAGAAAAATCCATGCTTATGGTTACAACCCTATTAGGCGAATGCTGACCGGCTAACGCTGAAATAAAATTTGATGAAACCCATAGGCACCCACAACCAATTATACATATTAGAAAACATATATTTGCAAAACGCGATTGCATCTCTCTTAATATGAGAAATAAACGTAAACATTTTTCAAAAATATTAGTAGGGTGCGTAAATTAATAAATTAATGTATTGAAGTACCAGAAAAAGTTCTACAGATGCTACTTAGTAAATTTAAATATATTTATTAAAAGCTATGGAATTATTCTAAATTTATATATATCCTTAGAGGATTACTCACTGTGAAACATGATATGACATGTTGTTTTAGTGTCAGGAAAACAACAAGGTTTATCACGTATGTACCCGTAACTGCCATATATAAATGTATGCGGTTTGTTGGTTGTTCGAAAGACAACCGTTAGACTTCAGCCTTAACGTGATACATATGTATTTGTTCCCTCATATACATTCCTCAATATATTATGTTATCGATATGCAACCGTTCTTCTAAGGCGGCGGTTGCTTAAAGGTTTTATACTTTCATGTACATATTCCATCAAATATTTGGTTACATACTTCACAAAATTTGTTATTTTAGGGATATCGATATCACTCACATATATACGATATTTGTAAAGTCAGCTCTAGCAGATTTAAATATTTGATTTTATATGAGACTAAATTGTTATATATTTTTTTGTTTGGAATTTTCTTTATAAAACCATCACCAGTTTTTGGATGCAGGTATATTAGAATTCCGTAGAAATTTATAAATACTATATACACTTAATGTACCTTGGATTATTATGTTTAAACATATACCCGCAGGCGGGATAATAGCTTTTATTTATTACGGACATCTTGGACCTATTTAATGTTACATGTGTATTCATATTTGTACCACTGAAAGTTCAAAATATACAACAATAACGTCGAACTACACTGTACGTAAATTATACGTGTGTTTCTTGGAGTGATATATCCTATTAACCTTCCATTTTATGAACATGTATAGAGCTATATATGTACATTAAATTAAAGTTATTGTTTGCTACAGAAAATTTTATGGATTTGCTAGACGCTGACAGTGTACACTAATATTTTACAAATATTCATATTTAAACATCTTAAATACATGTTTATTGTAAAAACTTCATATTGTTTATGTTCCACTATTAAACATACTGCATCTTTATTTCCAAACCATCGATAAAGAAAATTTTTAGGAAATTTGGTTAAAGTTTATGGAGTCAAAAATGTTTAAATGCCATTTTTTATTCTTTTCTTTTCCTTTTTATTAGACTCTAAGGACCCATGAGTTCTTCGCAATTTATCGTCTCTGTTTGGTACTTTAGCTTCGGAAATTCTTGAACCTTGCCAGTGACATGAACATACTCCCAATTGAAAAATCAAAATAGACAACATATAAATTCTACTAAAATAACAAACTGAGGATAAATGACTCCGTAAATATTGAACTAATTTCGTTTAAATTGGTTCAACAATTTCTAAATAAAGGTGCAAATGTTTTGATTTCGCTTGTGATATAATGGATTCCTTGGCATTATTGCAAGTACTTAATATAGATGATAGAAATTTAAACAGGTCTTAATATAAAAGGACAAGTAATGATAGAATAATTCGATTTTTAATATTATGTAAGGTGTTGTTAATGATGTTGTCATTTGTAATATTGCTCTTTATTTTGTTTTATCGTAAGTGCATGTTGTGCATGTATTGTGACATTTTATTGTGTATATTTGATATAGAATATCATGAATTCTATTAGGCGATAATAAATATTCTACAAACTTCCCACTGAGATGTACAATATTGGAATCGTTAGGAGAATGCAATTAAATGGTTGAGGACTAGTTCGTTATCCTTTCGGCCCTAAGTATCGAAAAATTACGTGTGATCCGAACAGGGTGCCAAAAAAACCACAGTTGCCCTTCAATGAGGCGCTTAAGCGACGGCCGTATTCATCGACAAAAATAGAAACAGTGTCGTACATTTGATCCGCTCATTACTTGCGGCAGTACCGTTGTTGAAATGAGAGAAATAAAATGCCACTGGTAGACTAAACCAAAACGTGCTAATAATAGGAATGTAGACGTGTAACAACTATTTGGATTTGTTTATCGAAAGTAATACTTATAAAGGTTTTTGATTACCGAAAATATGAAGACTTTTATAAATAATCGAGTTAATATAATTAAGGCTCATCCATAGGGATCTCAAATCCCCCGCCTAGCCGGCTAGGTTAAATAGAAATTTACCCATTTAACGTAACTTTAAAGCAATATGTTAGTCGGAAAGTACTTATGAAATACTTTTTGGGTAGAGTGCTACTACATTAAAATTGTTATTACAAAAACTGTAATGGCCTAGTTGAAAGACTTGTAGATTCTCTTCGTGCTAACGATATCGTGTCATCAACCCCTGGGCAAAACCACTATTAAACCATTTGTTGCTGAATTTTCTTTAAAATTCATTATTTTAGAAAATATTCATAAAAACAATTGTAGGTATTTCCAGTAAAGGAAATTGTATTTTTTAATTTGTCTGAGCCTCGATTGGTGAGAGGCTTCAAGGATATACGTAACCTGACAGCCTGAATTGCGTGGTGGGTTTTAACTCCAAACCCTTTCTCCATAACTTATCCAAATATGTATCCAAAGTAAAATCATTTTTTTTGTTATTTTACAAATTATTAAATGTACATACAATAAGAAATGACATATATCCATGTTTAGAAGCATCCCTTATTACTAACATTAGGCCTAATGTTATGAATTCTTAATAATTTTTGAACGATTTCAATATTTAATTGTTCATATAAGGGAGTTTATGTGTTTACTTGATAGATTCGTTTAAGTTGATTGTATATACGGTACAAACGGTAAATGCTGATTACAAAATTAGTGCCATTATTATTTTTTTATAATTTATGTGATCGAAATGACGTTTCGTCTATTGTGATTTGCACATTCCATGTTGTTTGCAAATTGTACAAACTGTTGTATCGTTGAATACGTACTTTGTATTTGTTAACTAAATGTGGCCTACATTGGGTTTATTGATAACGCTGCTTTAGAAGAATAGTGACACAACTCAAAATGTTTAATTGACATGGAAATTTTGTAGAATCACAGCGTGATTTGAATATTGACTTTGACTCAAAAAAGTATAGACTATTCCGGTTTCTGCTGTGCCCTTAATTAAAATTTTGCATTGTGTGATTATACATCCGTGGTAGCGATATATAATATTTTTATATTTATTATGTTTAGTATGAAAGGTTTTTCTATTTGATAGGAATGAAAAAAACATTGTCAGAGTATCTAACGTACGTTAATACATATTATACTCATGGCATACCATTAACTAGAAAAAGAGATGGTAAAAAGTTATGGTGACATTTTTTTTATAAAACTTTAATACCTGACAGTACAATTTACTCCGTAGTACCAATCTAAGTCAATGATTTGTTAAATTTTATAATGTTTTTTAGTTAAATGTTACATTTTGAAGGCGTTTAATGTACAGGGTTATTAATAATTCGACGTATTTCCGTTAGAAGGTGCTAGAGGTAACTTTTCGCGATAATTTTAACCCTTGTGCATTATGCAAATGTGAACAAAATAACCCTATCACCCGACGGAAACATATCAAAATAACAATAACACTGTATATAAATAAATTTAAATGACTCATTGTGTCACAGGTCTCTTTTACAGGGCCATAATATCTAATCCGATTTAGTCCAAAATTGCTTTGCATTTTTAAAATTGTTTGATTTAATACGTATCAAATACATATCGCCGTCCGTTCTTTCTATTTCTGTTATATGATAACATTTGAATTATGAGTTTAAAAAAATAATGGTATTCATGAACACAGCCAGATGTGAAAATTTTGAAAGTAATACGTAAATATAACCAATGATTTGAATTAACTTGCTATTAATGACTACTGTGCAGAGAGCCTGACGATTTAACGCGGCTTAGCACCACTGACATACGAGTTTCAGGTACCTTCACTGTAAAGAAAACTAAGAGCGCGTCTAAAACAGTTTTCACCTTAAGAACATGGCAAATACTTCTAGATATTCTTCCCTTCACATTATTAGGTCATAATTAGAATTAAATTTGCAACATTAATTTAAGACTTCCTGATAAAAAGAATGAATTAAAGGATTCAATTTTTTTAATAAAACAATTTTCAGTACATCTTTAATAAATGATATCTTGACACACCTAAGAAGACATATGTCAAGGAGAAGGAAATCAGTGAAAAGAGAGAAATATTTATAATATAAATTTATTACCTTACGATTATTTTTTTTTCATTAACATACGGCAGTTAAGTGACACCCAGAGCCATATTTTCATAGTTATTCATATATTTTTCTATTTCTATAAATTGCATGTTCAAAATATGTCCGCGAGCAATATACCTTTACGTGAAACATATCTTTCATTTATTTCGATGTACAATATTATGAATTAAATTTATTTACATTACTATTATCTAGTTACATTCTTATTGTATGTGTTAGTTGTAATCACTTAACATATTAACCTTTCCGGCCCTAAGTGTCAAAAAAATCGCGTTATCCGAACGGGAGTACCAAAAGACGCCAGGTCATTTGTATGGAAATCTGAAACCGAGGCATCACGCATATTTAAAAAAATGGGAAAACGTTGCTTTACAATGCTTCTTTCGTTACAAAAAATATGAAGAAAGTAATTTTTCTAATACTCAATTTATTAAATTAAAACTCATACATGAGGGAATTCACATGCACCGCTTCGGGCCGGCTAGGCTATATTGTATAAGTATCTTATATCCGAGATTTGTAATGGGGTTGTGTTTTACCATCCAATATTTACATGTTTTTTTTTGCATTGCTTTTCTTTAAAATACCAACGACAATCACTAATATACCATTGTATTGGACAATTTATAACTTGTGTAATATGCATCAGATAAATAATACTCTAAATGATAATCGTGTCATTTCTACCTTTAAGGACCACATTTTCATATTCTTTTTATTAAATCATCGAGAGATTGTATTTTAGTATTATACGTCTAACGTTTGTTTGTGTTAAAATTATTCCCCAAAATACGCCAAAAAAGTAAATTTCCTACACTTTCTATGAGAGTTTTAATTCAAATTCCAATCAATGCAGTACGTAGAGAAGTTTTAACATTGAAACATTGTAAATATCGGATTGTTGCGGTTGTTTTTTTTATACAACAAATACATGTATCGGTTATTCTAAAAAAAATGCTTCGCATTAGCTTCATGGTTGTAGATTATATTGTGATAATTGTCGCCTAACGCATAGTGAAAAATCTATTTGATAAACATTTTAAATGGCTTTAATAGTGCACAAGTATGTCACAAAGATTTTTTTATTATGCAAATCTAACGCTTTATGTTATATAGATATTAATTATTCACATATACACGTAGTTAGTACAAAGAATATAGCGTCGCTGTGAGATAATTATAATATTCGTGTATTCAAACGATATTTCTTATCTCTGAACATATACAACTATGAAGTTCTTTGTAAATATTTTCTTATTCAATACTAAAGTAAAACAAGTAGTAGGTCTAGCTGAAAATGATTTATTTGATAACAAAATTAAATTTTAAAGTATACAAATAACTTCTTCAGACCGAAGTCAGTACGATAATAGTAATCAAAACTAGATATAATATAACGTAATTATTTCAATCTACATACGTTAAATGCCTACAAATCGAATTAGATAAAATTTTGTTTTATGCGTCGTCTTATATATGCAGAGTAAATATAATTATATTAATAGTTTAGTATATACAAAAAAATCTTTTATATTTATGTCCATCCGCTATGAAACCGCTCAACCTTTCAAGGTATGGGGAAGTTCTTGTATTAGGTAACGTATATTTTAAAGCAAATTGATGTACAGTTGATTCCTTGTAAAACAAGAACGATAAAGTTGCCAACTTGGGAGATATTCATTTCCCAGTATTGGGCTGGGGAGAGGTTCGAACAACACTAAAATAATAAGATGCATTACTGGTAATGCATCTTAATATTTTAAAACACGGCTTGACCTCTCAAATTAAGTAACGTATTACTCGAAAGTCTCCTATTCGGCTTATAAATATATGTTTATCTTAACTATATCTTTTGATACCGCACCTAGCTTGTAACGTTATAGAATAACTATTTATTTATATTTTTATGTCATGGCTAGGTTTGGAGGGTATCGATTATAATGGATTGAATATATCGGCACAAATTTGTTTCTTATTATTCGGAAACAGATGGCGTTGTACGATTTACTTTTGAGTCATTTTTTAGATAGTAACTATGGAATTTACTTTCTGTGTTCGCGATAAAATAAGACCGTTAAACATTCAAAGAATCACATTTTTTAAAAGAAAGCCATCGATATTTTTTCTAATACATTATTTACAAGGTTTTTTTCACTTGTTAACCTTAATATCGAGGGCTCCTACGTATAAAGCGACAAGTATAAAATCTGAATTTTGTAAGACAGCGCTTCACAGATAAATTATTTATCACTGTACCATCTTTTGTAATAATAATATGTTTTCTTAAGGATCGTGTTTTAATAGCTATAATTGAAGAAAAAAAATAACATATACGTCAAAATGGCTTATACGTTGGAATAATGGCCGTTAAATTATAGTCTCTATTTCATAACAGTAATCCAAATTTACAAATGAGTTCACAATTCTGTCTTTGATATTGAATAACTAATTCAGTGACGGAGATCCATGTGCTTGAGATATATTACGTGTGCCTGAGTTGTTAATAATGTTACAGTAGTTAGGCACCATGCATAGAAAGTTATTTACCTTTTATGTGTTAGTGGCACGGCGAGCTAGTTTTATCTCATTTCTGCGGAATGAAGAATCCATTGACTTGATTGTGTTTTGAGTTAATGTCGTCTCAAGTTGTGAAAAAATACATTTATTAATATATAGATCGCACGGAAACCACTAGGCAAGTACGAGTACATAGTTAAAGACGCGAAAAAAGCGCCGTACTTCAGCAATATTTACACTTTACTCTTGAGAGTATGTTATGAGTCAATCTTTTTTTGATGCTGCAATTCTCATGGCGAACTACAGAATAATTATATATGAATATATACATTTCACACTTTTTCTACCTGCGTTGTGTGTATTGTACGGAGTTATTTATTATATAAAAGTTACGATTTTTGAACAATGTTATAGCCGATTTCACAGGATGCATCTTTTGGATAACCTCCTTTTTAAGTTCATGAGCACTGCAATTCGTTTTTAATGCTGGCATTAGACAGAACACTTAAAAAAATCATTAAAATGTACAGATACCTAATCATAAACGTTTTCCAAATTCTGTCACAACAAAAAGTAGCGCCATCTATTTGAAGTTCTCAATACTAAAGCATAATGGCGTTTCAGAAATGAGTCCATTCAATTACACATAACTGTAACGCGAAATTAAATATTTGGAAAATAGGTGAACTGCTGATATCAAATAATAACTTATCTATGACGGTGCTGCATCGATGAAGCTACTCTTGATCCCAATAGTCTCATTTCAAAACCAAATACAAAGTGTTGCCATGTAATTATGAATAAATATATAATAACTCTGCTATGGTCTAACTATCCTTTCTTATTAGTGAGAAGGCGTGTGCCCAGCAATAAACCTTTAGTAAGCTGCTTATCTTACCTTAAAATACTGTTTTGATTTTCTAATGTGAACTAATACGGTGTTCGTCGTGACTTCGTTATACCTACGAGAGCTAAACTAAGTTAGTAGTGTGGCTTACATAACAAAAAATATTGTTTATAACACATTTTTATGTTTAGGATTGTTTAACAGTGTTATTAGTATCTGTATGAGATTGAGCAAAGTAAAAGTAAATGTTTATTTTAATGGTAATTGTCAAGAAATATAAATGGTTCATTGGCACACTGTTTAGTATTCTAATGCTTTATAATAGTTTTTACAGTTAAATGTAGCTTCACAGTTTGACCTAAATTGACTAGTTTAAAGAAGGGTATTTGTATTAATTATTTCTTTTGATTTATCTGTCAAAAACCATTGTGGTTTTTAGAAAACAATCTTTATTTTATTCTTGAAAAAGATGTTTATCGACGACCTCAGTGTATGAAACGTACAATAAAGGAGTACTTTGTATGGATTACTTTACTTCAAACTAGACATTGGATATTAGGTTTAGAAGTTCATACAAAATGTTGTTTCATAGAATATATTGTTGAACTGTAATGGCCAATATTTGCATTTATTAACGATGTACATACCTATAAATATACGGTAGGAATTTTAAATGTACATAACTTGGCTTGGCGGGAAGTAAATTATGTTCTTGTACTGCGAGATTTTTATGAAAAACGGTAACTAGCACTGTATGATATACAATTTAGTACTTAATTTATTATATATAATAATACTGTCCCGTCTTTGTGCATTCCTAAAATTTTCAAGGATTAGTATATTCTTATTATGAAGAAAAATAAATAAATTTATGACTGTATACAATTATTATTCTGGCAACAGATATCCTTTCATTGTTTAGGATTTAGATATGTAAAAACTTTATGTGATTCCGAAATAAGGTAATATGACTACTATAACTTTCTCTAACTTAACCTAGCATTTGAAATTCAGCTTCAAATCGAAGTATTAGCTGAAATTTTGCGCCTTTATAAATATACAAGCTGGACTCTGCAACTTTATCTGCGACGCACAAGAAACGGAAAGGAAACAAAACAGATTACCATCAAAATGTTCAACTTTAAAAATGAAACGTTACATTACATGTAATTGGGTCCACGCCCAATAATGCCGGTTTTATTATTTGGATATGCTTCATAAAAAAAAAAAACTCAATTTGTGATTAAAAAATGGGGGTAGGAGAGTGAAAAATATTTTACGCCTCATGCTATGAACTATGATAACTTTTTTTTTTAAATATGCCAATCCATTTCGAAGCATTGCTACTACAAACACCGTTTTTTATTTATAGCGTTATTTCCTATTTATAACATCCATGCTAATTAAAGACTAAAAAATTACGTTAAAAATGAGAAATCTTTAGGTATATGATTAATTTACAATAGTCCCAGTGATGCGTGTTTGGATTTGTTCAATAACTTATAGGTAGGTAATTATAACTTTGTAATTACTGATTTGCAAGGCACAGCAATTACAAAGTAATTCTTGTGCAATTTTTCTTATGTACCTATCATTCTAATGGCAGATTGCTGACAGGTTAGCGCTTGACTAATCTTACCTGATGGTAAGTGATGATACAGTCTAAGATGGAAGCGCGCTAACCTAGTGAGAGGTAATCTATCGCTTAATAGGTAACTCCATTTATAACTCCATTTGTAACTCCATTTACTGTTCGTCTACCTAGACGAACAGTAAATGGAGTTACAAATATGAGGAATTGTTATCTGCTTATATTGTTAAAGTGAAATTTCTTTTGACGCATGAGGGTAAAACGCATGACTATCGTCACGAAGATGTGCAGCGTTTTTATGCTAATTCGTTTGAAGTTTAGGTAGTTTTAATATTTACAAATAACTTGTTGCATTTTTATTTACCACTCGTCATTGTACGAGATTAGTATAGCTCTCAAACAGATGAAGAACAGCAAGGCACCAGGTGATGACGAAATAACAGCAGAACTCCTGAAGGCGGGTGGAAAACCGGTACTCATAGTCCTCCAGCGAATGTTCAATTCCGTCATCCTGGATGGTACAGTGCCGGAGGCATGCCATAGGAGCGTGGTAGTTCTGTTCTTCAAGAAAGGAACAACACCTTATTGAAGAACCTCAGACCTATCGCGCTGCTAAGTCATATCTATAAACTGTTCTCGAGAGTCATTACGAATCGTCTCGCTCGCAGATTTGACCACTTCCAGCCCCCCGAACATGCCGGATTTCGAAAAGGCTTTAGTACCATAGACCACATATTTACGCTAAGAGTATAATCGGCCACTTTGCTTAGCGTTCGTGGACTATAAGAAAGCATTTGATTCGGTGGAAACAGGGGCCGTGTTAGGATCTTTACAGAGATTACTGCTTGCACGAAAATCATATCAGTCCATATACAGGACCAATGCACAGCGTCTATCCAACTGCAGCGTAGAGTGCGACAGAGAGATGTTATCTCCCCGAAGCTCGTCAAGGCGGCGTTTTAGGCTTTTGGAACTCGCCGTTGATGTTGATGCCCGGTTACAACGGCAGTACATCACTCATCTACGGTTTGCCCATGACGTAGTCATTATGGCAGAGACTCGAAGATCTCAATACAGTGCTCGATGACGTCAGCAGAGTTTGAAGCACCAGTTTGCCTTCACCTGTTGCAGCCTGAAAATGAACATGGAAAAGACGAAAATTATGTCTAATATTTATTTACCACCACACCCAGTCATCGTTGAAAACTCAGCTCTCGAAATTGTTGTCGAGTACACATACCCGGAACATATAGTCCAGTTAGGTAGGTCCAATTTCGAGACGGAGGTCAATCGCCGAATCCAACTCGGTTGGGTAGCGTTCGGGAAACTACGCCAGATATTTTCGTACGATATCCCACAGTGCCTGAAGACCAAAGTCTTCGAACAGTGACGACCTACGGTTCTAAGACATGGTCACTGACTATGGGGCTCGTGCGAATGCTCAGTCACTCAGCGTGCGATGGAGAGGGCTATGCTCGGAGTTTCCTTACGTGATCGAATCGGAAATGAAGAGATCCAAAGTCACCGACATAGTCCGAACCGATGAACGTTGGGGGCCGAAGGTGCTGGAGTGGCGACCCCGCACCGGACTACGCAGTGTAGGCAGACCCCCACAAGGTGGACCGATGATATAAAGAGGGTCGCCGGTAGCCACTGGAGCCAGGTCATGAGCTATCACGTTAATCTTGCTTAATTTAATGTATTTTTTATATATAACTAGTGTATAATTTCTCAAAAAAATCCCATGTTTTGTTAAATTAAAAGTCGGTCGGTAAATGAAATTGCTTAATCATCGATTATGAAAGTGGTGTAAGTCCAATTGACAGAGATAGATGGCATAGCAGATGGATGCCGATGTGTTTTCTTACTTTTCATTTATTTTATACTAGCTGTGTCCCGCGCTTTCACCCGCGGAAGATTTGCATTGTTTCCCCTCCGTGTTTCCACTACTCGTAAGTTAAATGATAGTTATTAAAACATTAGAGAAATGTTTTAGAAATGTACAGCGCATAACCTGTGAGAAGAAAATAAATACGACATGGCTGTAACTCCGTTACTTTGCCCGCATTTTGGCGATTTAAAAAATAACAAAAACAACAGTAACGCCCTCTTTTTGCAGAAAAATCCGCAATCTTATAACGTTTCAATTTGAAAAAATCACCTCCAGGGTGATTTTTTCAAATTGAAACGTTATAAGTTTGTATCAAACGCCTTTGTATCAAAATGCCAGGATCGTAGGAAAAATATAAAGACATGAAGCAGCTACTACGAAGAACATTAGAGCTACTAAGAAAATTATATCAAGTCGTAATTCAAACATAAAATCACTTTCTTCTAATTTTCAATACGGAACATAATTCCAGCCTTGCTTGCCAGTTGCCAGTACCAACGCCGACCACTGAACTAAGCATAAATTCTTGGCGCTCTGCATACCGTCTGCCACGTCTCAGTCAATATAATATAATAGCTATAGCACTCCGCTGCTTAAGCTGGATCCAAGGTCGCGTAAAAATATTTTAAGCGATATTTGTTTTTCAAAATTGAAATTAAACGATTTTACAATTGCCTAATTTTGAAAGTGGTGTAAGTTACAGCACATATATGTGTTATCGTAGTCTAATTAGCCAAAAACAAATTTATATAAACAAATTAAATGTTGATAAAACAATGACCTCATATCATTTGACTGTTTTCAACCTTTAATATTCTCGAAACAAAAGAAGATGGACTTACACCACTTCCAAAATAAACGGTCCATATCTTCCCTTATCCCTCCCTCTAAGTTTCGGTAATCTAAAGTTTAAGATATAAACAAGACAAAAAATTAGTTTGCCAAAGAAGCTTCATTTCTGACACTTTGTACGGTAAATTGCCAAAACCAAATCTTGATAAATTATAAAGTACAATTTCGTAAATTTGCCTGACCCGGAACCTGCGCTGATGAAGCACCATTACTCAAACAAGGGCGTCATATTTAAGTATACGACATTAGTGTCAAAATAAAAAACGCAGTAAATGCAATAGGTTTATAGATTGATAGCAGTGATTTATGATAATGAATGCAAAATTGCTGATGCATGGTAAGAATGAGCAGTTTCACTAAAATATTATGAAATTTGACTTATCTATTGTACAAGATATGATATTTAAAATTAGACACATAATTAGTTAAAATCACATTGTCTGTTTTGTTTTCACGCTTATAGCGCTGATCGATTTTAATAAACTTTTTCTTAAAGATAGATGAACCCTTGAACACGGTAGTAACATATTGTCTCGAATACATAATTTGAAGAGGATGAAAAGGGAAGCAAAGTTTGTATGGTAACCGGAGCTTCTAGACATGTATACAATACTTGTGTATGTGATATAACTTCTAGTTGGATGATATTATTTATTTTTAACCGACTTCAAAAAAAGGAGGAGGTTATCAATTCGTATGTATTTTTTTTATGTTTGTACCTCATATCTCCCGACTGGGTGGACCGATCTTGATGATTTTTTTTAAATGAAAGGTGGTAGTTCTGATGATGGCATCCAGGAAAAAACCGGATAAGTGTTAAATTTGCATAAGCATGTGCGCGACAAATGGACGAATAACTCAAGATCACGCCAACCGATTTCGATGATTCTTTTTTATTGGCAAGGATACACTTCAAGGTTTGTTTTGTGATAGTTTGGTTAGGTTCTGATGATGGATTCCATGACAAAGTGATGGAACTCTTCAATTCTTAGGAGCAAATGAACGATACTCGACAGAATCTTCTATAGGCTATCCAGATATTTTAGTTGCCTACCGTAACTTCGGTATGGTCAAGTTCTACCTAACGGCTTACAGTAAGGATGCGGTTTATGGCAGAAAATAAAAATGTCTGTAATCAAATAGCAATGAGCCTACGTTTGTTGCTGCATTGCAACACGTTTACTTCAGGTTCACTAAAAATCAAAAAATAATTAAAAATTTTAACAAAAAAAGAACCGCCTTCATAACAGACTTACAAATATATTTGTATGCTCTGAAAAGTAAGATATAATCCGTATTCTTTTATAGTGTTCTTCGTATTCTTATATTTGGAGTCAGTGTCAGCCAAGGTACCTTTATATATAGCTGTAGGTTGTAACTACATATATAGCTACAGGTGGGAGAGGCGGGGAACACCTTAGCTGACACCGACTTCGAATATAAGAATACGAAGAACACTATAAAAGAATACGGATTATTTCTTACTTATTAGAGCATATTAATATATTTGTAAATCTGTTTTGAAGGCGGTTCTTTTTTTGTAAAAATTTTTATTTATGTATGGTCAGTTTGATTTAAAACATCAATGGCAACTAAATCTGGAAAATAAAGTATTATTCCATATTTCCTCGGGACTGTGATCTACCAGATGACAGACAGAATCAGTTAATGTTTACTATATTATAGTATATTTATCACACAAACATTTAGAATATTTTAATTGAAGTAATATGGCGAAGATATGCTTTTTAAAAAGTTTAACTTGTAATTACACCAGAAAGTTTGTATGTGTGTGTGTGTTATGATTGTTTAGTATTTGGTAGACACGTGGATTCTCTTTCAAAGAGAGCGAATCCTGGGCAGGCACCGCTATCGTTTCATTTATTAAAAAACTTGTACCTAATTGTTCTTATTTAAATTCATTGTGATTTTAACGAAGGAAAAATCGCATGGAAACCTGCAGAAGCCATGAGCATTAAAGGCTTGGTGGGTCTCCAAAACCCCTCTCGTTTTTGAGTGAGTACGTCTGCGCACAGCGACGGGACGTTACTACGCAGATACGTAAAGAGTGTTTTACACGTAGGAACATCGAAGAAATTGAGTACTAATTCTACGCAAACGAAGTCACGGGTACCTGTTCGTATGTAATAATTCTATCAAGTTGCAATTTTATGAGATATTATATTTTATTGGGCGTCCCCCAACTGATATTACGTCATTTGTTTAGATGATTAGATTTCGACGGCCTTGCTTGTATAATAATCCGAGTATCACTACACTTCTCTTTAACTTAAATCAGAATTATACAGTTTTGACAGCTTCGGTCGAGCAAGAGTACACGATGCGCTAGCAGAGGTCCTGGATTCGTATTTTCTAGCTTCTCAGAGTCAGCATTGGTGGTAGGCTGGCTAGTTACTACCAGTAAAGACGTACCGCTAACCAAAGAGTTTATGTTCCGGTACGGTGATGCATAGAAACCATAAGAGGGAAATTACCGATTACCAGCTTAACACGCTGCCATCTTAAGCTATAGTGACTCACCATCAAGTGTGATCATAGTCAAGAGTAACCACGACATTGTCACTAAAAAAAGCTACAAAAATAAGTTTAAATAGATAATGTTTTATTTATAGGTTTTATTTTCAATGACTTTATCTCACAGCAGAACTTTATCTAAACCAAAGTTTTGCAATTGATGGTAATAATGGTGGGTATTTTTTTTACGATGGCGCGATGGTTCGACTTATTGCTTTATTATCAGAGGATCTGGGCCCAATTCTTAGCAAGTAAAATTTAGGGAATTGTATTTTATAACTTGTTAAGAGGGGCAAAAAGATGTAGCTATGTGAAAGACATTTAAAAGTTTACTGATGAGTGTTAATCAATTTTGATTGCATCATTGCTATTAATCAGATGAGAACATAAAAAATCCTTTGCTTGAAAGGGTAATTTTAGAATTATATAATCCTTTTTCACACATCAAGTTTGCTCTCTGTTAATAGTGTAATTACAAAGTAAATATAATTTCCACTCTTAGTACTGACATTTACATATCCGTAACGCTTTGTGAAATTGACAAATTTAGGATCGATATAGATCGATACAGTTTATATGGACCAGTGTCACTGGAATTTCTAATTTGTCTGCAGACTTCAAGGGCTCTATACTCAGAACTTTGAACAAGCTTTTGCTGTGATACATTTCTAGATCCAGTATAAAATTGTGCTTTAAAACAAACCTACGTCATACACATATCAGCTTACAAAAGGTGTTCCTGACTACAATTACAAAAGCACAGAACTCCTTTTTCAGTTTGCCAAAAGCATCGGGTGCGAGTAAAGCTTAACCTGATTATTTTAGTCGTTATATCTGTACTTTGTGGTTATATTTCTGAGGATAAAAAAGTATGGATTGATGTGGAATTTTCATAAACTGGTAGCGGACATCGAAAAGTTGTTGTTTTAGTAAACTATTTAATAATCCTTACCTACTACTACATTTAAATCCCAAAATGTATGCAAATAAAGTGGCAGTCATATTAATTATTGAAGAAAACATCTTTTTTGTATGATCTACTATTTTTGCATACGTAACTACAGTCATCATGACAATGCTATTTATTATTAAGTTATAATGATAAGAAACTTCAAATGTACATCCAAAACTGATTTAATCGGTATATATACAATCAGTTTTAAAAAAATGTTGATACACGATTATAAACGTACAAAATACGATTGCACGCAGTGTTATAAGCCATTGCAAATTTGTATCAACCAAGAACTAGTGTGTTTTGTTGTCAAATAAAAAAATGGTTCCTGAAGTTAAATATACTAAGGTATGTACATGTGTCGATCGATATTATAATGATTTACTATGTTATACAGTTAGTATAAAAAGAAAAATAAGATATTTTACAAATAGACCGAAATGTAAACCAACTTCTGAACTGTTATAGACACTATATATTAATTACTTTCGAACAAATTTCAACGAACATAAAATCGTCTTAGATATGTATATAAAAATTGTGAATGACAGACAAATACGGAACTAGATATTATACGGGAGGTCAAATATATACTTGATCGATTTATTATTATTTGGCACTCAAATGAACAAGTACTGCGTGTAAAAATTGTTATGTATGTTAATAAAATATGAAAACAACGAAACATTGTCTATCTTACTAATATTATAATTGTCAGGCTTTCAAGCCAAAACTACTGATCCGATTTAAATGCAATTTGGTACACAAATAGTCGACAGCCTGAGAATGAACATAAGCTACTTTCTTTTGCGATAAAAAGTTATAAGGAATGAAAGTATCGTTATGTTTAGAGCTGGAAGCGCGAAAAGGTTTAAGGGTGTAATATAAGAATGCTTAGTAATACTATAACTGCGAAAGTAACACTATCTGTTTGTCTGTTGCCCTGACACGCCAACTAGTACTGATTTGAATTCAACGATAATTGGTATATACGGTCTAAAAGCCTCAAAAAGCTCTTTGCAGTGAAACGCTTCATATAGCTTATTTAAGTATTTAAACATGTGTGTCTTATTTATAAAATAATTAGCCTTAATTATTGAAAATGTTATCCAAAAACACTATTCTACGTGGACGAAGTTACGGGCACAGCTAATTAGTGATAAAAGGTTTATCTAATAACTTAATAATGGAATGCTTGATGGACTTTAATAGTATTTAAGCCAATTTCGCGAACATTTAACGGAGTATTTTCATTTGATTTCTCCGTAAAACAGCACATTAAGCATTTTCTCCTTGTGAATTCTGATTGTAGAATATGAGTATGACTTATTTTATTTATAAATTACAAACAAAATTCATATATCATTGCTAAAAAACATTCGTTATATGGTTTGCGATGAGACGATGTCATTCGTAGCAATTGATGATCGCGACCGCTTTAGGAATAGCATAAAACATAACCTTGAAACATAAAGTGGATGTGATCATTACATTACAATGCACTTTTAAATTGTATGTAAAATTTTATCACGTACGCGAAGGATATAACAACTTTTGTAACGTTAAGTCTATACACTTTGTTGATTCACAAACATTGTTTATTCAAGTAGGCCTTTACAGCCCCTTTGAATCGTCAAGTATAGATGTTTTTCACACATTTATTTTCATTTTTTTCAGTCTAATGTCCTGAGAAGGGACCAGAACGAGTATTTTTTTTACCATCATCATTGTAGTCCCATATTTATGATATTTAGAGAAGAGCAATTCCATCGTAATCAGGCTTTTTGACGTCTAAGCGATCTTTCCAATTATCGTAAGATTTATTTTTGAAGTGAAACTTCCTTAG
This sequence comes from Elymnias hypermnestra, assembly GCA_015832385.1. NCBI lineage: Eukaryota > Metazoa > Arthropoda > Insecta > Lepidoptera > Nymphalidae > Elymnias > Elymnias hypermnestra. The sequence continues at coordinate 3,452,990 of JACTOM010000063.1, read as the reverse complement.
ACGCATGAGGGTGAAACGCGTTATTAGCGTCACGAAGATGAGCAGCGTTTTTTATGCTAATTCGTTTGAAGGTTAGGTAGTTTCACAGTTTACAAATAACATGTGGCATTTTAATTTGCCACTCGTCATGTAATAATTTGGTATACTGCTTTTAATAAAATATGAAATAAAAATATTTCATAAATGTAAATGACTTGTCTAAATTTTAAATTCCAAAACAAATTTTAATTAATAATTTCTAATATTGACAAAAACAATGGCATTTTTATTTACAATCGTCATTTGAAATTTCAATAAATTATTTGTATTACTTTTCGGCAGTTAATATTGTAATGACAATTAAATTCATTATATTCCTAACATATTTTCCTTTTTCCCTCTCTCTAAGTCTCGGAGATCTAAAGTTTTACGTGTATAAATATAAACAAGACATAAAAAAAGGTTGCCAAAGAAGTTTCACTTTTCACATGTGTACTTTGTACGCACGTACTTTTAATTTTTTTTAATCTGACGTTTTCTAGGAGTTTGGTTAAAAAAAAATTATAAAGTTACACATAAATGATTAGTTAATTATATATATTTATATACTACAATTAATAAACCTAATAAGATTTATAGCAAAGTTAAATCGGATATGCATAATTAGAATATAGATCTGTCTTCATTGTTACAATAACCCTTCGTGTTAGTTAGAATATAGTGGCTTCTTGGGATTTTTAAATTGACGATTTGCAATGTTATCTGGTAGGTATTTTGCCTCAGACCGTATCTTCCATTGGTACGACGGACAGTTGTCCTATCGATTCAATTTCCACCTCAATGAAATTATCTCTTTGATCATATTCGATTATTTCGACGGCCTCGCTGGCGCAGTGGTGCGAGTATTCGCTTTGCTAGTTGAGGTCCCGGGTTCGATCTCCGGTACGACGAATTTAGGAAATTGTATTTTCTAATTTGTCTGGAGTCTGGACTGGTGGGAGGCTTCGGCCGTGGCTAGTTACCACCCTACCAACAAAAACGTACCGCCAAACAAAGAGGTTTGTGTTCCGGTACGATGCTGTGAAGAAACCGCAAGGGGTATATCGCCTCTTAACAGATTAGCGCGCTTTCATGTTAGACTGTAACATCACTTACCATCAGTTGAGATCACAGTCAAGCGCTAATCTGTCAGCAATAAAAAAAATTATGTTAGATAACTTTACACTGATTGAAATCATGTTAGATAATTTTTCACTTCTCTATTGATATTCAAATACACCTTCACATACATATGATATCATAGTACTGACTTGACATGGGCAATCGGAAATATAAGCACCTCTTTCTTTTAAGTCATAATGTGTATTATCCATTTCGTTTCTCGGTAACTGCGGTAACACAATACGCGTAGAGATAATAAAAAAAAAAACAAAAAATAAATGAGTTTCAAAGTGACCGTTACCAACGGTGCGTGTATCGCATCGAAGTTCGTTAAGTTTTTTTGTAGTATTTTAGAAACTTTGAATGTTTATTAGTGATTATTTGTGTTTAAGATTATATAAGTGGTGTGAATAACAAAGAAAACCCTTGAGGTAAGTTTAATTTATGAGCCTATGAATACAAGACGGACTTTTTCACTATCTGAAAGTTTAGAGCAACATGACGCTTCACCAGAGTCTTAATTTATTAAACAAAACATAATATAACATTGTGTAGTTTAACTATTAGTTAACATAAAAATTATAACATTTGGTAGTCTTTCATAAACATTTAAGACCCAAGGGCCTCTTTAGCGTCATTCGACCCGCGGGGCATGCGACAGTTATTTAAAAAATTAAATAAAAAAACATCTATCCATTATTCTTACTAACTTCTGTTTTTAGTAAAACTTATACTAATATTATACCCCCGAATAGTTTAGATTAGGAGTCGCAAACAGCGGACCGTAAGTCTTTATGATTTCAGCCGCATTATCAAGATAAATATGCAAAAGGCAACGAATGAGTTATCTAAGAAAGTAGTGTTTAATAGATGAAATATGGTCGCAGCAAAACCTTTGTAAAATTTGCGGCTCTTTTATAATAAGAGGTTGCCAATCTGTGGTTTAAATGTTTGTAAACATATTTCAGATTCTAGCGAAAAATACTACGGAAATGATATCACTTGCAAAATAAGCGTAACTTTTTTTTAAAGTATATTTTTGTCTAATTCACGTTAATTCAACAGATTTTTATTGGAAACGAATGGCGTGATGCTGTAAGTGGAAAAGAATTCGATACATATGATCCTTATGATGGCGCAACTATTGCTAAAGTGGCCGAAGGAGATAAGTTAAGTACATTATGTTATATGAAAACCAAATAATACTTTATTCGAATAATGAGAAAAATTTAAGGAAAAAACTTCAGTTACTATTACGGAGTATAGAAATGTTACTATTAGTCAAATAAAAAAAGACAAGTTTAAAATGTATGAAGCTTAATTTAAAAAAAAAAACAGTCATCTTATTCAGGTGTTAAAAATTTCATTCTATTTGGGAATGAAATAGTTTTAGACATACTTCTAAATAGAATATAAACCAATAAAGTTTCCAATCCATGACAACAGAACTTTAATAAACGATACAAAAGAATGAATTGAGTTCAGTTAAAATAAAATCATAAAACTAACTGTTATCTGCTGTAATGGCTCTGATTTGCGTCTCTCTCTGAAAATAATGATTGATTTCGGGTATTGGGAATTGGGCATTTAAAATGTATATTAGTCAGAAGGTAAAAAAAGTGTATGCTTATAATAAATATATTAAAATATACAGGCGGACATTGATTTGGCTGTTCAAGCTGCGAAACGTGCTTTTCACCGTAATTCTGAATGGCGTCTGCTAGATGCTTCAGAAAGAGGCAGGCTTTTGAACAAATTTGCTGATCTATTACAAAGAGATATCGATTATTTGGGTCAATTGGAAACTTATAATAACGGCATGGTTTCACAAATGCGTCCATGGATACTGAAAGCAGGTATAGACGAGGTGCGATATATTGCCAGCATGGCGGACAAAGTTCAAGGCAACACAATACCTGCTGGTAAGTAAAATTTCTCAAATTTTCATTCACTGATTACTGCTAAATTCGATCTAGTAAATTAATCTATAATTGACAACGCTTTGTGTGAAGGATCCAAATCATAAAACAACGCATCAATTATTTAGGAACTGGTAATTCCTATTGAAACCAGTCAAACCTTGTAACCTCAACAGTCTTTTTAAGACATCAGCAAACGTGAACTCTTTTATAGGTTACTAAAGTAATGCGACCTTATGGAGGGTTCAAATGCACATACTTTTTGCCTTACTTATATTTCGCCTGCTTTCTTTCAATATCGATTTTTCACAATGAAAACTTAATTGGAAATAAACAGTTGATGTCATATTACAACTTAACCAGGATATGGACCTGACTAGTTGCAACAAGATATTTAAACTAAAATCCAGTGGAGGGAGAGGAGGAGAGGTTCAATATCACTCTAGTATTTTTGATGGATGCGACAAAAGCTTCAAAGAAGTGGAAAATGAAAATGACCCGTTGTATGTATATACAATTATATAAATAAATTAACAAAAAATTGTTTTGCTTACTTAGATGGTGATGTATTCTCATACACGTTGAAACAACCTGTAGGAGTGTGCGGCCTTATTTTACCCTGGAACGGTCCGATTTTGATGTTCATTGCCAAAGTTGCAACAGCTTTAGCAGCAGGTGAGCATACATCCTTACTAATATTATGTCTATGGCACTTTCACGCCAGAACTACTGAACTAATTTAAATAAAATTTGGTATGCAGATGGTCTAGAGTCTGAGAAAGGACATAGACTACATTTTAACGAAGAAATTCCCTAATTTAATAAGGAGTTTCCCCATATTCGTACTGGATCTCGATATAAATGAGACTTACTGAGAGCTTTCCTTTACCATTCACCCTTTGATTTGACATTCGTCATACATATTCCTTTCACGACGTGAACTAGCACTGATAACGAGATAACAGAACCAAGAACTACGCGGGCAGCAGCTTATTATATATCTTATTAAAACTTAACGAGAGAAGGCGACTTGCTTATAAATAATCCTGAAAATCCTTTACTGCATGTCTTACTCTGTTAATTTTGTATATTATAGTTTCATGAAGATCCATTAGTTCGGTACGAGAATAAAGGAAATAATTCAATTTGTATGTATTTTGTAATAGATTCTTTTATTTCAAACTGTCGAGTGTCGGTCTAATTTGAAATTCCAGTAGGGATTTGTAAATTTACGAGCGGCTTCTTTGAATATATTAACCGTTTTTTTAACAAGTAATATGAAGTTTAAATAATAAGCAAGGAATTCCGTCAAAACTAATAATGCCAGGTGATCGAGGTGAAAAATCCAATATAAGTTTATATAGTAAAAATCTATAAGAACGACGATTTTTTTATTTTCAATAAATATCATACCCAAATGTGTTTTGTTAATAACTTATTATATTGGTAAAATTTATATCATATTGTATTAGTCTTTTCTTAAAGCGTCTTTTTTAAGTATTTCTTAGTTGCTATTTATTTACTCACCTAATCTCTAATGTCCACTCAAGGCAAGACTATAAGAATAAAGAAAAAAATTACGAGTCCTGCTCGGCCTATTATGAAAATAACAATCAACTCATTTAAGCATCCCTTTTTTTATCATCATTGCAATATTATGTCAAATTATTTTATTTAACTTTTTTTACTCCCAAGCTTTTCATTTTAATTGCAATATGTTTCTTTAATTACTTCACCTAATGGCAATAATGCAAACTTCATAAATAATTTTATATTAATTGCATTCTAACTTAGGTTGTACGTGCGTTGTAAAGCCAGCAGAGCAGACGCCACTGACTGCATTGGCTTTAGCCGCCCTATTGGCTGAAGCTGGTATTCCCTCCGGCGTGGTGAACGTTGTGCCGGGCTTTGGGGAGACTGCTGGAGCTGCTCTTACTCATCATCCAGACGTCGCTATGATCTCCTTCACTGGCTCTCTTGAGGTCATTTTTAGAGCTATGTAGAACCTAATCGTAGTCACTAAAGCCTAACTGTAGCTTATTTTTGGATAGGCTTGACCGCCGAAGTACGATAACCACAAAAAATAATCACGCGAGTTAAAGAAATTATACCTTTTATATCATTGACACATCTCACCTGATGGTAATAATAAAATAATGCCTGTGTAAAAGTAACTACCTCATTGGTCTAGTGATTAGTATGTTCGATTACAGACATGAGGTCCTGGGCTCGAGCCAATTCAAAAATCAATATTGAGTTTTCTATTAAGATTTTCTCAATATTTGGCCGAAGTTAGGAAGTTGACGGTGTGATCCACCATCGTGCCTCGGAGAGCACATTAAGCCGTCGGTCCTGCGCCTGATCTCTCTCCGGTCGTGTCGGATTCCCGTCACATCGGACTATGAGAGCGAAAGAATAGAGAGTACACTCGTACTATGCCTGACAATCCGCAGTGGAGCAGCGTGGTGTCTCTATGCTCTAAAATTCCTCACTCCTCGGAGTGAGAAGGCCTGTGCCCAGCAGTGGGATGTTAATCGATTGCTGCTTACTTACTTTTTATGTAAAAGTAGCCGCAAGGTCTTACTGGCTGATAGATATGGTGTAAAGCGAAAGAGATTCAGCACGATATATTATCTACAGAAAAAAACTATAATTTTGCATATCAATTATAAATACATGGCCGTAAAAACATATTTAGCCATATTTCGGACATCGCATCTCTTCTCTCTACTCAATTTTAAGTGTGCAAATCAAATCAAATCAAATCAAAATGTCTTTATTCAAGTAGGCATATTACAGCACTTTTGAATCGTCAAATTTTTTTTTTTTCTTTTCTTTTCCACACTCTAATTCTAATGTACGTCTGATGATGATACTCCAGAACGACTTAAAATCTAAAGTTACGAGGGTTCCTTCGCGCCCTGATCCGAGAAGAGCCCACAACAAACTCAGTCGGGTTTTTTTTTTTTTTGTTATCATCATCATTACAATATCATATTAGTTTAATATATTTCAATTCAAATTAGAGCAGTTCGTTCACTCCCACGCGTTTCTATCGTCTAAGTACTCTTGCAACTTATAATACGATTTTTCTATCAACTTTCTTTTAACAAAGACTTTGAATTTATTAATTGACATTTCTAAAACGTCTTGTGGGAGTTTATTATAGAAACGTATACAGTTACCCTTAAATGAGTTGTTAATCTTATGCAGCCTACTAGAATTTACAACAAGTTTGTTTTTGTTTCGTAAGTTATATGATATACATTCACTCTCTTTTCGTGCGATAGGCGTATACCGTTGATAGTGAGCATATAACCTAAAACGCAATGAATAAAAGATTTTATTAATAAATAACCTTTCATTGCAGTATCAAATCAATATCCATAAAAAACCTAATCTTATTCAAATGAAACAATTGCTATATTAAGTAGTTCAACCGATATTATTTCAAGGTACCACTGCAGTCGGGTGTTGCGAGACATACACGTTTATTTTTATTTAAAAGAGTAGTCAAACTAAGTGGATTTGTTTAATAATTATATTTAATTGCATTTTCAGGTTGGTAAATTAATTCAGCAAGCAGCTGGAGCCAACAATTTGAAACGAGTACAACTTGAGCTTGGAGGGAAGAGTCCGCTTGTTATTATGAATGACGCAGATTGTAAGTTAGATAGATAGATAGATAGATAGATAGAATACTCTTTATTGTACACCACAAACATGAAACAAGTAACACAGAAACAAAACTTAAAAGAACAGTACAATTAGGCGACCTTATCGCTTATTAGCGATTTCTACCAGGCAACCTTAGGGTTAAAGAGATAATGTAAATAGGGTAGGTTAATACATACACTTTAACTTACAAATACTTAACTAAATATTACAAATAGATACATAATAATATACATATATATAATATATAAAACGTAGAACAAATAGATCAAATAAATGTTGTAATTAGGAATATAAAGAAAGATAATAATTCTTTACCTGTTGCTTGAACAAATCCAATGATTTAGCGTCTTTTAAGTGTAGAGGTAACTCGTTCCATAATGTTATAGCTCAAACCGCAAAAGAGTCAGCAAAAAATCTGGTTTTATGTGGTATGACATTAAGTTTTAGGTCACGAGTAGGTCGTAAACATCTTCCATCATAATCATGGAACTCAAATTTCTGCCTTAAATAAGCAGGAGCACGAGGGTTAAATAGCACACAGTACAGAAGGGACATAATATGCAAATTCCGGCGAAAACATATAGGTAACCACTTGAGCTTTGCGCAAAATTCAGAGACATGGTCGTATTTGGGTACTCCAAATACGAAGCGAATAGAGAGACTCTGTAGTCGCTCAAGTTTATTCAGTTGGTCCTCGGTTAAATTAGAATAGCTTGCATCGGCGTAATCGAGAATAGAGATAAGTAGAGACTGTGCAAGCATAATTTTGGTAGGAATGGGAAGTAGTGAACGCAAACGGCGCAAAAACCCCATGGCGGCAAATGTTTTCCTACTTAAATCTCTCAGGTGTGTTGCCCAAGATAGAGTGTTGTCCATATTAATGCCAAGATTTTTAACAACATTACTAAATGGTAATGTTGTACCGTTAAGAGTAACTGGTGGAAGATTAGGTCAGTCCACCCTTGAAACCAAATTTCTACTGCCAACAATGATAGCCTGAGACTTAAGTTATTAATATATGTACGATTTCAAATCCAAATTTATATCAACTATTTTAAAAGAATTATATCTTTCATACACTTTTGTATTTTATAGTGGATAAAGCTGCACAATTCGCTGCCGTTGGAGTGTTTACTCATCAGGGTCAGATGTGCATTGCTGCTTCGCGATTATACGTACAGTCGGAAATATATGACAAATTTCTAGAGAAGGCCGTTCAAGCCGCTAAATCTTTGAAAATTGGCAATCCAAAAGATCCAACTACTCAACATGGGCCACAGGTACTTAAATCAATTGGTTTAACATAACATAATTTTTATATTCATCCTGCTTAACAGTTATGTTTTCTATGCGTGTAACTCATAAATCACAATGTCTTACGAGAAATAAAATACTTTTGTCATAATTTCTAGTGAGTTAAATGAAATTAACACTTCATTTAAAGATATATACAGTTCTATACTTAAGTACCACAAGACGTTCTGAGGTTTCGGCCATATAAAAGTTAGGCGTGATGCGAACGAGGGTACCAAAAGACCCCCACTTTATTTGTATGGAAATCTGAAACAGTCATTCGAACAGGCTACTGAGCGACAAATCGGCGAAAACAAAAGTGTCGTACTTTTGTCTTTCAAATTACTTACGGCGGAACCGTGTTTATCTCTCTCAAATAAACGTGTTTGCGAGAGAGGGAGAAATAACATGTTACTAGCAGACTAAAATAAAACGTTTGAATATAGGAATGCAGAAGTTAGGTATAAGCTATTTGGGGTTTCGATTTTCATGAACATCATTTATAAGCGATTTGCTCATTGGAATATAGAGAAAAAAGCCTTGCTTCGGGCCGGTTCGTCACTCTCCCCAACAAATTCTTAATCCTTTTTATACTATTACATATATTTTGGCATAACAATTATATTACAGATAGACGAGACTATGATGAATAAGGTTATGTCATACATAGAAAAGGGAAAATCGGAAGGTGCGAAATTGCTAACTGGAGGTAATAGAATCGGCAATTCTGGCTTTTACATCGAACCAACTGTCTTCGCTGACGTCCAAGACGACATGATTATTGCTAAGGAGGAGGTAAACCAATGATTTTCTAAGAACTTAAAGTAAACTTATTAAACTCATTACATATAAAGTATTTCAGCTCATCTACACATGTAGACGAGAAAGAGGACGCCGTACAATTTTTCGCAAATACGATTATCAATTATCTAAATGATTAAAATGTAATTGAATTTGAGTGGGTGAATAAATTAAAAGTGCGTGTGTACAAACTACACATGTCAGAAGTGAAACTTCTTTAGCAAACAAATTTTTATTTCTTGTTTATATTTGTACAAATTTAAATTTCCGAGACTTAGAGGGAAGGGAAAAGGAAAATATGGTAGGAATTTAATTATCATTGAAATATTAAATGCCACATGTTACTTGTAAATTGTGAAAGTACCTAACCTTCAAACGAATTAGCATAAAAAACGCTGCATCCGTAAAAATTTTACCCTCATGCGCCTAAAGAAGTTTCATTTTAAAAAACCATTCTAATTACAATTAGAAAGTTTGAACATGGATTACTATATGTATTCGGCGGCCTCATTGGCGCAGTGGTGCGAGTATGCGCTTTGCTAGCAGAGGTCCCGGGTTTGATCCCCGGTAAGACGAATTTAGGAAATTGTATTTTCTAACTTGTCTGACTCTGGACTGGTGCGAGGCTTCGGCGGTGGCTAGCTACCACCCTGCTTGCAAAAAACGTACCGCCATACAAAGAGATTTGTGTTCCAGTACGATGCTGTGTAGAAACCATAAGGGATATATCGCCTCTTACCAGATTATAGCGCTTCCATTACCATCAGGTGAGGTCACAGTCAAGCGCTAAACTTTCAGCAATAAAATGAGTGTAACTTTATAAGAGAAAAAAAAACAAAAGTAAGTGTGTAATAATAGGGAGAACACCCCCCCTAATATGAATGAAACGCTGTGGTTGATTTAAATACATTACAAAAAAATTAGGGATTTGAAAAAGGGTTAGTAAAACTTTGTGTTTCAGATATTTGGGCCAGTGCAAAATATTTTGAAATTTGATACATTGGAAGAAGTTATCGATAGAGCAAATGCAACAAACTATGGCCTCGCAGCCGGTATCTTCACTGCATCTGTTGAAAATGCTTTGCAATTCACTAAACACGTTGAAGCTGGTATAGTATGGTGAGTATTATATTTGTCGTCATCGCATACCAAATTAGCTTCGATTGTTCTAGAAACAGATCAGGAAAACACTTGACAATAAATGATTAATTTTCTTTCAATCTGCAGGGTAAATACGTATCTGCACGTAGGACCTCAACTACCTTTCGGTGGCTTCAAGGAATCAGGAATTGGAAGGGAATAGTAAGTTCATTTTTATCAAATAACTTATTTAAAGGGTTAACTGTCTGTTTAGACACCTTAGAGTATATAATTATTTTTTCATTAGCCATTACATTTTACTATAAATTTTACGAAATAATTCTATTTTCATGTGTTTATGTATATTCTAATTATATAGTGAAGTGAGTGAGGAATGCCAAGCATACTAATACAATTTGTGTGTAAAAATAAGCATGTATAGGAATGAATTTGAAACATCATATTAAACGGTTAAAGTATTAGAGAGTAATAACATAAATAATATTTTCTTTTTATATACTATTTTGTATTTTATTTACAGTTACTATAAAAAAATTGTCTCTTTACGGCCGATAATTTTACATGGTAAAGTCATAAGAAAACATTGCTGAATATGTCTTTATATTACATTAATAACTACGCACGATAAGTGCATCATGCGCTGGACGGTGAGGTAGATCGCGCCTCCCTATCGTTTTATTCCGACCTCTCGCGTCAGGCTGAACGTGACAACCTGTCATGCTTTGCAATGCAATCAAAGTTAAAACTGAAACTTAATATTGTTTCGTTACAGTGGCCCCAGTGCATTGGAGAGCTATATGGAAATAAAAACAGTGACGATGGCTTTATCCAAAAAAGTTTAAGTTTATAAATAAAAGAAATTATATTTTAAAATTTGAATTGACGTCATTTTCCTAAACATTTTAGTTCTATAAGATACAAATTCAAGTGTACTAGATTTAAGATTTAGAGCAGTAAGTCTCGATAGACTAGAATTTTCTAGACTATTGGGTATGCTGACTGTTCTAATACTAAGATAAAAAGAGAGAAATAATTTAACGTCCTACTAATATAATCGCATGGTGGTAAATAAGGCTACAGTCTATTAAGATGTTAAATTTAATTTAAATTAAAAAATAAAGATGTTTGAATTATCTGTTCTACAAGATATAATATTTAAAATTAAACACATAATTAGTTAAATTAACATTGTCTGATTTGTTTTCACGATTATAGCCCTGATTGATTTTTAATAAAATTTTACTTCGAGATAGATGAATCCTTGAACACGGTAGTAACTTACTTATTGTCGCGAATACATAATTTGAAGAGGATGAAAAGGGAAGCAAAGTTTGTATGGAAACCGGAGCTTTTCTACATGTATACAATACGTGTGTATGTGATATAACTTCTAGTTGGATGATATTAATTTTTTGTATGGTCAGTTGGAGTTAAAAAATCAATGGCATTTAAATCTGGAAAATAAAGTATTATGCCATATTTCCACAAGACTGCGATCTACCACGTGACACAGACAGAATCAATTAATGTTCAGTAAAAAATATATTTATCACACAAACATTAAGAATATTTTAATGAAAATAACATGGAGAAGATGTGCTTTTTAAAGAGTTTAACTTGTTGTTACACCAGAAAGCTTGTATGTGTAAGTCATGATTGTTTAGTAATTGGTAGACTCATGGATTCTCTTTCAGAGAGAACTGGGCAGGCACTGCTGACGTTTTGTCTATAAAAAAAACTACTTTCCTAGCTTGTCAGAGTCAGGACTGGTGGTAGGTTGGCTAGTTATTACCAGTAAAGATGTATCACTAAACAAAGAATTTTATGTTCCGGTACGATGATGTATAGAAATCATAAGAGGGAAATTACCGCTTACCAGCTTAGCATGCTTCCATCTTAAACTCACCATCAAGTGTGATCACCCTCAAGCGCAACCCTGTCAATAAAATAAGTTTAAACAGTTATTGTGTTATATATAGGTTACATTTTCAATGACTTTATCTCACAGTAGAACTTAATCTAATTCAAAGATTTGCAATTGACGGTAATAATGGCGGATATTTTTATGATGACAGTGTGATGGTTCGACTTATTGCTTTACTAGCAGAGGTTCTTGGCTCGATTCTCAGCAAGTCAAATTTTGGGAATTGAATTTTCTTCACTAATTTAGGTTGCGAAAAAGATTTCTCTATGTAGAAGACATCCAAAAGTTTACTGATGAGTGTTAATCAATGTTGATTGCATCATTGCTTTTAATTGGATAATAACATAAAAATCCTTTAATTGAAAGGATGATTTTAAAATTATATAATCTTATTTTGACACAAGAAGTTGTGCTAACTCTGTTAATGATGTAATTACAAAATAAACAACGATAGCATCCTGATACAATGAGCATGAGAATTCGAATTATAGTTTGTTTTGTTGACAATTAAATATATTATTTAATTATATATTGAAGACACTCTATACTATCGCGAAGACACACTATACTCTAAGAAGGACATTATATTAAGACATTGACTTCGTATTCTTCTAGTTTATATCAATTAATAAAATGAAGTGTCGAATACATTGTTTGATTAAAATCCCGTTCTGAGGTGAAAAAAGTATGGATTGACATTGAATTTTAATAAACTGATATTGGACATCGAAGAGATGTTGTTTTGGAAAACATTTAAATAATCCTAACTACATTTAAATCCCAAAATTACGCAAATGAAGTAGCAGTTTTGACGGCCTCGATGGCACAGTTGTGCGAGTACTCGCCTTGCTAGCAGATGGCCCGGGTTCGATATCCGGCAGGTCGAATTTAGGAAATTGTATTTTCTAATTTATTTAAGTCTGGTCTGGTGAGAGGCTTCGGTCGTGGCTAGTTACCACCCTAGCAGCAAAGACGTACCGCCAAAACAAAGAGATTTTTGTTCCGATACGATACTGCGTAGAAACCGTAAGGGGTATACCGCCTCTTACCAGATTAGCGCGCTTCCATCTTAGACTGTATCATCACTTACCAACAGGTGAGATCAGTCAGGCGCTATACTGTTGACAACAAAAAAGTCATATTAGTTATTGAAGAAAAATCTTTTTTTGTAACACTAGTAGATCTTTTTACATACTTAACTACAGTCATCATGACAATGCTATTTATTATTAATTTATAATGATAAGAAACTTCAAATGTACACCCAAAACTGATTTCAACGGTATACATACAATCAGTTTTAAAAAATGTTGATACACGATAATAAACGTACATAATACGATTGCACGGAGTGTTATAAGCCATTTGCAAATTTGTTTCAAGGAGGAACTAGTGTGTTTTGTTATTAAATAAAAAAATGGCTCCCGAAGTTAAATATACTAAGGTATGTATGTGTGTCGATCGATATTGTAATGATTTACCATGCTATATAGTTAGTATGAAAAGATAAATGGGATATTTTTATGCCGCAAGGTTATAATTAATATTTATATTATCTAATATTTTAGGCGTGGTCTTCCAATTTCTAACACGAATAAAAAAACAAACTAACATATAGCTTAGTAAAGATTTCAGGTGTTTTGGGTACGACATTATGATTTAATGGATACTTATTATTATTAAATAGCATACAAATATGTCCATATTAATTGAGGAAAATTTTATCTTCTCTTAAGCTCATATTATGTAACAGAAGGACCTTAATATTTTTGCAATACCTGTGTAATAAAACATATATATTACCATTATATTCCAATTTGTCTATTCAAAAACTAGAAACATATTCGATAAGAAACATAAGAAGTGTTATTATAGCAATAAATGTTAATTTAAAAATATAAGTTCGTACATATATAGAAAGTAATAAACTTTGTGCATTGTGAAATATCAAAATATGTTATAGAAATATAAAATATACATCTGAGTATAAGGAAAAACTACTAATATATATTAAAGTGGTTGATTTCATGACCGTCGTGTCAATCATAGTTAAAAGCACCTATTTTGTGGCCTCATAGTTTTACCAGATCCGTCCGTCTACTCGCAGCTTCCTTTATACTTATGGTACGAGGACATTGTAATTTGGGATTAATATTTATTTGTATACATATTTTTTTATTTATAAACACCGCCTACCTTCTCTTTCCTTTATCTCTCGGTCACCCTATGCGTTGGGTTTCCTGGACGAGATCACTTAATATCGATAAGACCGCCCATCCTACACTAGAATTATTTAAGCGATAGTATTTTTTTTACACGTCTCTCTATCTCTTAGTAACGTCGATGAAGTGATGAAAAAGTATAAAGTGCGTGCGTACAAAATACACATGTGGGAAGTGAAAATTTTTTGAATAATTAATTTAAAGGAAGATATGTTAGGAATTTAATTGTCATTAAAATATTAAAAGTGTCTAAAATTAATAATAATAAGTTTTTTTCAAGGTATAAGAGTCTATCTAATAAGTTAATAGCGGAATGTTTGTTTACCTTTACTGGTATTTAAGCCAATTTCGCAATCAATACGAAGCATTTTCATTACGTTTCCTTCGTTTTTACGTTAAGCATTTTCTCCTTGTGAATTCGGATTGTAGAATATGAGTATAAATTATTTTATTTATAAATTACAACAATATTTATATATCATTAATGAAAAACATTCGTTATAACTGGTTTGCGATGAGACGATGTCATTCGTAGCAATTGATGATCGCGACTGCTTTAGGAATCGCATAAAACGTAACCTTGAAACACAAAGTGGATGTGATCATTACATTACAGTGCACTTTTAAATTGCATGTAAAATTTTATCACGTACGCGAAGGATATAACAACTTTTATAACATTAAATAAGTCTACACGTTATGAGGCTAAACTCAAATACAAAAATAGTTAATTCAAGTAGGTTTTTGCAGCCCTTTTCATCGTTAAATAAAGATTTTTTTACACATTTATTTCAATGTACTGTGGTATTAGGAAACTACTATCTTTTTTACCAAATCATTATAGTCCAATATCAATTTATGATATTCAGAGTATAGCAATTCATTCATACTCAGGCTTTTTATCGTTTAAATAATCTATCAAATTATAGTAAGATTTCTCATTTTTATTTTTTAAGTGAAACATCTTTAGGCGCATGAGGGTAAAATTTTCACGAATGAACCGTGTGATTAGCATCACGAAGATGTGCAGCGTTTTTTATGCTTATTCGATTGAAGGTTAGGTAGTTTTAATATTTACAAATAACATGTGGCACTATAATTTGCCACTCGTCATTTAATAATTCAATGTACTATTTTTCATAAAATATAAAATGTGTTTCTCATTTTATATTTTATGAAAAATTTGAAAGAAAAAACCAAAATTTAATTAATAATTTCTAATATTGACACACTCACACACACGTGGCATTTTCATTTACAATTAGTCATATGATATTTATTTAGTCATATATTTCAATAAATTATTTGTATTAATTGTCTACATTTAATATTTTAATTACAATTAAATTTTCCTTAAATATATCTAATGCACGTTATTTCAACAGATTTTCATTGGAAACGAATGGCGTGATGCAGTAAGTGGAAAAGAATTTGACACATATGATCCTTATGATGGCGCAACTATTGCTAAAGTTGCCGAAGGAGATAAGTTAAGTACAATATGTTATATGAAAACTAAATAATACATTATTCAATGAATGAGCAAAATTTAAAGAAAAAAAACTTCAGTTCTTGTTTGCCAGTTGTGATATGTTTCTAAATTACAATTATTTACTCGTGGGACTTTTTTTATTATACATAATAATTAAATTATATTTATATTATATTAAATGTGTACAGCATAAAATAAAAAAAAATTCTATACTATTTGGGAATCAAACAGTTTTATACATACTTATAACATAAACCACGTTCCTACTAAAAACATGACAGCAGAACTATAATGAACAAAAAACAAAAGAATGAATTGAGAACAGTTAAAATGAAATCATAAAACTTAGTGTTATCTGCTACAATGGCTCTGATTTGAAATTTCTGGCTATGGAAATAAAGATTGATTTTGGATATTGGGATGTGGGCATTCAATATGCATATTGATCAGAAGGTAAGAAGAGTGTATACTTATAATATATTAAAATATACAGGCGGACATTGATTTAGCGGTTCAAGCTGCAAAACGTGCTTTTCATCGTAATTCTGAATGGCGTTTGCTAGATGCTTCAGAAAGAGGCAGGCTTTTGAACAAATTTGCTGATCTACTACAAAGAGATGCTGATTATTTGGGTCAATTGGAAACTAATAACAACGGCATGGTTTCACAAATGTGTCCATGGATAATAAAGGCTGGTGTAGATGAAATACGATACATTGCCAGCTTGGCGGACAAAGTTCAAGGCAACACTATACCTGCTGGTAAGTAAAAATATTCAAACTTCCGTGCACTGAGCACTGATAATTTCGATCTAGCAAATTAATTTACCGGGAAGTATCCAAATCATGAAAAGACGGATAAATTATTATGTACGAATTTGTTATTCCTACTGGAACTAATTAAATCTTGTAATCTTGTAAACTCTTCTTGAGACAACAGAAAAAGTGAGCTCTTATAGCCCATATGTTACTTTACGCAACTTACCTTAGGCAACGTTTGGGCGTGTTCAAAAGCATGCAAATTTTAATATTTCGGCAGCTTTTTCCAATATCGAATTAAAATTGACGTTTCGCAATGAAAACTTAACTGAAAATGTCTGTCATATAGATATCCAGGTGGGAGGTCTTTAGGCGATGAGAAATGCGTTAATGGTTGCCGGACAAAGGTTATCTAGTATCTATCTAGTAGTGTGGGCTTCGCTGGTTGCACCAGGTTACAGATAATATAAGTCTTTTAGTTATCACGTGAATTCATTATGAGAGTTTTGTAACTGTATCGACCTCACTCATCAATACTTAGTATAATTTTTTTTTTTCATATATATAAAAATATACATAAACCATCCTCTCGCATCTGGCATAGTTTAAAGGCTTCGCTGGAGTATTATAAATATATTTATTTGGCCATGTATGATCGTCCAGCTAGTTAGAACCCATTAATATGTTGTATTTATAGTAAACCAAATTCTTTTAGAGAGTCAGAGGTAAAGAGATTGTAAGATTCGATAATCTTAATGTTATTAATTATATGTTAAATAATATCCATTGAATCAGTAGTTTTTGTTTTAATAAAATTAATCACATTCATCTCACGGATGACTGTGGAATAATATTATAATGTATCATAATAGCCATCACAGAAGGTCTATCAACGGACTACTTTTCTATCGCGCATAAAGTGGAGTAACCACTTACTGCTGAAGGAATCCCTACCATGGGCACCCAGGTACCTTCTAATACTATAATATGAATAAGGTACCAAAGTGATCGAAAGACTGGCTCCACACCCGCCAGGGATAATGAACTCCGACCCGTGCTATGAGTTCCCCTCCCTGGATAGGGATTCCTGTTTAAACTAACATCGGGACTAAACCCCGGATATGTTTTGTCAATATGTAGAAACAAGTCTCTAAGGTATATTCAAACGAGGATCGAAATCCATATATTTTGTTAGCCGAAGCTGTGATGAGGCATTAGCCATGTTTGTAATGCGCAAAGCGCGATTTCGTTATAATGGGATATATAAATCACCAATGCATCTTGTCAGATCAATTACACAGATCAGGAGTATCTGGCAGGCGGACCACACCGCATATATTACACATGTTTTAAGTCCAGTGTTAGACTAGATCGATGTATGTATCCCCACCTCGGNCACACACACACGCACGCAAACACATCCATACTCACTAGAGCGCGCGCATTCTTAAATGCACTTTTGTACTCTAAATATGCATTCTACTACTTTTATAAATTGATCATTTAACCTTTGTACCTAACTTAAGTTATTTGTTGTTGTACTGAAACGGTGGTTGAGCGGGGCACCCAGTAATACGGGTCTCAAACTCAGTACAGGGGCCCTTGCAACTTGTTTGTTTATATTTGTATACAGCAATAAAACATTTTTATTTTTTTAATTTTTTATTTTTTATGACATGCTACAATGTCATTTTTATTATATTTAATAGTAAGCTAAGAGATTGTCCCTAACAGGCGAACACTTTACATGTGAGCAAGCCCACAAGATCAGTGTTCGTTACGAATCCGACTTTAATATTTTGTAATTATTTGCTTATTTAATCATCTTAATACATTAATTTATTTTATGGTTAATAAATAATATATTTTTATATTCTTTTTATATATGTATGAAAGTATGAAAATTATATTTTGGGTTCCACAAATATAGTCGATGCAAGAGATAAGATACAACATAAATTTGTTAAACATCTAAAATATAAAAGTAAAGGTGCTGGTACCTTACCTGTTATTACCCCACTCGTTGATCGTCTACTCGTTGATACTAAGAGATCAACTATTTCTATGTAAGTTATTTAACAATAGCATGGACGCTGCATACCTTTTGAGTTGTATAAAATTTAGTTGCCTAAATTTCCGTACACCCCATTCAAAAAAATGTTTGTTTAGCTTAGCCTATGCCAAGACGAATTTTGCTACTAACACATATATCTGTAGAGTTTGTAGCCAATACAATACGAGATTTTCAGATGTTGATCTCTTTGCATGCTCCTGTTCAGAATTTAAGAAGCAAATTTTAGCTTAATTTTTGATACTTTCTTTAGTCTATATTTTTTTCACTTAAATAGTCAGTTTTTCTTTTATATTCTAATAAACTGGTCTTTATGTGTTTATTAATAGTGAAAACTTCACTGGTCTATGTATTAATTTTATTATTTGAAAGCACAAATTGTACTGGTTGTTTTTCAAAATAAAATAAAATAAATACCTAAATCTAAATTCAGTGGTAAACCTTAGAAGGTTCAGGGGTAGAGGAAGAGGTTCACTAGCGCTCTGGTAATCTAGGTGGATTGGATAAAATGTAAAAAAGTGGAAAATTAAAATGGTCTGATGTATGGATTTACAATTATATAAATAAATTAACAAAACATTGTTTTGCTTACTTAGATGGTGATGTATTCTCATACACGTTGAAGCAACCTGTAGGAGTGTGCGGCCTTATTTTGCCCTGGAACGCTCCGATTTTGATGTTCATCGCTAAAGTTACAACAGCTTTAGCTGCAGGTGACCATACATCCTTATTAATATTAAAAATAGGAAAATAACTGTCTATCTGTCGCGCTTTCACGTCAAAAGTACTGAACTGATCTAAACGAAATAGTTTAGAGCCTGAGAAAGGACAGGTTTCCTTGTAATGTAGAAGTTCACTAAGGAATTTCTCTATATGCGTATGGGCTCCGGATATAAGCGAGATTTACTGAAAGTTTTCATCTACCATTCACCCTTTGATTTGACATTTGTCATACATGTTCCATTCGCGACATAAAATAGCACGAATAATCATCATCATCCTCATGGAGTCAAGACCAACGCGTGGAGCAGCTTATTTTGTAACATATTACAACTTAACTAGAGAAGGCCACCTGCCTATAAATAATCATGGAAATCAATTTCTGCGTTTCTTACTCTATTAGTTTTTGTATATTGAAAACTATTTTCATAAAATAAGATCCATTAGTTCGTTACGAGAAAAGTATATAATTCAATTTGTATGTATTTTGCAACAGATTCTTTTATCGATTCGAGCATTTCAAACCATTGGCATATTTTAAAATTCCAGTAAGGAGTTGTAAATTAAAATATTTTTTGTTTGCAACAGTTATCTTCAATATTATAGCAAAATGTGTTTTGTTAATCACTCCATCCAAATTTATAACATATATTGGTGTGTTCTTAAAGCGTCCTTTTAAGTATCTGTTAGTTGTTATTTATTTAGTCACCCAATGTCTAATCTCTACTGATGGTATGTCTCAATAAAGAAAATTTACAAGTCCTGGACGGCCTTTTCTGAAAAAGACCCCACAACCAACTTCTTCAATTACCTTACCTAATGGTAAAAGTGCAAACTTCATCAATCATTTAATATTAATTTTATTCTAACTTAGGTTGTACGTGCATTGTAAAGCCAGCAGAGCAGACGCCACTGACTGCATTGGCTTTAGCGGCTCTAATGGCTGAAGCTGGTATTCCTGCCGGCGTGGTGAACGTCGTGCCGGGTTTTGGAGAGACTGCTGGAGCTGCTCTCACTCATCATCCAGATGTCGCTATGATCTCCTTCACTGGCTCTCTTGAGGTCATTTTTTAGAGCTGTGTAGCTACTACTACTAAAGCCTAACTTTAGCTTATTATTGGACAGACTCGACCGATGAAGTAGGACTACCTCAAAGAATAACCGCGCAAATTAGCAAATGTCGCCTGAGCAAAAATTTCATACCTTTTTGATCATTGACATATCTCGCCTGATGGTAAATGATAAAATAATGCCTATGTAAAAGTGGACACAACTGCTAACTGGCCGATAAAGATAGTGTAGAGTAGTGCGAAAGAGATTTAGCGTTAATTATTAGACAAAGATATTGATCACTCTTAATCATACATTATCTACAGAAAAAAACGTTTATTTTGCAAATCAATTATTGATATATTGCCGTATTTCGGACAGACGCTGCCTCCTCTCTCTACTCAAACATTAGTGTGCGGTAGACATATACCGTTGACAATGAGCATATAACCTAAAACTTAATAAATAAAAGATTTTATTAATAAATAACCTTTCCTTACTTTAGACTTTTTCAAATTAAACAATTGCTATATTAAATAGTTCAACCTAAAATAGTTTCAGTTATCACTGCTGTCGGGTGTTCCGAGACATACGAGTTTATTTTTATTTGACAAGTTAGTCAAATTATGTGAATTTTATTTAATATTGATAATTGATTTTCAGGTTGGTAAATTAATTCAACAAGCAGCCGGAGCCACCAATTTGAAACGAGTACAACTTGAGCTTGGAGGGAAGAGTCCGCTTGTTATTATGAATGACGCAGATTGTAAGTTCTTCATATATATACGATATTCAAATACAAACTTGAATTTACATCAATTATTTTAAACTAATTATATTTTTAAAACACTTTTGTATTTCATAGTGGATAAAGCTGCACAATTAGCTGCCGCTGGAGTGTTTACTCATCAGGGTCAGATGTGCGTTGCTGCTTCGCGATTATATGTACAGTCAGGGATATATGACAAATTTCTAGAGAAGGCCGTTCAAGCCGCTAAATCTTTGAAAATTGGCAATCCAAAAGATCTAACTACTCAACATGGGCCACAGGTACTTAAATCAATTGGTTTAACAAAACATAAATTTTTATTCATCCTGCTTTATAGTTATGTTTTCTATTCGTGCAATTCATAAATCAAAGTGTCTTACGAGAAATAGAATGCTTTTGTTCTAATTTCCAGTGAGCTAAATAATTTTTAACACTTCATTTAAAGATATATACAGTTTTATACTTAAATACCACAAGACGTTCTGAGGTTTCTTGAGTATAAAAGTTACGCGTGATGCGAACGAGGGTAACAAAAGACCCCCACTTTATTTGTATAGAAATCTGAAACAGTCGTTCGAACAGACTACTGAGCGACAAATCGGCGAAAACAAAACAGTGTCGTACTTTTGTCTTGGAAATTTCGGTGGAACCGTATTTATCTCTCTGAAATAAACGTGTTAGAGAGAGAGAGAGAAATACCATGTCATTAGCAGATTAAAACAAAACGTTTGAATATAGGAATGTAGAAGTTAGGTATAAACTATTTGGGGTTTTGGTTTTCATGTACATCATTTATAAACGATTTGCTCATTTATCATTTTCCCCAACAAGTTCATCATTTTCCGGGCCGGTTCATCATTTTCTCCAACAAGTTCTTAATCAGTTTTTTACTATCAATATATTTTTTCTTAAATAGTAGAGAAGGTATAGATATAGAAATATATTTTGTCATCACATTTATATTACAGATAGACGAGACTATGATGAATAAGGTTATGTCATACATAAAAAAGGGAAAATCGGAAGGTGCGAAATTGCTAACTGGAGGTAATAGAATAGGCTGTTCTGGCTTTTATATCGAACCAACCGTATTCGCTGACGTCCAAGACGACATGATTATTGCTAAGGAGGAGGTAAACCAACTAATTAGTCATTATATAGAAAGTAAAGTTTAAATATGATGTTATTAATAATAGACGATGATCTATTAATTTAATTTAATTTAACTTGAGTGAGTGTATAAAAATAATCATTAAAGATTGAACATGAATGCTATATATTGTACAGGCATATACAGTTTAAGGGGAGAGTGTAAGCTTATAATAGAAATAAAAAAAAACAAAAGTAAGTATTTATTAATAGGCAGAACACCGCTATATATATAAATATATATATATAACCGCGAGAGTAAAACCGCGTGATTAGCATTACGAAGATGTGCAACGTTTTTTATGCTACTTCGTTTGAAGGTTAGGTAGTTTTAATATTCACAAATAACATGTGGCACATTAAGTTGTCATTCGTCATTTAATAATTTAATATACCTTCTACTTTTCATAAAATATTTCATAAATTCTTGTTTCTGAATTTTAAATTCAAAANGTTCTAATTTCCAGTGAGCTAAATAATTTTTAACACTTCATTTAAAGATATATACAGTTTTATACTTAAATACCACAAGACGTTCTGAGGTTTCTTGAGTATAAAAGTTACGCGTGATGCGAACGAGGGTAACAAAAGACCCCCACTTTATTTGTATAGAAATCTGAAACAGTCGTTCGAACAGACTACTGAGCGACAAATCGGCGAAAACAAAACAGTGTCGTACTTTTGTCTTGGAAATTTCGGTGGAACCGTATTTATCTCTCTGAAATAAACGTGTTAGAGAGAGAGAGAGAAATACCATGTCATTAGCAGATTAAAACAAAACGTTTGAATATAGGAATGTAGAAGTTAGGTATAAACTATTTGGGGTTTTGGTTTTCATGTACATCATTTTTAAACGATTAGCTCATTTATCATTTTCCCCAACAAGTTCTTAATCAGTTTTTTACTATCACATATATTTTTTCTTAAATAGTAGAGAAGGTATAGATATAGAGATATATTTTGTCATCACATTTATATTACAGATAGACGAGACTATGATGAATAAGGTTATGTCATACATAAAAAAGGGAAAATCGGAAGGTGCGAAATTGCTAACTGGAGGTAATAGGATAGGCTGTTCTGGCTTTTACATCGAACCAACCGTATTCGCTGACGTCCAAGACGACATGATTATTGCTAAGGAGGAGGTAAACCAACTAATTAAAGTCATTATATAGAAAGTAAAGCTTAAATATGATAATAATAGACGATGATCAATTAATCAAATGTAATTTAACTTGAGTGAATGAATAAAAAACCTGTATAATTAAAGATTGAAAATTTGAACATGAATACTATATATTGTATAGGCATATACAGTTTAAGGGTAGAGTGTAAGCTTATAATAGAATTAAAAAAAGCAAAAGTAAGTTTGTATTAATAGGGAGAGCACCGCTATATATATATAGTGATCTCACACGACTTAAACGTTATTATAACCTACATAACTTTATAATAAATATTCGGATGTAACCTTGACATCCTTTGACCTTTCTGTTTTTGGTAACATAGCAAAAAGCAAAATTTATACTACTCAACTTAATTTCTTTTTAAGCTTATTATTGGTGCTTTTTTTCCATTGTTTTTTTTGAAGTGAAACTTCATTAGGTGCATGAGGGTAAAACGTGATTAGCATTACGAATATGTGCAACGTTTTTTATGCTACTTCGTTTGAAGGTTAGGTAGTTTTAATATTTACAAATAACATATGGCATTTTAATTTGCCATTCGTCATTTAATATACTACTTTTCATAAAATATAAAATATTTCATAAATTATTTTTTCTAAATTTTAAATTCAAAAACAAAATTTAACTTATAATTTCTAATATTGACAAAAAGCACGTGGCATTTTTATTTACAATTCGTCATTCGAGATTTCAATACATTATTTGTATTAATTTTCGACATTAAATATTTTAATGACAATTAAATTTATTAATTTCCCATCATCTTCAAGTCTTGGAAATGTAAAGTTTTAGATTTGTATAAATATAAACAAGTCTTAAAAATTACTTTGCCAAAAAAATTTCACTTCCGACATGTGTACTTTGTACGCACTGTTAGTCTCGGGGCCACAGTGTTAATAAAAGAAAACACTACACTGGCTTGAAACTTATTATTAATTGTTTATATAATTTTATTATTCTCACAACTTTGACAGATTACTAGAATCACTTTATTCCGCGACTCGCAAGAACCTTTTCCAAAGGTCTATCGGCAACTACACGACCTTAGTCTTATTAGTAGTCCAGACCGGCAGGCAGAAACCAGGTCCGTAGTCTTGGACAGTAATTCGAGTAATTACCAGAACGACTGACTGTTTCACGCAGAGCTACGGGTTTTATAGCAATATATCGCTGAGTGATTATTTCCATCTTGACTAACATAGCTGTCGATAGTTACAGGTCAGCGTTATTAATATAGAATTTAGGGATGTAATAGAGCATGCACTTTTTTTTATTTATAATATAGTTTCTAGAGTAGTTTCCTTCACTGTCCAAGTCATGATGTTTTGGAATGTTATTTAGTTTTAAGCAATATCCATTCTTTTACACATCTGTATGTATAAGTGAAATCCTGTGTTTGATCTAATTAAAAAATATATAAATAAAAAAAATTAGGGGCTTTAAAAAGGGTTAGTAAAACTTTAAAATTAAAATGTTTCAGATATTTGGGCCAGTGCAAAATATTTTGAAATTCGATACATTGGAAGAAGTTATCGATAGAGCAAATGCAACAAACTATGGACTCGCAGCTGGTATCTTCACTACATCTGTTGAAAATGCTTTGCAGTTCAGTAAACACGTTGAAGCTGGTACAGTATGGTGAGTAATATTCGACGACATCGCTTACAAAATTCGCTTCGTTTGTTGTAGAAACAAATCAGGAGAGCACTTGACAATAAATGATTAATTTTCTTTCAATCTGCAGGGTAAATACGTATCTGCACGTAGGACCTCAACTACCTTTCGGTGGCTTCAAGGAATCAGGAATTGGAAGGGAACAGTAAGTTCATTTTTGTTTACAGAGTAAAGAGTTTGTGTCAGTAGTTTAGGGAGTATTTATTTTATTTTAGCAGAAGTATTTTTTATTTTAATATAATTTTTACAAAATAATTCTGCTTTATGTATATAAGAATAAGCATGTATTTTAATTAAAGTTTGTCTGTTTACGGCCGATAATTTTTCGCGATAACGTCATAAGAAAACATTGATGAATATTATTTTATATTACGTTAATAGTTACGCACGATAAATGCATCATGCGCTGGACGCTGATGCGCTGATGCGTCTCTCTATCGCTTTTTCCGCGCTCTCGCGTCATGCCGAACGTGACAAATGAATCATGTTTTGCAATGCATACACAACCGACAAACATCGTTTTATAAGACGTTATCACGTAAAAATAGACATCCAGTCAAAGTTAAAACTGAAACTTAATATTGTTTGTTACAGTGGCTCCAGTTCAATAGAGAGCTATATGGAAATAAAAACAGTGACGATGGCTTTATCCAAAAAAGTTTAAGTTTATGAATAAAAGCGCTAAATTATAATTTAAAATTTGAATGACGTCATTTTCCTAAACATTTTAGTTCTATAAGATACAATTTCGAGTGTACTAGATTTAAGATTTAGAGCAATAAGTCTCGATAGACTAGAATTTTCTAGACTATCGAATATTCTGTTTTGTTACTTTTGAAAATAAACTAGATAAAAGGAGGGGAGTAATTTAAGGTCCTGCTACTATGATCTCATCTGATAGTAAATAATGATACTGTCTAATAAGACAGCACGCTAACTTGTGTGCTTGACGGCTCGTCTTTACAGGCATGGTGGTAACTAGCCACGGCCGAAACTTCCTACAAATCCAGAGGAATTTATGAAAAAAAAATTACAAAAGAGCAATACGTGCCATATATCAATTGGGATCTCGCGTTTCCTTAAGAGAAAAATTGAAAGTAATATCAATTCTCACATTACCGTCGCAATATACAAGTATATAGAATAACATTGTATATATCCGTAATAATATTCATTTACACAGCAATAGGAGCGAAACACACAATTTTAATACAAGAAATAAAAACAAATTTCTAATGCCATATTTTAGAATGAAGAAGGTTCAGATATCATTTGTCGGGTTGAGCATACGCATATTTAATAAAATAGTGAAATCACTTCTAGGTTTGCCTCCACATAGTTAATAATATGTTAAAAACGTCCTATTACAAAAGACAGACTACTGACAATTCAAAAGTGCTTTTTGAGCCTACTTGAATAAAGAATATTTTGATTTTATTTGATTTTCATGGACACACATTTTGGTAGGCAGGTCTCTGATGGTAGCTTAGTACCTTAAAAGCCATATAATAATACAATACTCTATATTACTGAGAATCCAACCTAAGACCAAGGCCAGTGAAGTGAATAAGTACTGATACTCATGCATCATGTCAGCGAGGCTATCCAAGTGTTTAAAATAATCAGGAAAATAACAGTGATTCATCTAAGGAAAGTCTTAAATTTAACCGACGTTGGTGGAGCATTTGAATGAAAAAAAAAACAGATGGGTTAGAGCAAGGATTGGCAACCATTTCTTATAAGTAAAGTAAGTACTACTACTTCCGACACTACTGGGCACCGGCCTCCTCACTCATAGGAGAGAGGGTTTTTAGAACATAGATCCACCACGTTGCTCCACTGCAGATTGGCAGGCATAGTACACAAGTGCACTTTTTATTCCTTCACTCTCATAGTCCGATGTGACGGGAATCCGACACGACCGGAGAGAGATCAGGCGCAGGACCGACGGCTGTTCTCCGAGGCACGGAGGTGGATCACACCGCCAACTTCCCAGCTTCGGGCAAATCTAAATAGAAAACTCAATATTGATGTNCTCTAATAGTCCGATGTGACGGGAATCTGACACGACCGGAGAGAGATCAGGCGTAGGACCGACGTGTTGACGTGCTCTCCGAGGCACGGAGGTGGATCACACCGCCAACTTCCCAACTTCGGGTAAATCTAAATAGAAAACTCAATATTGATTTTTGAATTGGCCCAATCCGGGACTCGAACCCAGGACCTCATGTCTGTAGTCGAACATGTTAACCACTAGACCACTGAGGCAGTTATTTCTTATAACAGGGCCACAAATGTTATGTGGATATTGGTTCAGGCCACATTTTAATCATTCTTGCATTTTTTTCGTTAGTCATTTGATTGGCTCTTACTTACTCAGGACGCACTATAGTGGCTTCCGTAGCTGACCATTGGTTTAGAGAATTTCAGTGAAAGAAACTACTAAACGTGTAACCAAATTCAATTTATTATATATGGCAAGTAAATTAAAAATTATATGCGGCTGCGAGCGCAAGAACGGCTCAACCGATGCTATAAAATATTAGTAAAGAGTTTTATTCCACCCAGGAGCACTTCGAGCACACATTTTTCATGACCATGTGCCATGAGTTACAGAAAACATTTCGTATATTAAACTTTCAATTAAATTTATTGATCAGATAAATAGATTTTCAAATTTTTAAATATAGTAGAATATGTAGTTCTCGCTCTCGCAACGTCATATATACATATAAAAAAATTAAAGCTGCAAAATAAACGCTATAACAATATCAAAAACAATGTAAAACTTATAAAAAACAACATTAGATATCACATAGATGTTGTACATACCCTAATATATTGGAATTCTTATGATACATAGACACTTATATCCTTCTATATGGCATTTCATAATTCATGTCAATTTGTCTTTTAGTTATCATAAATCGCTATTCAGTATAAACCTGTTCCCTTCGGAGTGTTTGCCTGTGTATTTGTACAAGCATTTGCCGTATGCACCTGAAAAGGGGTTAAAGTTATAACTACGATACTATAATATATTTTATAAACTGTAAAGTGTTTCTATAATAAACTCTCAGAAAATGTTCTAAAGATGTCGCTCAATAAATTTAAATCTTTTATTTCAACAAAGCTAATTGAAATATCGTACTATAACTTGAAGGATTATTGAAACATTGTAATGGTGATGATAAAAAAGGACAAAGAGAAACAAACAGAACGCGAAAGAATCCTCATAACTTTCCTTACTATCATCATTATTCGTACATTGATAATAAAACGACAAAATGATTCTATCTATCCAAAATTATCAAGCGGGCGGCGATATCATACTTTCGGCCCTATGTGTGTAATATACTATTGATTAGATTTTCACTAACACGGTACAAAAAAGGATACCCTACTGAGTTAACGAAGTTTCGATGATATTAAAAATCAAATTTTAATATCATCAGTTATCAAATAGGTAAATAGGACGATGACTATTCAAGAGTAAACAAAGAATTTTTGATTTATTTGTACTGAATATGTTAGCTAATTAGTAGAGGGGGATTATAATAATTTCTTTATTTACCAAAAATAGAATGTTTAGTTGTTTGGTGTATTAGGATACTAAATATAAAAATATATGGATAAAGTTGCTGATATGGTACATTAAATATAAAAGTACCTTTATGTTTTCCCAATGAATTGAAGTCCACAGGTAAAGGTCTTGGGATTGGTCCCGATGGTGGCACCTGAGTAGTGTTATTTATATTGAAAGGTCTGCGCACGCGCATGAATTCACCGCGGGTCGCTGCTTCATAACGCTCAGCTGCTGACACTCGTCGGGAATCCAAAAAACGAAGCCTTTGCAGCTTGTATAAGACAAAATATCTGCAAAAAAAAAAACAATACCATTAAAACCTTAAATGTACACTAATATTCTAAAGAGGAAAGATTTGTATTTTTGTATGTAACGAATAAACTCCAAAAGTTCTGAACCGATTTTAAAAATTCTTTTTTCCTTAGAAAGCTACATTATTACTGAGTAACATAGACTATATTTTGTACTAGATTACAGTAAAAATTTTTAGAAATACCTATTAAAACCAGCCGAAGGTGTAAACAAATTAGCCATAAAATGTCTTTCATCGCATACGCTGTAAAGAGTATTAATGATAGGATAAAAAAATGTTCGACCATATTATAGAATATATCAATATCTACAAAAAACTTCGCGAGACCAAAAGTCAAACTATTATAGTTAACGTCATTATAACTACTTTTTTACATTTAGCAAATTGATAGAAATGCCGATCAAAATCAGACCGTGTTATGCATACCATTTATAAATTTTTAACCAAATAAATAATTTAATATACAAGACTGTATCAATACCTGATGATTACTTTTTGANATTTGTACTGAATATGTTAGCTAATTAGTAGAGGGGGATTATAATAATTTCTTTATTTACCAAAAATAGAATGTTTAGTTGTTTGGTGTATTAGGATACTAAATATAAAAATATATGGATAAAGTTGCTGATATGGTACATTAAATATAAAAGTACCTTTATGTTTTCCCAATGAATTGAAGTCCACAGGTAAAGGTCTTGGGATTGGTCCCGATGGTGGCACCTGAGTAGTGTTATTTATATTGAAAGGTCTGCGCACGCGCATGAATTCACCGCGGGTCGCTGCTTCATAACGCTCAGCTGCTGACACTCGTCGGGAATCCAAAAAACGAAGCCTTTGCAGCTTGTATAAGACAAAATATCTGCAAAAAAAAAAACAATACCATTAAAACCTTAAATCTACACTAATATTCTAAAGAGGAAAGATTTGTATTTTTGTATGTAACGAATAAATTCCAAAAGTTCTGAACCGATTTTAATAATTCTTTTTTCCTTAGAAAGCTACATTATTTCTGAGTAACATAGGCTATATTTTGTACTAGATTACTATAAAAATTTTTAGAAATACCTATTAAAACCAGCCGAAGGTGTAAAAAATTAGCCATAAAATGTCTTTCATCGCATACGCTGTGAAGAGTATTAAGGATAGGATAAAAAAATGTTCGACCATATTATAGAATATATCAATATCTACAAAAACCTTCCCGAGATCATAAGTCTAACTATTATAGTTACGTCATTATAACTACTTTTTTACATTTAGCAAATTAATAGAAATGCCGATCAAAATCATACCGTGTTATCCATACCATTTATAAATTTTTATCCAAATAAATAATTTAATATATAAGACTGTCTCAATACCTGATGATTACTTTTTGAATTATTGAAATCGGATATTCCATTCAAACGATATCATGAAATTAAAATAAAAATACATGCCGGCGGCAGTTGCCACGCAGCGCATCGAGTAACTAACTCGACGAGAGCGTAAGTGCGGGAGAAGGGGGTGCACCATTATGAACCAGGTAACCGGTCGGCTCCATACGCAGTGGACGCAAACGATATTGAATATTTCCAGATTTTTTAAAACATTTTTATGCTTCACTTAAAAAGTTCTTTTCAGAGCTACTTAGTTTTAGTATTAGGAATCACACTATTTCATAATATTTGTCAATTCATAGTCGTTTTAATTATCATGCTTATAACTTAAACATCTGTACCTATTTATGTCTACCCGTGCGAAGCCGGGACTGGCCGGTAGTATTAAATAAAGAGGACTTAAAAGCTTTATGTAATTGTTTACAAGCAATGTCCCCTTTTTAAATTTAAACATTTACGTTCGTTATATAAGGCTGCCATAAAGTAGCAATTTAGCGTTTATATAAAAACAATTGATAAACCTAGAAAAAAAGTAGAGAGTACAAAGTGTAAACAAATACCTTAACATCTGTGACTTCATAAATATCATTAAATTGATTGTAGATAGCCCCTCGTTGGCACATTGATGCATATACTCGCTTTGTTAACCGAGGTTCTAGGCTCAATTCCCAGTAGGGCGTCAAATTTACTTGCATTTTTAATTTGTCAGACTCTGGACTGGTCGGAGGCTTCTGCCGTGGATAGCTACCACTCTAACAGCAAGAAAGTGGCGCCAAGTACCAAAATTGCATGTTAGTAGTATGCCGAGTGAAAACCATAAGAACATAAATTACTTTTTCCTAGATTAGCGCGCTTCCATTACTGTATCACCACCATCGCACTACGTCAGAATACAATTAATGTATATTTTGTAACTAATTAAAGATTTAGAGCAGTGATAATAAAATCAATATCATATAAATCTGTTTTGGATATGGCACTTAAAAAACTTAAAACCAGTTTTTAAGCAAATGCTAATTGAAAAATTATATTACAATTTCAAAGAATACTTAAAGTATATAACTTGAATAAACTGCACTAAGGTTTGTTACATTGGTAATATTAGTTCGATTTAGGTTATATTTGTATTTTACAAATTTCTAATCGAATTTACCGATTCATCGAATTGCAGTCAAAACATCCGAATAGAAATAAAAGACAAAAATATTATGTATAGCAACATATATATCTTTAAATCCCCAAAAATACAATTAGTAAATTAGCTAACAGATTAATCTTCATATATTAAACTTGATAGACTTTACATATAAAACGCTCGCTATAAAAAAAAGCGTCACTAACATTTGACCCTTTAGTCATTACGAAAATATCAGAATCTTTTTTGAATCAAATGGACGAATTATCTATAGTAAAATATAAGTTTTGAACACAGTCCGTAAGCAAAGAATCTACTAATGGTTTGGAATGCTAATTCGCTCCAAAAGACATCAGACGTCTATAAATAATGATTTCTTATGAATTGCATTAGAAGGAACAAGTTTTTGTGCTATTTCTGAACTACTATACTAATTTAAATTATTATCGTCACAACGGAACATGTTATTTAAATAGCCCGTTATCTTATTAAGAATGTAAATATATTTTATAGACCTCTTGGTATTGATGTTATCTGTCTGCTTTATGACCTAAATCAATATGTATGTAATATAATTCTCAGCACAATATCGTTTAGTATTCTACCTTTAATGTTATGCATTTATAGAATAGTTTTAATAAAAAAAAAATGGCGCCAGATTATTCACCTTGGTAACAGTATTCTTATCAAGTTTATTATTGTTATTCACACTGATATTATAAATGCGTAAGGAAATTTAAACTTTAATATGTAAAGGACTGAGAGTCCTTTAGAGTTTAAAGTTTAAAGCGTTGGTGGAGAGATAAACGATAACAAGGTCACAGGGCAATTTTTCTTTCAATAATTTAATTAATCATCAACAGATACCTCCTTGTAAGATTTAAAGAACCTATAGAAGGAAGTCTCGACATTTTCCTTTAGGATTATGCTATTAATAACGGACTGAATTGTTTTTGTTTATTTAAAATTTATGAAATAAATATTGGTAATCAGTAATTCTATGTTAGTAGCAATTATCACCATGACCATAAAAAAATGTGATTGTGTGAGAATGTGTAAGAGACAGAAAGAGACTGTGAGTGAGTGTATCTGTGAAATTATGGGCATGTTTTGCTAAAGCATTGCAACAAAAGTGTATAAAAAAGTCAATTCGCTCTTAAGACAGTGTTAACTGTGTCATCCACCTAAAATTTTAAAAATGTATTTCAATAAAAAGTATATTATTAACGATCGTACAAAATATATAAAGGGAAGTGCGCACTAATATACAAAAAATATACATTAAATCCTGCCTAACCCGCAGTGAGCAGCGTGGTGGGTCTATGCTCTAAAAATCCTCTCTCATGTGAGTGAGGAGGCCTATGCCAAGCAGTGGGACGTTAATGGGCTGCTACTTACCTTACCGAAATCTGTTTGTTTTCAATTTTATGTATATCTTTATTTATTTATTTGTAGAAAAGCCTAGGCCTCTGGATAGTAGATCAATATATTAATACTCAGTTTCTCTTTGTAAAATTTAATTGCGTATATATACACATATACATTTACCTATATCTCTGGTAGTCGACGTCATCCTTATCCAAATCAGATAATTGATTCGGACATGCTTTGTTGCTGAGAAGACTTAGGTACGTAAGTGATGGTAGCTTATCACTAACTTTGTGCACAAAACTTTCAAGATCTGTTATCTAAAAATATAAGAAAAACTTTTTATACGTTCTGTCTCTGCTCTCGCCTGCGTTCACTTGAATATGTAAAGAACGGCGCCATCTTTTTTATTCCTATTTTGAAGGAGTCCTAACATAAAAAATGATAGATATACATATATCCTACATAAGTAATACATTCATTGTAATATGTATTCAGAAATACTCGTTATATACATACTTTTTCATTAATTATATAGATGACACTTAGAAAAGTCGTGTTTAATTTTAAAAATCTACAATTTTAAAAATGGAATATTGAAGACGGTCTATAGTTTATGAGAATGAAAATTGGTGGCTATTGAGGAGTGCGCGGTAAAATATGCAAGATGGCGTAATTTTTTCGAATTCTGTTTTATCTCTTAAAAAAATTTTGTGTGACCTCTATAGCGGTGACGCCTTAAATATAACATTAATGTGAGGGAAAATACAAAATATGTATTGAAGTGAATTGTGTGTGCCTTGATTTCACCGACTTCAGGAAAGGGATGATTTTTATTATATATTTATACACCTAGCGTTGAGTGTTAAATGGTGAAGTACAATTGTTAGTAACTTTATGACACAACCGGTTCAAAAAATTGATTCAAACGAGATGATACCCTCGAGCAACACAGTAGTTACTCTTTAAACAATAATTTTTGCGTTAGTAAATTGTTTTGCGTATAAATTAAGTGAAGTTCAATATATTCATTCGTTAAGAGAGACTATTAATGTCATAACGAAATACTTGCCTGATTATTATTGATGGACAATGTTTTCAAACGAGGCAGCGATGGAAAACAAACTGAGTCACTAATTTTATTGTTGTCAAGTATTAATTCTTCCAAGGCTGCGAAATTTTCTAAGCCTTTCAACGTTTCAATATTATTGTAGCTGTAAAAGAAAATTTCAACCTTGAATATGAATCATATTCACATATAAGTAAGTAGCAGCCCATTAACGTCCCACTGCTGGGCACAGGTCTCCTCCCTCCGTGGAGCGAGGGTTTTTAGAGCATAGACCCACCACGCTGCTCCACTGCGGATTGGCAGGCATAGTACACAAGTGCACTCTCTATTCTTTCACTCTCATCGTCCGATGTGACGGGAATCCGACACGACCGGAGAGAGATCAGGCGCAGGACAGTCTGATTGACGTCCTCTCCGAGGCACGGGAGTGGATCACACCACCAACTTCCCAATTTCGGCCAAATATTGAGAAAATCTTAATAGAAAATTCAATAAACAACTATAAAAATGTGCAGTTATTCAGAAATACAAAAAATGTATTTTAACGTGAGATGATAAATAATAAGCACTTTATTAATTAGCGAAAATTTTTACCTATATATCCTATGGCGCGTGTGAACTAATAATGGGAAATTACGAAAGCGATTTTCACGTAAACCGTTATAAAATAACATAACCTTTGGTATTTAACCTCTTCCAGGATGATTGGTTAAATGGAACAAAACTTATTAAACTAACTAGTCGTTTCAAAGATTAGTGCAGTAAAAAAAAAACAAAACTCTTAATTTATTATAAGTATGGCAATAGATAGATGATATAAGCCAGTAATTATTACCTCAAGTCCAGATAATTCACTTTGTTTCCATACAATTTCCATAACGTTGGCGGTATTTTATGGCAATCTTGACCGCAGTAATTTAACTGAAACAAATGATATTTTAATTAATACGGTTTCTAATGTACATGACAATACAGATGACAAAGTTTTATATGGTAGCAATTAACTACCATAATACACTGTTTTTCTTGGGGTTAACAACGATTAACCGCCCCATTCGTTAATGTAGTTAAATATGTAGTCACCCCAATCTTTCTGATTGCTTTATCACCGTTTCAAGGTTCTAAATGGGGGAAAGGATCTCTATTAATTGTGATTAACTACAGAACACGATACTCGCGTTAAAAATTAAAGTGTCATAATTTTTTTTCAGTTTTGGGCGTGTATTTTCGTTTGATAGTAATTGTAGCAAAAAAATATTCTCCTATTCTATCACAGAACATTTTGTTTTTAATGATTGCGACAGAAAGTGCTCAAGATCATTTCGGAGCCTCAAAGTAAATATTTGTTTCTATAAATCAATGGCCTTTGACCAATCTATCGCTCAATTGTAATGTTACACAAAATCCTAGAACAACTTTAAAACACTCGTAATAAGCCACGGTTGTCTTTGTCCCCTTCATCGAAGATGATCGATTAGTATGTATTTATTAATTATTATACGTGTTTCTCCATGGTTTGTGTGTATGTGTATGTATCTGTTTTTATGCCTGTATGTATTTGAATCAGTGTAGGTATCATTATTGGCCACTATCTAGTCTTTTTTGTTCCCATAACAGTATAACGTAAGATGCCATGAAAATAAGCGAAAAACTTGAATATTTGTAGAAATTTCTTTAGCATTTTGCAAAGTGAGTTCAACATACTCAGTCTTTACCGAGTTTAATATTAAATTATTAATTGAAAACCAATGTAAGACGAATGACAGGGTACTATTTACATCGTGAAAAATTTCTTTATTTCTTTCATTTCTAAATAACAAGGTCGTCAGCAAATAGCACTATATCACACTGTTCTTACACATGATAAATTAAATCATTTATATATATTAGGAATAAAAAACGGCCAAGTATTGACCCTTGTGAGACACCCATTTTTAGCGGTGGTACCGACGACTTTACGCCTTATACGAATACCTGTAATGATATAAATTTCCTGTATTATTTGTGGTGTAAACTAAAGTGTATTCTCTCTGTCTTTATATACCTAACCTATTTATATTTATTTGGGAACAATCTTTAATTTGACATTGTCATTTTACCCGATATGGTCATAAATATAGAGTAATTGATAAAGTAGCATAACAGTAAGCTAATGTTAAACATAAACGTAAAGCATAACAGCAAACTAATGTTATTACAGTTACGAGCAAACAACGATAAAGTCTGTTATCTCTCTTTCATAATATTAGAACTAGAACCAGACCCTTACTGTAATTACTTATGAAATTGGAAGTGACAGAGACACACGATATCACATTTATTTTCGATGTTATATTGTTAGTAAATTTCAACTAATATTTAATACAATTTAAATAGTTCCTCCTATATATTTTGGGGTCTAAGAATGCCGTATATTGAATTTTGAAATAATAACATTACTTGTATGTATACTTGATAATGTATAAGTTCGTAAAATAGGGTAATCTACTGCTAAAGGTCCATCTAATTAAATCAACAAAATAACAGCTTTTTATTTAATTAATATATGTAAAAATTTCCACTTTGTTTACAGGAAACATTTTTTATTCAATATTTTTATTCACTTGTTTATTAGTGCTCGTCTGAGCCGACATTGATAGTACTTTTGCGAGCTGTCAGCTGATTTATGTTAATGTTATATGTAATAGGAATAACCTCAAAATATACATTTATTTAAGAAAAATGAATGGTTTGTATCTAATTAATTTTTCTGCTTTTAAAGGACATAAAAAAATAAACATTAGACAAAAGATTTATAAAAGACAAAATGTTTATACAATACGCTAAATAAAAGTTAAGTACTAGACTGCTTTCCCTCCATATTTTCACTATTTTTCACAAAACAGTATCAAGCATACGCTACAAATCGTTATTTATCTATGTATATTTGATTTGGCGAATGTTGGTGTTTGTGCCATAATATTCGGCACAGAAAATAAAAGTTCTATGCGAAATTATTTAAATAGAACAAGCCCCCTAGATAAAACAAAATGCCCCTCGTGTCATAAATGTAGAAAAAAGTATAATAAATTAATAATTATTAAGATAATACAACTTAAGGGTGTTTATTATTTATTGAGATATGGGATCGAAAAATATCTGAAATAATTTATGACGTTGTTTATTTGTGATATCTTTATCAAGTTAATATATTTATGAGATCAAATTGCGAACGCATTAACCGCAATAAGCACGGTTATACTTAAATTTAATTTTGCGAAAAATATCATTTATTATAATTGATTTATATATATCATATAGTCATATTCAAAACAATTTGCACTTGACGCGAATTTTAACAAAGTGATTCGCGATGTTTTCAATAAGTACAAACCGAATATTCCTAAGAGAATCGGAATCTACGCGAGGAACAATTAATTCGAATAATAAAACTTCAGCATTAAAAACTATGAAATTTATTTTATAGAATAACTGCATTTATTGTATTGTGCATAAATAAGACCTTGGATATAGATGAATGTATATTAAGTTGCATTTCTTATCAGAAGAATAAGCTTATTATTGATGTCGCGGTATAAGAAAATATGGCTTTTAATTGTGCATCATGCTAAAAACCGTTATATTGAACACATTGACATAATCAATTAAAACACTTATTGAAATGTTTATTGGCATTGGACCAATCTCTGAACTGTGTCACTTTGTATATGAAGAAATTGAAATTTCATTACTTTAAGAAACAGATTCCTAGATGTACTAAGGAAATACACATATCTTATTCAAATTAGGTGTTAATTTATCATAGCATTATCTAGGCTAAATTTAATTCAAAATTTTCTTATTTTTGGATATATGGGATATGTATATATAACTTCAAACTGACAAATTATTGTTTTACAATATATCAATTGACACCACCAACCTATAAAAACAAGGATTGCATGTACATATGTAATAATTTAATGAACAAATGTTTTGTCATTCATATGCATATAATATGATGGAATATTGATCCTAAAAGTCAATGTTAGAGGTATCTTCACAAGTGTTATTATATTGCGCAAGTGTGTTTATATTAAAATAAGATTTGCCATCTCCAATTTTTCGAAAACGGGTAGACTTTTAAAAAGTTTTGGAATTTTTAAACCCCAGATTTTATGAGCCTAATCCAAACAAAACACAATATATATTTAAACATTATATAAAAAATCATTTGGTACTATCATGTCCACTAGTATATATATCTCAAGTATTTCAACAAATTGTGTAACATTACAACATCAAAATTATTGTAACAAGACTGGTTTAGTCAAATGGTAACAGCAAATCAATATTCCAATCAATTCAACAAATGGTAAAAGCAAACATCTCATTAGGTTAAGATTATAGGCATCACAAGGTTATATTGTGACAATAAAACAGTATCAAATATTGCAAAACAAGTAAAAGAAATTAAATTGATACTGAGCATGACTATAACAAAAAAGGTCACACACATATATATATATATATATCACTAATTTGGAAGAGAATTAAAGAAAAAAATTTGGAAGTCAGCCATTTGAACCTTAAATCAAATCAAAATATCTTTATTCAAGTAAGCCTATTAGAGCACTTTTGAATTATCAAAATATTTTTTTTCCAGACACTAATTCTTATGTACGTCTGATGATAGTTCTTAAGAATGACTTAAAATCTAAAGTAACTAAATCTAAAGGGTTCCTTCTCACCCTGATCTAAAATGAGCCCACAAGGAACTCAGTTGGGTAGTCTGTATTTTTTTCATTATCATCATTAGAATATCATATTAGTTCAATATATTTCTATTTTGGGCCATGGAGCTGAAGTATCTAGAAGTAACCCCAGATCAACGCATAACATGGGCATCACATGTAGCCAAGACAGTCAGTAAGGCCTTCAGAGTCTTGGCTATGTGTCGATCGAGCTACGGCATGACTAAAATCAAAAGTCGTCAAATGAACAGACGAATTTATGGTGCTGCCAGTGATAATTTATGGGGCCATTGTATGGTGGCCCAGAACTAAACTGGTGACATGTAGAACGGCACTCGTCGGTGTACATCGCATACCGTGCATTGCGATCACGGGGGCCTTCCGATTGATGCCGACAGCGTCGCTACTGGGACTACTGGGGTACAATGTGCTCATGTTGATGTCGAAATTAGTGCAAGGAAAGGTATGCAAAGACTGGAAATGTTTGGACAGGTAAGGACACTGCTACTAAAAACGAGACACGTGTGTTTTAAAGAGGACGAGGATCTAGAAAAGATACTTGAAATGAGATGTGGCAAAATAACACCAGTTCAAGTATTTGACAAAACTTATGAAATGCACATTACCACTAGGGAGGAATGGAAAACAGGGCTAGAACCTGAAAGGGTGCCTGACATGGTACACAAATGGATCACGGATGAAACCAGGAACCGGTGCAGGCATACACACCAAAACGCTGAGCGAAAGTTACAGCTAGGGCAATACGCTACGGTTTTTCAAGCAGAAATGTTTGCTATAAATGCTTGTGTCAAAGAAATGCTGTATCGCGAAGTAGAAAAATAATCAGCTTCAGCAATAGCCAGGCGGCACTAAAAACACTTGACACAAGCAAAGTCACATCTAGCCTAGTGCTAGAATGCATGAGAAGCCTTAACTGCCTTGGATGGAACAATATGGTAAGGCTTGCATGGGTGCCAGGTCATGAAGGTATAAAGGGCAACGAGCAAGTGGATGAGCTGCCTCGAGCTGGATCAAGAATAGGGTTCATAGGTCCTGAACTCTGTATAGCAATAGTACAATTAAATGAGAAAGAAGTGATAATAACGCACCTACTGTGAGAATACGAATGAGTCCGTTGGGAGTGGCCAATCTGCAACCAGATGACTTTAATGGCTCCAACCTGAAGTCTACATCCAGACTTTCGGAATGGGTGTTTGGGTGCATTTACGGGAGACTAAATGATGGGGTGCGTACAACGGAGCCACAAGGGTCTAAGTGCATTCGCTGCCTCAGGGCCCCACGACGAAATAATAAATAAATAGTTACTAGAATTAGAGAAATTTGTTTACTCCCATGCATTTCTATCATTTAAGTAATTTTGCAATTAGAGCAAATAAGTAATCTTGCAAATTATAAAATGAGTTTTCTATCAACTTTTTTCTAACAAAGACTTTGAATTTATTAATTGACGTCTCTAGAACATCTTGTGAGAGTTTATTATAGAAACATATACAGTTACCCTTAAATGAAATGTTAATTTTATGCAGCTTACTAGAATTTATAACAAGTTTGTTTTTGTTTCTTATGTTATTTGATGTACTCTTTTTATCAAAAGAGTCAATATTTTTATGTACAAACACCAAGTTTTCTAATATATTTACACAGTGGACTCTCATCATGTTAACAGCTCTAAATTTGGTTCTTAGCAACTCTCTTGGGCCCATATTGTAGATGGAATTGTAAATCGAATTAATATTGGAAATCAACCTAAGACATAATGACATTTTGTAGTGTCACAACATTGCAAAATATAAGTAACAAGGAAATAACAATACATATAATTCTAGATGCTACTGTATCCTTAACAAAAATTTTGGATAATGTAATTATTTATTTAATGCAGTTTTATGTAGTGATATTAACCAAAATTTTGGCTTGTGTCATTCTTTATACAAGCCATTCTTTGTATAATTGTTCTCTATGCATTTCTTTCAATTGATTGAGATGAAACTCTTCCGGTTACCACTTCTAAGGATTCTAAAACCATAACAACAACACAAAATGCATGCAATGCACTAATTGATGTGTTATAATCAACATTAACTAAAATTAGCTTATAATTATTTTACACATGAAACTTATTGTACCATAAATTTCATTAACACAGAAAGAACATTTCATAAATCAGATTATACAGAAGCCATTTCCCAAGAAACATTTATTTTTTAAGTAGTCATCGTTTTTTATCGATAGGTTATCTTGTGACTGTAATCTCAAAAAAAATTACCTTAAGCCAAAATTGTTAAAAGTATGAAACATAAAAAAAAAATGTTCAAATTTGTTACTGCCCTGTTACAACAAAACTCATAGCCTAATATAGATAAACTTATACAATTTTTTTGACCGTTCTACATTCACAAGATACAACCAAAACTCTTAAGGTTAAATTTTATCTTAACATATATACAATACAATAAAACATATATTTTATGTACTCTTGATATACTATTTACACAAAATGTATTAATTATTTTATATAAACAGAATATCAAATATCGGAAACACATCGCAATGGCTATATTATTGTACTTTATTATTTAATAATTATAAAACTTTTATGCTCACTCGATTGTTTTCGAAATACAATGCAAAGTTATTTATGTGGGACGTTTCCATCGTCTATTTCTTCTACAAATCTCTTTATACCACAATAAACAGAGAAAAGGGTAAATAACAAACTTTTAATGTATTTTTCAACACAATTCATGAACTTTTTTTATCAACAAACAGTAATGCAAAACCATTGAAATTGAAAATAACAATAGCACAGCTGTCTCATCTCATGTTTGTGACAGTTACCATAGATATTACCTATATACTGGTTAACAGTGACAGAACAGAATATAGACAGGTTTAAATAGATTCAAACATTTCTAATATACAGAGTAAATCGATGTGATATATACCACAGAGTGTAATGCTAATAATAATTACAATATGAAAAATGTACAATTTTCAATTAAATTAATATAAAACTTAAAATCGTAAATCAATACAAAGGTTTCTGATTATCATTGTCTCTATTCAATTATATAATGTAAAATTATTTTTATAAATATTTTGAAACAAAGGATTGTAACAAATAAAACATATTAATAATTCTTTCCAGTTAAATAACCATTAAAAAGTCTGCATTTCAAATTCAAATATATGAAAAGAAACTATATCTTTCTACTTCCATTACATAATTTGTATCCCCCTCATCTGATGTTCGTGTCGCTCGATCACATTTTTTATAATATTCCCATCACACAATCGCCAGCTTACTTCGCAAGTCAAACGTGAATAGAGAACTTC
This sequence comes from Elymnias hypermnestra, assembly GCA_015832385.1. Lineage (NCBI taxonomy): Eukaryota > Metazoa > Arthropoda > Insecta > Lepidoptera > Nymphalidae > Elymnias > Elymnias hypermnestra. The sequence goes on along the minus strand of JACTOM010000063.1, from coordinate 3,411,096 downwards.
ATGAAAAGATAATTATGAAATCTCAGCTCAGTAAAATCAAGTTTTAACATTAAAAAGGCTATAAAAGAAATATTTTTAAGAATTTGTTGTGCGACTGTTATATTTCTTATAGAATTAGTATTGTAATGCCCTTTTATTTGTATATAGAGTTGCCTTTCATGTACATGAATTAATCCTTACATATCTCGTTACTTGTTTTATCACAACACGCCATTCTTACCTTCAGTCCCCTCCCCCCGAGCCGAAGCTTGACATTAGGCGCGATTCGTCTCTATTGATCTAATCATAGACTAACTACATAGTTCACAGATACACAACAAGTATGAAATCTGAATGCAGTTTTAGATAATTACAATAAAAACAATTGAATGAATGAATAACTGTTGTTAAATAAATTCGATTAATTTTCCTTCGTTGAATGACAATGTAACAACGTAACGTAGGAAAACCATTTACCTCCTAATGGCTTCTACACAGTATCATACCGGAACACGATATTTCTTGTAATTGGATCAATGCAGTCCTAAGCACATTATGAAATACAATTTGCTATATTTTCCCTATCGAGCATAGAATCCAGCACTTAAAAATTTATAAGCCAGGAAAGTGAAATTAGAAACAGGTGGTCTTATCAAGAAAGTTTTGCAATAGAATCTTGGATAGGCATCTCAAAGATCTCTTCTTAAAAAAGTTATTTGCTAATTATACTTTAAACTACATCGTTCTGTCTTTCGGTAAAAGATAATATGTCAAGGGAACTCGCAGATTCTCGGGGGCAATTCTGAACTACGTCTAGCCTCCCAATCCGCATCGGAGAAGAAGGTAGGTTTAAGCTCAAACCTTCTATCTATTAGTGGGACGACGTAGATATGATATATGTATTTAAAATCTTACCCCATCCTCTGACACATAGACTGGCGATGGCTTAAATAAAGCGTTGATGTAATCAGCGTCGGACTGGCCGCCATATATGCCGCCCGCGCAGGTCCTAGGTCCTAGTTCTTGCGACCTCAATGTAAAACTAGATCAGATAGTTCGACCATACAATTAGAGATAAATTATGTTCATTTCGCCACCTCCGGAAACAAGTTATGATTTATTTTTTCAGAACCGCAGTATCTTTCGATCGAATCAACTTATTTATATTTTATTTACATTTTACATTGTTACACATATATTGTATATGTATATATACAGACTGCCTCATTGGTCTAGTGGTTAGCATGTTCGACTACAGACATGAGGTCCTGGGTTCGAGGCGGGCCAATTCACAACTCGATATTGAGTTTTCTATTAAGATTTTCTCAATATTTGCCCGAAGTTGGGAAGTTGGCGGTGTGTTCCACCCTCGTGCCTCGGAGAGCACGTTAAGCCGTCGGTCCTGCACCTCATCTCTCTCCGGTCGTGTCGGATTGCCGTCACGTCGGACTATGAGAGTGAAGGAATAGAGAGTGCACTTGTGTACTATGTCTGCCAATCCGCAATGGAGCAGCGTGGTGGGTCTATGCTCTAAAAACCCTCGCTCCTCGGAGAGAGGAGGCCTTTGCCCAGCAGTGGGACATTAATGGGTGCTACTTACTTTGTTGTACTTACATATATATTAAAAATCGAAATTTAATTTATAGGTGTTCTTAAAAACTCGAATATTTATAAATAACATTTAAGGAACGTTAACTATTTCTTTAATTTCATATTTCTGATGACATTGATGCCATTAATGCCGAAAGTTGCACAGCTAATCGCGGTCACCATTTAGCGGATATAATTTCCCAATCATAACGAAAAAAAATGTAAAGACCAAATAAACTTCTTATGAAAACGAGAGCTACTTATCTTTTCTTTAAACAAAGTTATAGGGACTCAAAAAGGTAGCTGGACTTTTATCCCACCTTGCACAAAACCCAAAAATAGGACATTACCAAAGTAAAAAAAGGTAAGTAGCAGCCCATTAACGTCCCACTGCTGGGCACAGGCCTCCTCGCTCATATGAGAGAGGGTTTTTAGAGCATAGACCCACCACGCTGCTCCACTGCGGATTGGCAGGCATAGTACACAAGTGCACTCTCTATTCCTTCACTCTCATAGTCCGATGTGACGGTAATCCGACACGACCGGAGAGAGATCGGGCGCAGGACCGACGGCTTAACGTGCTCTCCGAGGCACGGGGGTGAATCACACCGCCAACTTCCCAACTTCGGGCAAATATTGAGAAAATCTTAATAGAAAACTCAATATCGATTTCGAACTGGCCCGACCCGGGATTCGAACCCAGGAACTCATGTCTGTAGTCGGACATGCTAACCACTAGACCAATGAGGCAGTTTGCCAAAGTAACTTCCATTAAATTATTTTTTTGTTTATCTTAATTTGCGTATCTCAGTATTTTCCGACAGTATTCCATCTACTAGTAGTCAAGGGCCCCGGCTTGTCAGCCACCCGGGCCCTTGCGGCCCAGTCCGACCCTGGATGTAATGACACAAAGCTTCAAGAAAGTCAAATTAAATGAGATGGTTTCTTTATTTTAACTATTCCTAGAATGACGAGTAGTCCCAACAGATTTTTTAGTTTGAAAGCCAAAGGAAAAGGTTCCGTCTTTTCTGTTTTTTCAGGCTAACATCTGAAACAGCTAAACGGATTTCGTTAGGCCAGCAGAATTTATACATGTAAATCTAAAACATTAGATTTTCGCGAATTAGAGGAAGAGAAAAAGGAAGATATTTTTGGAAATTAATGGTCATTAAAAAGTGTCGAAAATCAATACAAATAATTTATAGATTTCTCAAACGACGGATTGTTAATAAAAATGCCTCATGTTTTTTTTGTCAATATTAGAAATTATTAATTACATTTTGTTTTTGAATTTACTTTTTTTATGTAAAATAGTAGGTATATAAATGACGAGTGGCACATTAAATTGCCATATGTTATTTATAAATATTAAAATTACCTAACCTTCAAACGAATTAGCATAAAAAACGCTGCACATCTTCGTGACGATAATCACGAGTTTCATCCGTAAAAATTTTAAAGAAGTCTCATATCAAAAATAACTCAAGTTACCTTAAGGTATATTCCATATGAACAAGTAAAGCCATGCGTCGGATTTCGCTAGTTAAATATAACAAATATTAAAAATTATCATCACAAAACTTAACTGTGTTAATAATTTTATAACGTATCCTCAATTTATAAAGATTATTTATTAACTGCAAGATGACTTACGGAATTACTTGAAAATGAAAACGTTTAGTTTTTATTGTACAAGTAAATGTATCGTATTTATCTAATAATATAATCATGCGATATAAAAACTATGAATAAGATAATTCAAATCTTTGTTAGAATACATTTTGTGCTGATAAAGTTTTTGACAAGCAACAGATATTACTAGCGCGTAATATTGTCTTGTGGTTACTACCAAACAGTCATTCGTAAAGTTATACGGAAGAGAACAGTGTGTTTTGTTGAAAAATGGCACCTGAAATAAAATATACTAAGGTAGGTAAATGTTGGTACTTCATCATGATCTTACTTGATACGTTGATTTACTTCTTAATAGTTTTTAAAGAGCAGAAGCAATTTTTAAGTTAACGGTTGCTGGTTATTGCTAATCACAGCTGATATCTCTCAATAGTTAAACTTAGATAAAATTTGATTGAATAATTTCTTAAATTTGTCTTGTCGTGAACCGAACTATAGATCTCTGCTAGCGGACCAAGTACTTGTAACATTACACCAGCGGGGCCGTCAGAATATACAATATTATGTAATTACGCGATAATTTTACACGATTTTATAGACCTCCCAACCCACAGTGGAGTAAAGAAGCCTGTGCCCAGCAGTGGGGCGTCAATAAGTTGCCACGATGTTAATTGTTAAACTATTACATGTACAATTTTTTTATGCATATGAAATTGTATAAGTAGTTTATTTCGGGCTAAACGTAGGTTCATGGGGAAGTGCGGACTATTATCTAATTTTTCCACTTTTCATATAAATGTTTACTCTGTAACATTGTTGTAGGATACTTTAACAGCTAAACAACACCGTTGTTTTGACTGCCTCGGTGACGTAATACGAGCACCAGCTTCCCTAGCAGGGGTTAGAGTTCGGTTTCCGGCATGGCAAATTTTGGAAATGGCATTTACTATTTATAATTCTACTTGTATTTTAGAAGTCGGTACTGGTGGGAAGATAGTCCATTAAAACAAGGCATATCCCGTTACGATTAATAGGAGCGGTGCATTAATGAGTACCTACTGTTGCAAAAACAGGGTATAATTGTTTCTTTTGAGAGCTTCTGTCACATATCTGTCTTAATAAATTCCAATAAAAAGTGTGCAATGACATATATCTATATCATAAGGGTGCCTTACTATATCTTATTTTCGTTCTTTATCGCTTAAGAGGCAACGTTGCGCGGGTCGGCTAGTGGGTGTTTAAAATGAACAGCCACAATTGGCATGTTGTATATTTTCAAAAAAACAGGAAGATTACAAAAGTTTTAACATATTGTTAATTATATAAGTAGAACCGTAATGATGTGATATAGGAATGTCAATTCACAAGTACAATTTCTCAAAGTATATTTTTAAATAACTGTATATTTCTCAATAAGATTTAAAATATAATCTATTCATGTGTCAAATTATAAATTCTAATGTGTGTGCTAATGTGGCGATAAACTGCTTTCAAGTCACTTATTAATTAAACAGCCCTGAAATTATATGTATAAACTTGTTTAGTCGCGCAATAATGACAATTCTTATATGCATTTTTTTTATTACTGACGGGTAAGCGCTTGACTGTGTGATCACACCTGGTGGTAATTGATGATACAGTCTAATCTTCTAAGTGATTTCAAATGTATATAATTTCTTCAAAACTATTTATTGAAAGTCCGGAAATACTTATATAATGACAACAACATATTATACACTTTATCATTTCAATATCACTTCACAAGACCATTTATTTATTATTTACAACACTTTTATTATTTGAAATTAGTAAACTCAATAGAATGAAATACAACTACTCTTACTATGTGAACCTACTGTAATGCCCGGACTACTTTTTGTGTCCTAGAAGCGTAGAAGAATAGAAGCGCACTAATCTGGTAAGAGGCAATTCACCTCTTATGGTTTCTACACAGCATCGTACCGGAACTCAGATCCGTTTACTTGACGGTACGTCTTTGTTGTTAAGGTGGTAGCTACCCACCTAGCAGTCCAAATTCAGGCAAATTAAAAAATGCAATTTCCTAAATTCGCACTACCGGGAATTGAAACTGGGGCTTCTGCTAGCTAAGCAAATATTCTCACTTCAGCACCAGTGAGGTCATTCAGTAGGTAGTTACAGTCTATTAATGCCCGACTCTTTGGCACCGGCCTACTTGTTCATAGGTGGTGACGCCACTTTTGGCGGTAGTATGGTTTTATATTTTAATGGTACCGCGTAACTTCATCTTTTCCCAAAGTATCCTACCTTATCCCTCGCGTGCATATACTCGTCTACGCTTTCGCCGCGCAAAGTGTGTTTCGCCTACCGCTGATATCCCCGCTATTAATCCGCTCGTATCTTCGTCTTGAAGTTATACAAACTGCAAGAACTATCGNGAGGTCATTCAGTAGGTAGTTACAGTCTATTAATGCCCGACTCTTTGGCACTGGCCTACTTGTTCATAGGAGAGTGGGATTTTAGAGTTTAGCTCCATGGTACTCAAATGCAAATTGTCGGGCTCAATTCTTCTGTTATATATTATGTATATACACACTCACATTTATATATTGGATCGCAATAAATGAAAATTACATAGGTCGCGGCTCGGGGAAAACCTAGTTTGTATTTATTATGACCCGAAATTTTAATATACTAATACTTTTTATAAATGTATACTAAATTTATTAAAACAAGAATTTTTAAGATTAAATCTCATTATAATTAAGATTCGCTTACGTACAAATTAATAACTGTTAATTAGTTATATTCGATTGAATGCAATTATAATCTATGGTCGTTTATTCGCTGGTCCCCATTAAGAAAGTCGGATCTACAAAAATATTGTTGCTCAGTAGAGCGGCTTGAAGTAAACGAGACTACAAAAAAGCAATGGATAAAAACTTTAATATCCGAAGGCAAAATCATGAAACCTCGGAGCACACATCGCCCAGATTTTAGACAACAGATTTTAAAGATTTTTAATGAAACCAACTTCAAACCACCAGTGGCTTTCCAAATAAGGTACATTGACTGTATGTGAGCCAAACGTAATGGTGTGCATTTTATTGAAGTTACATTTTCTAATTTATCCAGATTCTTTACTATAACTACGTATAACTAAGTAAATTTATATTGTGACATTATTTTTCCATATTGTAGTGGTGAGTCTCGTTTAAAGAAATCACGGGGTTGAATCCTGGGCAGGCATCGTTAAGATCAGTTTCTTTTCATAAAAATGAAACTAACGTGATTGTTCTTTCCAATCCATCATTGTGCTTTTCGGTGAAGGAAAACATCATAAAGAAACCTGCATATCCCGGGATTAATCCTGGGGTATGTGTAGTCTGTCGCAGTCGAGCAAAGTGTTGAGTCTATGCTCTCAAACTCTCTGGTATGAGTAAGAAGGCCTGTGCGCAGCAGTGAGAGCTTAATAGACTGCTACCTACCTTCCTTTCTCTTCAAAGCAACTCGCAGCCATGAGAGACAACATCATCAGTTACTAGATTTCGGTAAATACCGGTGTTTGCGCACATTTACGTGGGTTCGGGAAACGCACGAGAGACATCGCCGGGAATAGTTAGTTTGATATAAAACAACATTACTCAACACTTTTTACTCAATGTTTTTTTATCGAATATATTTATTACATACGTATTGGATCAATAAATGTTTATATCGCTTAATTATCTAATTTGTGCTTATGTGGTCTTGTTTTATCGTAATATCTCACGTTATTATCAATTTTTATTGATAGCCTTATTGAATGACATGCAAATTTTGTATATTTAATTTTGACGGTTTTTAGAATTCTTATTATTATATTTTTTTTTCAAAAAAGGCAGTGACAGTGACGCTATATACGTACGTCTTTAATTGATGCACACATCATTATTAAGTAATTTCCGGATATAAATCACCATTTAGGGCTTGTATTTACGTATTAATACATATACTACCCCATAGATAATATCTATATACAGGTTGTATTAGACTTCCGCCCCTTGACCCGCCCGTAAGACATTGTCAAGAAAAGTTTCATACAAAATTAGTCTACTTTCTCCTTAAAATGTGAATTTTCTAAAATCATATCCTATCTAATAAATTGTTAATTTACAAACGCGATTCTTTATATCATTTTTATGACATCTCTTGACCTACTTTTTAGTGAATTTGTTCAAACAAAGACACATCCTTTAATGATTATATTTTAGCTTGTTATACTTGTACTGTGAAGTTGACTAATGTTAGGTAAACAACAGCCTATTAAGCTATTATTGCTGGCCATACCCTTCCTCCCTCACAGGAAAGACCGTTATTAGAGCAAATACACAGCACTGTTATACTACGGGTTAGCCGGATACAGATAATCCAGATTTGCTCCCGGAATATTCTTCCGGTTTCCTTTATTTCCACCGAAAAGAACAATGATAAACTTTAAATTACAATTTGGCACAAGCGTTTTACGAACAAAACTTAATGGTGCCGGAATCCTAACATGAATCCACGCGTCGATCTGTTAGTCCATGATGGCATTTGCTCATAGAAACTACGTACTAGGGACTAATAACAAACGAAATATTAATATAATTTTTTACAGATTTTCATTGAAAATGAGTGGCGAGACGCTGTAAGCGGCAAAGTGTTTGAAACTTACGATCCCCATGATGGTTCCACTATCGCTACTGTGGCAGAAGGAGATAAGGTAAAATAAATATTTACTGTAAGGGTAAAACATAGATTTAATCATAACAAACTCACTTTGACGCTCATCATAAGAAATATAAACTTTTTGTTGTTTTTTAACTGAACTGGATATATTTGGGTATCTATATACAGAAAAAGTGAACATGTGACGCGACACATAACTACATCCTTTTGAAATTGTCCTCTTCGACTGATTTATTACGAGTATATGGCGAAGCTTTAAGATTGCTTGAGCAATTTCTCGACCCGACGTTGGACGGTACAACAGACTAAAGTATTTAAATACTACGTGAACACTGATTATGTCTTATGTATCAGATGATACAGATCGTAGTTCATTTCAACCTGCCTATACTGGACATCATAAAATATATCCAGAAATGGCAAGGTTTTTATGCTGCTTTTTATCATTTAAAACCTACAAATATATTAGCCGACTGGTGATCCCATCTCTAATAAACCTCCATCTGGGAACAACAACCGTGTTAATCGTAGACCATATGGTCGTTAGGTCAGATTTCTATATTTTTATCGCCCTTGACGGTCTCTTGAGTAATGTGCGACACATAGATACATACTTTTGAAACTGGCACGAACAGGCATATAAATGGCATCCTAATGACAACTTTGGGATTGGGTATGACTTGGAGAGTTGCGCGCTGATGGTCACTTTTCATTACTAGTTGAACGATAAAACGTCATTAGTGATTGGCTGGTGCTTTCTCTCTTCTAATAGTGCTCCAACCAGCTAAACATGTAATTTTTTTGAGCACAATTACACACAAGTTGATCTGGATTTACTGACGTATTTCTCTGTTATTAATATAAAAAAAAAACAAATATTTACCACGTTTATAATCAAACTTAAAATAACAATCGCTATGACGCATTTTCCCTGAGGTTTTTTACAATGACTTAAAATTTAGGTATATATAAATTTCAAATTACATATATAAATAAAGAGGAAGGTTAGCGAATTCATTTTTAAAAATACAAATGAAAGGATCTGTTATTCATTTTTATTTAAGCAATTCACAAACATTTTATATATATCTGCCAGTCCTGTTAACAGACGTTAATCTGGTAATTATTCAATGAAGTTGATGTAATGACGTTATAGCAAAAAACGTAATGCATTTTTAATTCAGATATTTATATGAGTAAATTCCGATCACACACATATTTATATAGAATATGCTATTCATCTACGAGTATAGATAAAGATGAGACTATGCAAGAGAAGTTAGAATAAAATTTCGTTTGATACTTTTGAATATAATTATCTTTTTCAATGAGACGACATTTATTTTGGTAATAAATTCACAGGCGGATATAGATATAGCTGTTCAGGCAGCAAAACGTGCCTTTCATCGCAATTCAGAATGGCGCCTGTTAGATGCTTCAGAAAGAGGCAGAATTCTTAATAAGTTTGCAGACCTCTTGGAAAGAGATGCTGACTATCTTGCAAAATTGGAAACATACAACAATGGCATGATATTGAATCTGAGTCGGGGAACAATCATTACAGGTGTCCATGAGACTAGATATAATGCAAGCATGACGGATAAAATACAGGGCAACACAATACCTGCGGGTAAGTAATATTTGGTATTGCTAAAATTATTCATAAAAGATTTCATTTACTGTTTGAATAATTACGTAATCTTTATCTTATTGTCCCACATTATCAAAGTCATAGTACCAATAAAGACATTAATCGATAATACAAAGCAATGCGTGAAAATGCTAAGGCGAAGATAATGTTTGTTAGTAGCTCTTTTTATTGATTAAGCATTTTTAACTTTGAATCATCTAATGGTATTGAAGATGAAGACGACTAGTAGAGCACCAGTAGTGGACCAGTTTGGAGTAGAGAGTACAGCGTTGTTTATTGTTTTATTATATTTTAAATATAATTATTTAAAGTTATAGTCTAATGTTGATAAAAAATAATAGATACCCGACTGAGTTTGTTATGGGTTCTTCTTTAAACAAAACGCGAAGGAGCCCTCGTAGCTTAAGATTTTAGGCCGCTCTTGAATAATATATTATGATCTGTCGTAGATCGGAATTAATATGTGGAAATACCTATATTTGACGATTTAAAAAGGCTGTTAAATCCTACTTAAATTATAATTTTTTTTACATTTTGTTTACTCCATTTCACATCAAGGCATAACAAATAAACATATAAAACTTACTAATAAATAGATGTACAAAAGGCGGTCTTATCGCTAAATGGCGTTTTCGCCCAGGCAACCTTTGGGTTTAAAAAGCTATGAGTATCGAAATGGCATAAGCGAGTGGTGGTGCAAGAACTCGCTCTGCGAGCAGAGACCCCGGGTTCGATCCTCCTTTGAGTGAATGTAGGAAATTGCGTTTTCTATTTTGCCTGAGTCTTAGCACTCTAACAGCAGAGACGTACCACCAAGCAAAGAGATTTGTGGTCCGGTACGATGCTGTATAGAAACAATAAAAAGTAAATTGCCTCTTACGATATTAGTGCGCTTCCATATTAGACTGTATCACTTACCATTAAGTGTGATCACAGTCAAAAGCTATCCTTTCAGCAATATAAAAAAAACGAATATAAATTCAAATAAAAGAATCGGGTTTATGTTTAGTTGAATAAAACTATTACAACGTAAAATGGATTCATTTATATTACTACTAATTTATGATCCGGTTTTTTATTATTTTATCAACATTATTTAATCTCAGAACTAATTACTATTAATTTGTCAAGCTCTTACATCTCCGCGATTTTGAAATAGTCTTATTAATTTATTTTAAATTAATTGTCATAATTTTGTGAAAACACTTTAGGGTTAAATATACTTTAGGATGATGATACATATTCATAATATATATTATTTTTAAAATTAGATGGCGATGTATTTTCATATACTTTGAAGCAACCTGTTGGAGTGTGTGGTCTTATCTTGCCATGGAACTTTCCAATTATAATGTTCCTTAGTAAAGTTACAACGGCTTTAGCTACAGGTAAGAAGCACATTTTTTATTTAATGTAGGTATTTGAGAAAAATAGAAATATTTTCATAAGTAAAGATTCTGAATTGAGAAATAAGATAAATATATGTCTAGGAGGAACGCAATTTTTACCTTTGAACGCACCAGTCTATATTATACTATCTATTTTTGATTGTACTATATTATCTTTGATTGTATGATTACCATCACGTGAAAACATGGTTAAGACCAATCTGTACGCTTTAAAAAAATTAAGCACTTCCGCGTCAAAAATATGATGTAAAGTTACATTTTTTTATCATCATTATTTACTTTAACAACTCAAGCTTTCAGCCTTATTTGCCTTTCCCTTAATAATTATATGAATATAATTTCAATAGGTTGCACAGTGGTTATTAAGCCAGCAGAACAGACACCACTGACTGCATTGGCTTTAACGGCCCTATTGGCTGAAGCGGGTATTCCCTCCGGCGTGGTAAACGTCGTGCCGGGCTTTGGGGAGACTGCTGGAGCTGCTCTTACTCATCATCCAGACGTCGCTATGATCTCTTTCACTGGCTCCGTAGAGGTAAATAACCTCAATGAACTGGTGACCATAACTTTATCCATGTTTATACCGTTGTGACAGAATTATGGAATATCAAATCTCATAGAATCTAACGGCGAGTAGCATCCTACTAACGTCCCACTACTGAGTACAAGCGTCTTCCATCAATGGACAAAGGGTTTTAGAGCATATGCCCTAACTCCTGTGGGTTGGCAGGAAACATATCCCAAAATTACTTCATTGGTTTAGTGGTCAGCTTGTTCGGCTACAGACGTAACGTCCTGGGTTCGAGTACTGTGTCGGGTGAATTCAAAAATTCATATTGACTTTTCTATTAAGATTCTCTCAATATTTACTAAGATGAGAAGATGGCGGTGTGCTCCACATCCGTGCCTCGGAGACTACGTTAAGTCGTCGTCGGATTCCCGTTGCATCAGACTGTGAGAGTGAAGGAATAGAGAGTGCACTTGTGTATTATGCCTGGTAACCTGCAGTGGAGCAGCTTAGTAGTTCTATGCTCCAAAGCCCTCTCTTCTACGAGTGAGGAGGTCTCTCGCTGGCAGTGGGACGTTAATGGGCTGCTAGGTACCTTACCTGCTTTCGAGATATCGGTTTCATTTTGTTCATGTTTTCCTTCACAAAAAAGCACAGTGATTGATGGGAAAAAGCAATCAAACACGTAAATCTGTGTCTTCTTTAAAGAGTAACCGGGCGATTAGGTTATTAAGGCTTCAGTTTGGATAGTAGGTTTAAAATTATCATGAATATTTGGTATATGGGGTGGTATGAAATTTCAAGGGACAAAATTTATTCAGAAACATATCTAATACGAGTAAATAGAATTTAGCCCAAGCTACGTTGTAAAACCGGTATCATGTGATACCCAACTAACCATAAAATGACTAGACAAATAATATATTTATAGAACAGTTTACCAAAGTACAACTATTTTATGTAGTTAGGACCTTAATATAGCTACATATTATATTTTATCACAGGTAGGAAAACTAATTCAGCAAGCAGCTGGAGCGAATAATTTGAAGCGAGTTGCACTTGAACTCGGTGGCAAAAGTCCGCTAGTTGTAATGGACGATGCTGATTGTAAGTGTTTATTTAACATAGCATGCGACAACTTAATTAGTGATATAAAAATAAGAAACTCCTACGCCATAGAACAGAGGTCGGCAACAAGGCGGCCGCAAAGCGAATTGTATGAAACTACGGTGCAGTCCGCAGTTATAGTTATAGCTTTATTATTATGAGAACTAAAAAGTATTTTATTAATGATTGAAAATGTAAACGCAAACTAGTAACTGTAGGAATTTAAAATATAAATTATTTCAAAGAGTTTCTTGTTTTACATTGTTTTAATATAACCTTTGACATTTTTAGTTGACAAAGCTGTAATGACTGCTGCTAAATCCATATTTGCACACCAAGGTCAGATATGCATTGCCGCTTCACGTGTTTTTGTACAATCTGGAATATATGACAAATTCGTGGAGACCGCTGTCAAAATCGCTAAGTCTTTGAAAATTGGCAATCCAAATGATGGAGATACCCAACATGGTCCACAGGTATTAATTTTATTATAGAATACTAGTATTTATCGTAACTGCTTTTAAATCTCTCATATGTCCTATGATATCCATTTTAATGAAATTCTGTTAAGGGCAGTTTTAATTAGGCAGTCTATACTATATATCTTTGAGGGCAACAAGAATAAATACATAGAGATTTTGTTCTAAACAGATAATATAACCCAACGTAAAGGAAAAGGACAAGCTTATATTAGAACATGTAATATGTTTAATGCTAACATTTTTTTCACAGATAGATGAGTCTATGATGGAAAAGGTATTGGGATACATTGAAAAAGGAAAATCGCAAGGTGCGAAATTACTTACGGGCGGTACAAGAATTAACGGTACCGGTTTTTACATTGAACCAACCGTATTTGCTGACGTTAAAGATGACATGGTCATCGCCAAGGAGGAGGTAAATCAAAATATTTGCATTTTTTTTTTAATTATCATTACGTTACACTGAAATTGTATGAAATCTATATCTTACTAGATGACTCGGCAAGCTTCGTATTGCTTCAGCATCAATAATTAAAAAAGCTGAATGATAATTGCAGAATGTTTCAACTTTAGTACAAAATGTGGCCAAACCTTAACCAAGATTAAAAAAAAAATTCTGTAAAAAATTTAAGCGTGCATATCAGCTGAGGTGGAGAATCGGAAAGCATCTACTTTTCATCCCTCTAAATTTTAAGGGTGGTCCACCTCTAATTTTATTTTTATATGTTTGATAAAAAAAATTGTTTTTATTTTTTTATGATACAGAATACAAAAATACATACAGCCTTAAATTTTCACCTTTCTATTAGTGACAGAAAGGTGAAAATTTAGCGTATTATAATAATATAATAACTATTATCGCTATTAAAAAATAGGGGAAAACCCCTATTTTTTTAATAGCGATAATAGTTATTATATAGCAAAGTAACGTTTGCTGGGTCAGCTAGTATACGTTTGAAACTCTCGTGTCTCAGTGTTTGTTGAAAATTCCTCCGAAACAGATTGACCTAATTTTATGATTTTTGTTTGGGTGTATTCGGTTGGTCTGATAATATGATGTAAACTATTTTTGACACCCAAACGTGAAAAGGCCTGCCCTACCCAAGGAAAAAAAATATTTTCAGTAGTAACAACTACATACTACCCAATCTTTCAACCCCTCTAATACCAAAATGTACACTACAAATAAATTATAACATATGCCAGCTAGCTTATATTATTTAACAAGATATTTATATATCTTGTTAAATAATATTCGCGTAGTATACTTTTAAATCTTTTATATAATTATATTTCCGCGTGTCTTCTGATATCTTATACCTACATCTTTTCGCCACATAACTTTTATTATAAAAACAAGATTTATGAAACTGTAATGTCTACAGAGATCTCGGTTAACTTCAACAAAAAGTATTTATACATCTTTAAGAAACGTGGCAAGGATATTTTCACACACAAAGTACATTATTTAAAGTTAGAGAATATTTAATGTAAAACAAATATTTGGTCTTGATTACAATTGCACGTAAACGCTTAATAAAATTCAATTTAAACTTATGAAAACTGTGTTTAAAATTCACAAACTTATTGAGCCTACTTGAATAAAGAATAATTTGATTTCTTAGAACTAATTGTAATATACTCGTATATAAAAATGTCACAAAGAGATTAATTCCTAATTACAACAACCTCCTCTAAGTTTATGTGTCCCCTAAGTACGTAGTAACTAATTTAGGGATTCGTTTCTAGAGCTAAGGGGTTTCCTAACTATTTGATGCTTTAGGAAATACTGTCTATGCCCACGACTTTGTCCGCTTGGAATAATGTTTTTGGGTACCTTTATTAATAATTGAGACTAATTACTTTACAAATAAGACACAAAGGTAAAGGTAAAATTAAAAATGTTTCGTGTAAAATTTTAGTTATATCGAATCAACAATAGGCTCCAAACTTCTAGATCCAAAAGCGACGGGATTTCTATTCCTTTACAACCTTTTTTTCACATTAAAATTAGCTTATATCCTTTTTCATGCCCTAGACTTTCTGTATACCAAATTTCATATATTCGGTTCAGTTGTATTGTCGTGAAAGCGCGACAGACAGAGTTACTTTGCCATTTATAATATTAAGTAAGAATTGATGTAAGCGGGCATAAATTTCTTCAAATAAGGCTTTTAGTTTCATTGGCACTTGCGTTTTTGCAACTACATTTTCAGATAAATGTATAATATTAAAATTTCTAAATCTTACTTTGAGTAGAATATTTTAATTTTGACTTTGTACTCTGAACTGAAATGTTTAACAGATATTTGGACCAGTACAATCTATTTTGAAATTTGATACACTGGAAGAAGTAATCGATAGAGCAAATGCAACAAATTACGGTCTCGCCGCCGGTATATTCACATCATCTATCGAAAATGCTCTTCAGTTCAGCAAACATGTGGAAGCTGGCACTGTTTGGTGAGTTTTTCTCTTATAATTCCACTTATAAACTATAAAGCTATCGATGGTTTTCTTTACTATTTGAGTGTACATTGATAAGCTAATTATAAAGGTAGTTATATTGGCTTTGCTGGCGCAGTAGTGCGGGTACACGCTTTGCTAGCAATATTTTCTAATTTGAGTCTGGATTGGTCGGAGACTTCAGATGCGTCTAGTTACCAGCCTACCAGCAAAGATATACCGTCAAACAAGATTTGTGTCCTGGTACGATGCTGTGTAGAAACCATAAGAGGTGAATTGCCTTCACAGAATGCTCGCTTCCATGTTAGATTGTGTCATCACATACCATTAGGTGTGATCACTGTCAAGTCAATAATAAGAAAATTAAAAGTGCGTGCGTACAAAGTACACATCTCAAAAGTGAAACTTCTTTGGTAAACAAATTTTTAAGTCTTATTTATATTTATGTCAATCTATTTATATCAACTTTAGATTTCCGAGACTTAGAGGGAGGGTAAAAGGAAGATATGTTAGGAATTTAATTGTCATTAATATATTAAAAGTGTCGAAATTTAATACAAATATTTTTTAAAAATCTCAAATGACGAATTGTAAATAAAAATGTTCAGTGTTTTTTGTCAATTTTAGAAATTATTCAATAAATTTAAAATTTAGAAAAGCGTATTTATGAAATATTTTATTTTATGAAAGCAGTATATTAAATTATTGAATGACAGGTGGCAAATTAAAACGCCACATGTTATTTGTAAATATTAAAACTACCTAACCTTCAAACGAATTAGCATAAAAAACGCCGCACATCTTCGTGACGTTAATCACGCATTTCATCCGTAAACATTTTACTCTCATGTGCCTACAGAAGTTTCACTTCAAAAGCTTTTTTGCAAAAAGTCAGTTTGGCCCATTATAGCTTTAATTGCAACACGGATCTCCTCACATAAATCTCTTAATGAAACCATTCATTAAGAGATTTGTCTGAGTCTGGACTGGTGGAAAGTTTCGACCGTGGCTAGTTACAATTCGACAAGAAAAGACGTTTCGCCTGACAAAGAGTTCCGGTACGATGAGTTTCTTGTGGGCTCTTCTCAGGATAGGGCGCGAAAGACCCTCGTATCTTTAGATTGTAAGTCGTTCTATAATACCATCATCATACGCACATTAGAATTAGTGTGTGGAAAAACATATATTTGACGATTCAAAAGTGCTGTAATAGGCCTACTNAAATGACGAATTGTAAATAAAAATGTTCAGTGTTTTTTGTCAATTTTAGAAATTATTCAATAAATTTAAAATTTAGAAAAGCGTATTTATGAAATATTTTATTTTATGAAAGCAGTATATTAAATTATTGAACGACAGGTGGCAAAATAAAATGCCACATGTTATTTGTAAATATTAAAACTACCTAACCTTCAAACGAATTAGCATAAAAAACGCAACACATCTTCGTGACGCTAATCACGCGTTCCATCCGTAAACATTTTACTCTCATGCGCCTACAGAAGTTTCACTTCAAAAGCTTCAATAGCTTTAATTGCCACACGGATCTCCTCAAATAAATCTCTTAATGAAACCATTCATTAAGAGATTAGTCTGAGTCTGGACTGGTGGAAAGCTTCGACCATGGCTAGTTACAATTCTAGAAGCAAAGACGTATCGCCAGACAAAGAGATTTGTGTTCCGGTACGATGAATTTGTTGTGGGCTCTTCTCAGGATAGGGCGCGAAAGAACCCTCGTATCTTTAGATTGTAAGTCGTTCTATAAAACCATCATCAGACGTACATTAGAATTAGTGTATGGAAAAAATATATTTGACGATTCAAAAGTGCTCTAATAGGCCTACTTAAATAAAGATTATTTGATTTGATTTGATTTAACGCTGTGTAGAGACGATATGAGGTATACCGCCTCTTACCAGATTAGCATCTTTTTCCATCTTAAACTGTATCATCACTTACCATCTGGTGAGATCATAGTCAAGCGTTAAACTGTCAGTCGCAATTAAAATAAAATAATAATGAATTAAGGAAGGTTCGTAAAATTCGTAACATTAGTTATATGTCATGGTTCTTCTGAATGGCAATCTGAAATTATTGAAAAAATCATAATTGTAATTTTCAGGGTAAATACGTATTTGCAATTAGGAGCGCAACTTCCGTTCGGTGGTTTCAAGGAATCAGGGATTGGGAGAGAGCGGTAAGTAAATAATCCTTAATTACTATTACTTTCATTTCATAATTAAATTTTACCAAAAAATATATATTTGCGCTATGAAACTCAAGTACACCATTATATTTTAAGTTAGAAAATAAATACAATAAAACTTCCCATATGTATATTTTTTTGAACATTTTTATATTATTGCCAAAAATAGGACACAATGGGAACAACTGAAGGAGGCCTATACCCAAAAAGGGACCTTTATCTGTAAATAAAGCGAACACAAATACACACGTACCCACACGAACTCAGATTTACATCCAAACACACGCAAACACACACACACACACACACACACACACACACACACACACACACACACACACACACACAAACACGCACACACAGCCGCACATAAAACACAAACACACATTCACGCAAAGATACACTTATTAACACTACATAAATGCTAACCACTAAATATATGGAAATAGTACTACTTTTATTAGTGATAAATAAATGGCTAATTTATTATAATATGGTCTTATATTTTTTATTTTTTTCTGTATAAATATGTAGATATTTGTGTGTTTTTATATGATATTGCTAACTGGTTTTTAAACACAAAAGATGTCTGGAAGAAATCGCTATAAGGCCGCGTTTGTACTTAATATGCAATAAAAAATGGAAATTTTCTAAATTTGCTCTGCCGGGCACCGAATCCAGGAACTCTGGTAGGAAGTAGTCACAGCGTTGTATCAGCGAGTTACCGTCAAAAACGTTAACGTTATAATCACGTTCTTAATCCAAACGTGTTCACTAAAAACGAAAATGCGGTCTTTCCCTTCCTTTACTCCGCTAAAGTAATTATAAACAAGCGCAATAATATGGTGCTAATTAGACCCTTTGTGGCAATTCTGCTGCGACAATATTAGGGCAAAATGCGAATGTGACTTTTCCTCTTCAACCCCATGTAGTCAAACTTACGCTATACAAAAAACCAGTACTTATGACAGCCGAGGGTCTAAAAAAATTAGGTGAATTAGACTTAATAATAAAGTTGTATATAGTCTTGGGTGTCCAATTTACGCGAAGAAGTTACAGAAATGTTATTAAGGCTTCTCCCGTTTACTCCCACAAACTTCTAACGCAGCCACACAAAAATGAACTTGTCGCACTTTTCTAAGCAAAGGATATAAAAAAATAGGTGAATTAGACGTATCAATTATATGACTGACTCCTTACTAATATTATAAATGTATAATATTATATAAGTAACTATGTCTGTCTATCGTGTTTTATCGCTGAAAGTAATGATTTTCGACGGCCTCGTTGGCGCAGTGTGTGAGTGCTCGCTTTGCTAGCAGAGGCCCCGGGCTAAAGCCCGGTAGGGCGAATTTACAAAATTGTATTTTCTAATTTGTCTGAGTCTGGACTGGTGGGAGGCTTCAGCCGCGGGTAGGTACCACCCTACCAGCAAAAACGTATCGCCAGATTTGTGTTCCGGTGCGACGCTGTGTTAAAACCATAAGAGGTATATCGTGCCTCTTACCAGATTACCGCACTTGTATCTTATACTGTATCATCAGTGGAGCAATATCAGAGGATAATATGTATGGTATCTGTCTTTCACTACTAACTATTATCTCATACAAATCTAGGACGCTGAAATTAAACTATTTTTCGTTCATTTTTAACAGCTTTAACGAAAACGGTGTGCTAATATACAATACTATTAATGTCAACGGTGATTTATTGCATGTTTTGTAAAAGTCAATGATTCGATAGTGGACACGCTACGTGTGATCTCACCGTGGCTCGAACTCGTTAAGAACACACGTCGCGTGTTCTTAGAAGGGAACATGTTAAAAGCATAAAATTTTATCCAATCAATATAAATTTGCAAAAAACATTCGTACCTAAAGTAGCGAAAATATTTAAAAAATAAGTTTAGATGTGGATGTTGATACGTAGGAATTAAAAATAAGTATTCTAATTTTTGTTACAGTGGCATGGATGCGCTAAACAGTTATTTAGAAGTGAAAACTGTTACGACTGCGCTATCGAAAAAAGTTTAAATTTGAAAGGACAAATCTAATAAGGAATTCTTTTTTAAAGTGGAATGAAAGGCTTTCATAAGAGTTAAAAAAAATAAAACCGATTAAAGTGATTAATTTCCTTTTATTTTAAACTCTTTGATAAAACTAGTTGCGCTTAAGAGATAGAAGAGAAAACTTCATCAAGGCGTGATCGCAATATACGACTGCGATATTATCAGTAAAGTTATATTAAATAATGAATTAAAATATAGCATTGACGCATCGAGTATAACTCCCTCGTTCTTTTATACGACGAGAGCAGACTTTTCTGGAATTAGTGTTAGATAGCCATGTGTAGGGGTTCGGCAGAATAAAACCACGCAGGTGATTGTGCTCGAAAAAGCGGGGAATGCGTCGTCTCTGTGCAGGTTAGCTTGGCGAATTTCGAAGATCTTGGGAACGGAGTTGACGCTTCGAAAGTCGTTGCAGCAGAGAGATTTTCAAAAGAATTCCACCAGTGCCCCGCCCATGAGAATGACGCACACCCCGTATCGAGCTTTTATTGGTTAACCAAAACAGATACAATAACAATATGTGGCATCGTTTACAGATTGCGTACTTATAAATGCATAGCTAAAATATCTGTAATTTCGCGTCGCTTACTGCACGGCTCAGTTTCATACCACATCTATAAAATAAGATAAACTCAAAAATTAAAAGTATGTGCGTACAATGTATACGTCAGAAGTGAAACTTCTTAGGCAAACTAATGTTTAAGTCTTGTTTATATTTATACACACCTAATATTTTAGATTTCCGAGACTTCGAGGGAGGGAAAAAGGAAGATAGTTTAGGAACTAAATGAATTTAATCGTCATTAAAATATTAAAAATGTCGTAAATTAATACAAATAATTTATTGAGATCTCAAATGACGAATTGTAAAAATTAAATTTAGTTTTTGAATTTAAAATTTAGAAAACAGAATTTATGAAATATTTTTTCTTTAAATGTTTATGTAAAATAGTATATTAAATTATTAAATGAGTGGAAAATTGAAATGCCACATGTTATTTGTAAATATTAAAACTACCTAACCTTCAAACGAATTAAGATAAAAAACACGGCACATTTTCGTGACGCTAATCACGCTTGTCACCCGTAAATATTTTACCCTCACGCTCACAAGTTACACTTCAAAAACTTTTTCTGAAGTTTAATTCCATAATAATTTGTCCATGTCTTCAGAACTTGCTGCATGAATGGCAGTAGGGTAAAGCAGATAAGTTAATGTAGGTAAGATAAGGCAGAAAAATTAAGGTAGATGATGTAAGGAGAGTTAGATAGGCAGTAGTCTATTAGTGTTCCGCAATTGGGCATAGGTGTCTACACTCATAGGAAAAAGGTTTTAGAGCTTAGACTCATCTCAACGATCTAATGTGGGTGGGTACAACACCCCAGAATTATTCCCGGGAAAAGGGCATTATTACGAAAAATAATTTTATATGCGTCAGAGAATAAGAGAGAAGGAAGCGTAAAGCATAGGGGCGCAGGGTTCTTCGCCGATATAGTCATTAATGGGATCCATAATTTCCATATTGTGGGCGTTCGTGGGTACTGCCGAGAACTGCCGAGAGACGCGCTGAACCGCCACTCTGCCCCACTCCGACAGACAGATGGCGCCAGCGGTCCACGGACTATTGCACACGGACCAGCGATTCACAGACTATTGCACTCCCACATATGTTATATTAATAAATATACATTGAAAAGGTAACTAAGGAAGTAGTAGCCCATTAATGCCCCACTGCGGGGCACCAGCCTCCTTGCTCATATGCGAGAAGATTTTGAGAGTATAGACCCACAAAGCTGTTCTAGTGCGAATTGGCAGACATGGAACACAAGTGCACCCTGTATTCCTTCCTGACACGACCGGAGGGAGATCAGGCGCAGGGCCGACGGCTTAACGTGCTCTCCGAGCCAGGGGGTGTAAGACACCGTCAAATTCCCAACGTTCGGGCAAATATTGAAAAAGCTAAATAGAAAACTTAATTTTTGATTTTTGAAGAGGCCCGACCCGGGATTCTAACCTAGGACCTTATGTCTATAGTTGAACATGCTAACCATTAGACCAATTAGGCAGCATACATTAAAAGTATTTGACTAATTAACGGGATTTCTTAGAGAGCGATGCCAAATTTAACGGAATACATGCTATGAATAAAGATAACTTTCAATGCGAAATTCATACAATACCAATTTAACTTCATATGGGTAGTTAACATTTTTTGCTTAGAATAATATGGTATATACATGACATCGTACAGTAATACAAATTCTTGTTTGACGGCAACTCATTCCTGTAAGTCTACTGTAAGAAGAACTCTGAGCATAAGTAATTGTATTTCAAAGCCATATTAGAGATGTTAGATGTATGTTAAGATGACTCAAATTGAAATACAATTTCAATATGTCGGTAAGTTTTTGATATTCGGGAGTGGGGGAAGAGATGCATCGTTTAAACTCTTCAACTTACTCTTACATGAAGGTGGGATAACAGTGATACAAATATTAAAAAAACTGGTGGATAGCACTACGTCACGTACAAAACTATCCTATCTCTAATATACATACATACATACATACATACATACATACATACATACATACATACATACATACATACATACATACATACATACATACATACATACATACATACATACATACATACATACATACATACATACATACATACATACATACATACATACATACATACATACATACATACATACATACATACATACATACATACATACATACATACATACATACATACATACATACATACATACATNCTCATAAATCCTTTTTGTCAGTCTCCTTTCATTCATTCTCTCTACATGCCCAAACCATCTAAGCATACCTTTTTCAATTTTAGTCACTACGTCTTCTTTTATACCACAACGTTCTCTTATCACACTATTTCTTACTCTGTCACTCAGTTTTAATCCACTCATGCTTCTCAACGCTCTCATCTCTACTGCATTTATTTTACTTTTGTGATTCTTCATCCATTCTACCATCAAATACACCTCAAAAGAAATAGTTCGATCAGGTAGTTTCCTAATCAGTGAATAAAGATAATATATAAACTCGTCATGAAAAAATATTACATAGATAACTATAGATATCAATAGTGACATATTTAAAATGAACAACTATTACGAAGAGATATTTTACATATAACGTCGTATAAGAAGCCATTCGTAAATTTGTGACCAAGCATAATAACGTGTGGCTAGTTCCTTTATAGTTAAAATGGCACCTGTTATAAAATATACCAAGGTAAGTACAAACGCATTTTTATTATGTGAGGATAAAGCTAAAACTTATAGTATTTTAAAATGTACGTCGTAAATTTCGTAAATAAAACGGCAAAGAGCACAGTTCAGTAACTTCGTTCCAAAGGGTCTTTGTAAATTATTATATTTAATACGTAAATATTATTTACTGTTCAATAATAAAAAAGCTATATATAAAATAGATATATTTCTCTGTACCATTATTTAATCCAAGCCTTTATTAATATTAACTAGCTATTTCCCGTGTTGTCATCCATTTAGATATCATGGGAATATGAAGAAATTCGTATTTAATGGCATTGCGAAGGAGTCACTTTAAGAATTAATAAAAATAGAAATCAATACTGGATTTTGTTTCACTCGAATGTGGTATGTCTTTATATTAATGAGGCTTTGGAATTTTCCAATAAAATCAATACTACATTAAACGCAATTAAGTCAAATAGAGTTATAATGCACATTTTTTTTTAGATAATCAACTATACCTATTGTAATAGATGACCTTCATCTGTGAACTCTCTGTGTAAAAAAAACCTTGTAAAATCATAAAGCTATTAAAATATCATAAACATTAAATAATATGTATTATTTATTAGTCATAACAATATTTGACGTATATCTAACGTGAAAATTTAACATCATATACATACTTTGTGTAAAAAAAACCGATGAAGTGAAATTTACAGAATATCTTTAATACAGGATTTTACAGCACTTGACCACGTAACTGACCCTACAAAATCTTCAAATATATGTTATGATAATATATCATTATATCTTGCCGGACTTAGCTTAATTGCTTGAGAATTTATTAACTTGTTTGTTTGTAATAACTCAAATTTACTCAAATAATGCTACTTTAATGAGAGTGGCATTATTAAGATAATATGCGGTACTTTAGAATGTTCCACTGCTAGTATGATTGAAAATATGTTTACATTCATGTCATTATGTCTCAAACTAAAATTATAGTGTTTAGTATAAAAAAAAACACATCGAGGAATTTAATACATAGTAGTGGAAAAAATAAACCAAAGTATCCAAATCCATAGGATCCAAAAATAATTCATAATAATTAACAATTTTTCAAACGTCTAACATTTGAAAATTTCTCGATGACATGTATTGAAAGAGTGATAGCTATTAGCAGTGATTTAATAAACACTCTTTGAAACCAATATACAAAAACAAAGTTTCTGTTGCCTCAAAGTCATCCTCAATGATTTATCTGTCAGACATTAAAAGTTCATTCTTGAGCCTATTGTTATAGGTATCATAGATTTCCTCGTTCGTGATTTGATTAATACCTATAATTAAACATATATCCATGTTATGCTTTTCTTTCATTTAAACACAAATATTAAACTCTGACTTGTACTTTTATAGATTTTCATTGAAAACCAGTGGCATGATGCTGTTAGCGGTAAGGTATTTCAAACTTATAACCCTCACGATGGATCGTCTATTGCTGCTGTTGCCGAAGGAGATAAGTTAAGTATAATTAATACTGTCTATCTGTAAAGAGTTTTTTGTATGACAAAACAATGTATTTATTGAATTCAAATCAATGTACACATATCGATCAGCACGTGTTTTCATGTTGATATATCGTTTTAAGAGTCACTTTATATTGTCACACATTAGGTGAAAGATTTGAAAGTAAACGGAGGAAAATCAGATGTAGGCAATCATGATAACATATTGAGTATGTTCCTTGTCAGCACTTTCAATTGCATCGGAATAAGATAAGTGTTTGTGTAGAAGTCCAGTATAACTTCTGTCAATATGAATATTGACAGAAGTTATAACTGGATGATTTGTTTACTCCCAGAGTTTCAAGGAAATTCCGTGTATTTTTTTTAAATTATTTAATATAACATTACTGACAATACACTATTGATAATATAAAAATATTAGTGAGGAATATGTTGCTCCTTCGGTTCAGTAAAATCACAACAACTCATTTTTTAATTTTACGGAAAACTTTTTTCGCATTCATTTCCCTACGTCTGTATTACTATCTACGAGTATACTATGTTTGGAATCTTTCGAGCATAAAATTACTGATGATATTCGATAGGTAATGGAGAATAAACAACTCGCCATCTTGACCTTGCTCGATTTCAGCAATTTTTTTTTCGCTGGTAAATGCTTTATGCACGCCGGATGAAGTGTAAACATCCGGGAGTGTGGGACTCGCTGGTCGTACCAGGATACCCACTAAAACCCAGCNCTCTGGATCCTCTCCACCACCAAGTTTGTTCCAATTTCGGCAACTTGCGCCGCCTCTTCGAAAGTTTCACCCCGGGCGGTTACGAGAGTGTCGTCGGCGTAACAAAACACCCTCATCCCGGATAAGAGCGGACATCGTAAGATCCAGTCGAAGCCTATGTTCCATAGCACAGGCCCCAGCACTGACCTCTGCGGCACCCCGTGAACATCACGATGCCGAAACAAACTGTCTCTACTTTCCCATAGGACCTCTTTGTCCTGCAGATACGTGTTCAATAGTCTCCCAAGATAACGAGGCACTCCATGATACCGTATAGCCTCGAACAATGTCTCATGAGGGAGACTAATGAAAGCGTTCGCTATATCTAGCGAGACCACCAGGACTACGTCGTTAGCTACAAATTCTCTAAAATTTTCTGTCCTTATGACTATCTACTTAAAAAATATAATATTCAATCACTTAAAACTAGACGCCTTCATCTCATGGCTTTGTTTCTTTATGACATTTGCCATGGCAAGTATGACTGTATATATATTAATAATAAACTACACTATAGAGTACCACAACTAGCACATGTACGTAACACAACACCAATATTCGCTGTAGGTAAATGTCGTACCGATGCTGGTAAGCGTTCACCCATTTACAACTTAATGCGTAGTTATTATGATAAATTTAGTAATATAGACGTAATGAAAGCTCATCCAAATGTATTCAGGAAACAACTAGTACAGAAAACCAACAATGTATAGATAGCTTAAATTGTTCTTACCTTCAGTAGTACGCTTCTATATGTATTTGTTTTAGTAAGCAGTGGTTAACGGTGTTGGTGCACAAATAAATTATATGTCTTATCCATATTATTTTATGAAATATGTATTTGTGTTGTTTGTTGACCCCAATAAATTGAAAAAAAAAAATCAGACATTGTCATATTAACACCACGCCATATATTGAGCAAGTAAGCAATAAGATATTTGATTCAATAGGATCATTGCGGAGGTTGCAATCTTGGCGCATTCTCTTCTTTCAGCTATTCTTGGTTATGCAGATACAAGCTATCACAATTTAACCGAGGTCTTACTAAATAAGCTTCAGCGACTTCAAAATCTATCCGGTTCATATTTGGCTCCTCTTTCGGTCAACAGTTCAAGTGGCTCCCTATACGACATCACCGGAATATGCATATACTTAATCTTCTGTACTGTGTTCTATTTCATCCTAATACCCCACTGTATCTAAAGGAAAGATTTGAATTCCTTGGCATGCATTCGAAGACTTTACGCTCATCGGAGAATGTGACATTAAAAATCCCGATCCATAAAACAGCATTCTACGCACGCAAAATCCAGAAAGCAAAATCGCTACTGATATTTAAAAAAATGCTAAAAGTACATTTTCTTTTAAAGACTAAAATTTAGACGATTTACGCATGAATTTACGCGTATCTAATATATTAAATTCTCGTGTCACAATCTTCTTTCCCATACTCCTCCGAAACGGCTTGATCGATTCTTATGAATTTTTTTATGCATATTCAATAAGTCTGAAAATCGGCTACAATCTATTTTCCAAATCTCTAAACGTGATCCACAACAAAATTAGATGTTTTTTTGTTTTAATTTTTTTGTGAAAAACCACACAAAAACACATACAACCTTAAATTTTCACCTTTCTATCACCGACCCCTATTTTTAATCGCGATAATAGTAATTATATGGCAAATCAAGGTTTATAGCTTAAATTTATTTAAGTGTATTATACAAGCTACATACATGTTTTTATATGTTATATGTGTATTAGTGTGTGTTTATGTCATTGCCCATCAGTTTCGATATTCACTGCTTTTTAAATCCTAAGGTTGTCTGGACCGCCTTTTGTACATGTATTAATTAGTAAGTTAATATGTTAAATTGTTATTTCTTGATGTGCAATACAGTATACAAATAAATAAAATAGTGAAGTGAAACGTTGACTGTAATTTTCTAGCTCTGTTAGTCGACGAGAATCGACTTTACTCGAACAAGTGCTAGATAGCCGTTACATTTCAGTCACAATACTCAATAAAGAGTATTCACTTCGAAAAGTCGACCTATAATATATTTCCGTTTGCGTAGTATGTTATTTTGATATGTAATGAATACACAGGCGGATATAGATTTAGCTGTTCAGGCTGCAAGGCGTGCTTTTCATCGCAACTCCGAATGGCGTCTGTTAGATGCTTCGCAAAGAGGCAGACTTCTCACTAAATTTGCAGACCTCATAGAAAGAGACGCTGAATATCTGGCTGAATTGGAAACATACAACAACGGCATCATTATGAGAATGAGTCGGAGTCTAATGGCATCTGGTGTTTGTGAGACAAGATACAACGCCAGCATGGCGGACAAAATTCAAGGCAACACAATACCTGCCGGTAAATATTTTGTGCAATGGTGGTACTTAACCGCAAAACCGAGCCGCCAAGGAAAAACATTGCTTTCCAATAAGATACCCTATAAAAAATAATTTAAATGTGTATTGCCCATCCCAGGCTAGCGCTCTACTAACTAAGACTGAATCTTCACCTACTAAAAGGCAAGATCATAGTCAAGCGCTAACGTATTAGCTATAANTAAAACATGTAAAGTAGCCGCAGAAAAAAATGTGATGCCGAAAAAGGGAACACCGCTCAGCGATTGTTAGGATTTCGTGCCAACGCTAGTTTTCAGTGGAGACCCGGACGGACACAAACAAACAAAAACACAGAGAGACCTAACAAAATTAAAAATAAAGTATGTACAATAAATACTAAATAAATAGATAATACATAATAAATAATTAATTCTTAATAAATTTTGCCCATCTCATTCAGAAGAACAATAGGTCTGTACGCAGACGAGGAGTCTATTGAGCGATCTCCCTTCCGCAACAGGCAAAGTATCCCAATCTTCCAAGCTTTCGGAAACTGCCCAACGATGAAGCATTCGTCGAACAATTCCCGACGCCAGCCTTCTAGGTATCCCATAACAAGGAACAAAACTCTGCCTGGAATACCATGGTGCGAGTCACAGATCGACGAATTTCCTCCAAATCCTCACACACATCCATTGTTCTCCCACGCAAAGCTTGCTGGCTGAGAAGCCGCTTAAAATCCACCTCTTCAGTTTCCTCTCTAAGCCTCTTTTGCTCTAGCCTGGCTTGAGCAATTCCAGTTCCCCGCCCCCTTTTAGCCACTTTCTCCCCGTTACAAACAGAGCTTGCTCTGCTAGAAGTTAAAGAGGCATCAGAGTCTGAGATCTGACTCATTTCTCACTCACTTAAACTTTTTCCCTTCCTCCTACCACCGTCCATGACGGGGCTACAAATAACTCACAAACAAAGACTTTCTTAGGATCAAGCTAAGTAAGTAACATAACAACAAATTGATAATGAAAGATAACAATAAACATTAACAAATAAACGAAACGAATCATCGACAACCAACAAACAAGAAACAAAGAACTACCGAACAACAATAACAACAGTTAAAATACAAACTCCTTAACAATACAACAGACTAACAAATTCGATGAATGACAAAGAAATTCTTTGAAACACAATCGATCTCCGCTTGCTGCGAGTGCATTTAACAAAGCTAAGCGCACGCACAGCCGACACGTCCGCTCGACATAGCTGTCCGAGTCAGCAATGCTTTTAATTGTGTGGACCATAATATCATGTTGAGCTTGTTGCGTTCTGTTCCGACATATCTCCATCGGTGACCGATCGCGTTCAGAGTTATCTCACTGGTCGCCAACAGCGCATTTGAATCGATGAGACTTATTGGTCTTGTTGCGTCATTGACACTGGAGTTCGTCAAGGCGGTGTCTTATCTCCTTTACTTTTTGCCATTTCAATTAATTCTATTTCTCAGGAAATTTCTTCTCTCTATCACATGTATGAAGACGATATTCAAATTTATCGTTCAACCACTATCTATCGAAAGCGGTGGATGAGATTTATGAAGATCTCGTTGGTTTCTAAAGAAGCCTCCGTTTTTTCTTAAACATACTGCCATATAACTTTTCGAGCCAATTCATCATATTTTGAATCGTTTCCTATCAGATGGAATATTTCCCTTCATCTGGGTAAAATATCTTGCTGTGATGTTAGATTCCAAGTTGCATTTGGATATGCCTATAGATAATATTATTAACAAGGCATTTAAAATGTACTCGTATGGTTCCGTTATGCACACTTGCTTGGATTTTACCCAACCGTCTACCTTTATTTACATTTATAAAAGTCTTCCTACGGTTACAATTAGAGTATGCCGTATCTGTTTGGAGTCCTGATTATCAAAAATATATACAAGCCCTGGAATCGGTACAAAAAAGGTTTCTAAAACGTGTTAACTATAAATTCTCTAAAATTTACAGTCCTTATGACTATCTACTTAAAAAATATAATATTCAATCACTTAAAACTAGACGCCTTCATCTCATTGGCTTTGTTTGTTTATGACATTTGCCATGGCAAGTATGACTGTATATATATTAATAATAAACTACACTACAGAGTACACACATCTAGCACATGTGCGTAACACAAAACCAATATTCGCTGTAGGTAAATGTCGCACCAACGCTGGTAAGCGTTCACCCATTTACAACTTAATGCGTAGTTTTTATGATAACTTTAGTAATATAGACGTAATGAATGCTCATCCAAATGTATTCAGGAAACAACAAGTACAGAAAACCAACAATGTATAGCTTAAATTGTTCGCACCTTCAATAGTACGCTTCTATATGTATTTGTTTTAGTAAGTAGTGGTTAACGGTGTTGGTGCACAAATAAGTTATATGTCTTATGCATATTATTTTATGAAATATATTTTTGTGTACTGTTTGTTGACCCCAATAAATTGAAAAAAAATCAGACATTGTCATATTAACACTACGCCACATATTAAGTAAGCAATAAGATATTTGGTTCAATAAGATCATTGCGGAGGTTGCAATCTTTTTTGCCCATTCCTAATAAAATCATGTTGGCGCATTCTCTTCTTTCAGCTATTCTTGATTATGCAGATGCAAGCTATCACAATTTAACCGAGATCTTTTAAGCTTCAGCGACTTCAAAATCTATCCGGATCATATTTGGCTCATCTTTCCGTCAACAGTTCAAGTGGCACCCTATACGACATTGCTGGAATATGAATATACTTACTCTTCTGTACTGTGTTCTATTTTATCCTAATACTCCACTGTATCTAAAGGAAAGATTTGAATTCCTTGGCATGCATTCGAGGACTTTACGCTCATCGGAGAATCTGACATTAAAAAGCCCGATCCATAAAACAGCATTCATGAGCACTCCTTTACTGTGCAGGCGGCAAAATTGTAGAATGCGCTACCACGCAAAATCCAGGAAGCAAAATTGCTGCTGATATTTAAAAAAATGCTCAAAGTACATTTTCTTTTACTAAAATTTAGACTAAAATTTAGACGATTTTCGCATGAATTTATGCGTATTTAATATATTAAATTCTCGTGTCACAATCTTCTTTCCCATACTCCTCCGAAAGGGCTTGACCGATTCTTATGAAATTTTTTATGCATATTCAGTAAGTCTGAAAATCGGCTACTATCTATTTTCCAAATCTCTAAACGTTAAAGGTGATCCATAACAAAATAAGATTTTATTTGACAAAATTTTTTGTTTTAATTTTTTTGTGATAAAGCACACAAAAATACATACAAAAATTTTCATCTTTCTATCACCAACCCCTATTTTTAATAGCGATAATAGTATTTATATGGAAAACAAGGTTTCTATCTTAAATTTATTTAAGTGTATTATAATATAAGCTACATACATGTTTTTATATATTATATGTGTATTAGTGTATATGTTTATACCATTGCCCATCAGTTTCGATATTCACTGCTTTTTAAATCCTAAGGTTGTCTGGACCGCCTTTTGTACATGTATTAATTAGTAAGTTAATATGTTAAATTGTTATTTCTTGATGTGCAATACAGTATACAAATAAATAAAATAGTGAAGTGAAACGTTGACTGTAATTTTCTAGCTCTGTTAATCGACGAGAATCGACTTTACTCGAACAAGTGCTAGATAGCCGTTACATTTCAGTCACAATACTCAATAAAGAGTATTCACTTCGAAAAGTCGACCTATAATATATTTCCGTTTGCGTAGTATGTTATTTTGATATGTAATGAATACACAGGCGGATATAGATTTAGCTGTTCAGGCTGCAAGGCGTGCTTTTCATCGCAACTCCGAATGGCGTCTGTTAGATGCTTCGCAAAGAGGCAGACTTCTCACTAAATTTGCAGACCTCATAGAAAGAGACGCTGAATATCTGGCTGAATTGGAAACATACAACAACGGCATCATTATGAGAATGAGTCGGAGTCTAATGGCATCTGGTGTTTGTGAGACAAGATACAACGCCAGCATGGCGGACAAAATTCAAGGCAACACAATACCTGCCGGTAAATATTTTGTGCAATGGTGGTACTTAACCGCAAAACCGAGCCGCCAAGGAAAAACATTGCTTTCCAATAAGATACCCTATAAAAAATAATTTATATGTGTATTGCCCATCCCAGGCTAGCGCTCTACTAACTAAGACTGAATCTTCACCTACTAAAAGGCAAGATCATAGTCAAGCGCTAACGTATTAGCTATAAAAAATGAAAGATCATTGTAACATCTAGTTATAAAACAACGTGTATAGTCTAGTCTTATAACATGCTCGGGGTACTTAGCCATGAATTTGTAAAAGCAGTTTGATATAACAATTACGTAGATTATTTTTTAGATAATGATAATGTTAAACAAACACATAATTTCAACGCTTTTATACGCAATAGTCTACCGTGTCGTATCGTTGCATAAAAACATTTTGCATTTTCATTTTATAATGAACATTCCTGTCAGTAAATAATAATTTATTCAATTTCTATTACTTCACACTCTCCCTATGTAAAATCTGTCTAATATATAAATATTCTGTTTAAATTTTCAATTGTTAATAAAATACTATTAATTTATTCAACATATTCAAATATATTTTTAAACTTATAGCAGATGGCATTTCATATTTACACAGTTTTTCAAAATTTAATTCACTACTTAAATTTATTTTGCGTTAAATGGTACCATAAAATTAAAGTTTGCATTATAAAGTAAAGTAGAATGAAAACTTCATTGACTGCCGCGGGGGTCAATATGACCGGAGTCGTAACATGACTACGAAGTTGCTGGACCCCTCTGATAACGAATAAAATTGTTTTTTATATATTAACACTTAGACTTCCGCGGGGAGTCAATATGATAGATACAAGTACTGGATCTGGCGGATTTTTTTATTATTGCTGACATTTTAGAGCGTGACTGTAATTTCACCTGATGGTAAGTGATGATACAGTCTAAGATGGAAGCGCGCTAATGTGGTAAGAGGCGATATACCTCATATGGTTTCTACACAGCAACGTTGTCGTCGTCGCTTCAACCGATGGACGTCCACTGCTGGACATAGGTCTCACGTAATGATGTCCACATAGCCCGATCTTGCGCCGTCTGGCTCCAGGGGCTACTGTCGACTCTCTTTATGTCGTCGGTCTACCTTGTGGGGAGTCTCCCTACATTGCGCCACCCGCACCCTACATTGCGGGGTCGCAACTCCAGCACCTTCGAGCCCCAACGTCCATCGGTCCGTCGGACTACGTGCCCCGCCCATTGCAACTTCAGGTTCGCGATTTGTAGGGCTATGTCAGTGACTTTGATTGAGCTACGGATTTCCTCATTTCTGATTTGATCGCATAGAGAAATTCCAAAAGCTCAGAGTCACTCAGCGTGTGATGGAGAGGGCTCGGAGTTTCTTTACACAGCAACGTACCGGAACGCAAATCTCTTTGTTTGCCGATACGTTTTTAATCGCAGGGTGGTAACTAGCCACGGCCGTCACCTCCCACCAATCTAGACTCAGACAAATTAGAATATACAATTTTCTAAATTCACCCTACCGGGGATCGAACCCGGGGCCTCTGCTAGCAAAGAGAGTACTCAACTAGGCCGTCAACGTGTATAAGATAACCAATCACAATCAGTCATGTTGATCCGCTGCGGCAGTCAAAGTGTTAAGATGTTCGTACTAGATGGTGTTAGAACTACCTTTAGCATTTTTATAGTAATTGTTTGAGGTATATAAATGTATAGAAGCAAACTAATATTTACAGATTTTATCATAACAAATTATCATAATTTACCTTTAATTAATTGAATTAACTGCCTCATTAGTCTAGTGGTTAGCACGTTCGACTACAGACATGAGGTTCAGGGTTCGAGTCCCGGGTCGGGCCAATTCAAATATCAATATTGAGTTTTCTATTAAGATTTCCTCAATATTTGCCCGAAGTTGGGAAGTTGGCGGTGTGATCCACCCCCGTGCCTCGGAGAGCACGTTAAGCCGTCGGTCTTGCGCCTGATCTCTCTCCGGTCGTGTCGGATTCCTCCGTCACATCGGACTATGAGAGTGAAGGAATAGAGAGTGCACTTGTGTACTATGCCTGCCAATCCGCACTGGAGCAGCGTGGTGGGTCTATGCTCTAAAAACCCTCGCTCCTCGGAGTGAGGAGGCCTGTGCCCAGCAGTGGGACGTTAATGGGCCGCTACTTACTTACTTACTAATTGAATTAAGAGAAGATGTACACTGACTTTACTATTGTTTAATCAACGTTCCAAAGCCGAATATGTCATTGTATAATAAATGATAACTATTGGCGCATATATTTATATTGTTTAATTGTCTAGATGGCGACGTATTTTCTTATACGTTGAAGCAACCTGTTGGTGTTTGCGGCCTCATCTTGCCATGGAATGTACCAATACTAATGTTCCTTTCTAAGGTTACAACTGCATTGGCAGCAGGTGAGAGCCCAAACTTGATTTATATTTAAAAGTTGGAATCATATTCATAATTTAAATTTAGAGAAGGAAAATTATATGTATATGTAGTGGTCAAGGTCGATTAAATAGCGATATAGATAAGTGTAGAATGTGTGAGTGCAATATAAAAACATATTTGTCATTCATTATCAAATATCATTACGAAATGCTATTAAGAATTAAATAATTATAATATGTAAATAGTTAAATTCACTTTGTTATAATCTTCTATTACTGGTTTTCAAGTTCTACTATCAGTTCACACTCTCCCTATATATACACTACCTGACCCAGCAAACGTTGCTTTGCCGTATAATAACCATTATCGCTATTAAAAATAGAGGTAGGTGGTAGCAGAGTAAAAACTTAGGATTGTATGTATTTTTTAATTCCACGCCATAAAAAAACCCACAAGAAAATTGTTAAAAAAGAAATTGGGATGAATTACTCTTAACACTTAAGGGTCCAAATTGGTTATATGTCTATTCTCGTATTTACTGAACATGAATATAAAATTTTATGAAAATAGGTCAAGCCATTTGGGAGAAGTATAAACAATAAAACTGTAACAAAAAAATTTATATTAGATCTTGTTCAAATTTTCAATCGTTAATATAATACTTGTTTTTTGTCCAGTTATGTTCAAATACATCTTTTTAAAATAACAGTTAGGGTTTGTTACAGAAGTTTAAGTTATAGTGAATGACACTTTATGTATTTAAGATTTTGTGAACCAATTAATACAATTTTATTTATTTGTATAGCGCCCTTCTATTTGAAAGCTCACGTAAAAGGTCTAAAGGTCTAAAGGTTGATGACAATGAGTTTAAGAAGTTAGTGTTAGATGGTATTAGTACTTTTAAACTGTAATTTCTAATGTGGTTCTTAAATATGTATACATAATTTAAAGAATATATTATTTACAAGTACACACGACGTCACGACCACGGCCCATGCAATTGGGCCAAAATATCGACAAATCAAATAAAAACATATAATCGTGGTATGTACCCGTAAATAATATATTCTTTAAATATGTTGAGAAACTACGCAAGTTTCAGTTTATATAAACATAAGTCAGTTCCTTTCTTAATTTTTTTTAAATACTTGTTAGAATGAAGCCCTCATAAACTTGATCTATATTAACAAAATATGTAGGTTGCACTGTGGTCATTAAGCCAGCAGAGCAGACGCCACTGACTGCATTGGCTTTAGCGTCCCTATTGGCTGAAGCGGGTATTCCCTCCGGCGTGGTGAATGTCGTGCCGGGCTTTGGGGAGACTGCGGGAGTTGCTCTCACCCATCACCCAGATGTCGCAATGATCTCTTTCACTGGGTCTCTTGAGGTAATTTAATCCCTTTTAAATTCTTTAAAAGTCGTTGTTAACCATATGTTTGTGAGGTTGCTAGTTTTAGTTTTTTTTTGCTGACAGGTTAGCGCTTGACTTGCGCTTGCTTGATGATCACTCCTGATAGTAATTGATGATACAGTCTAAGACGGAAGCGCGTTAATCTGTTAAGAGGCAATTTACCTCTTATGGTTTCTACAGAGCATTGGACAGGAATACAAATTTCTTTGATTGGCAGTACGTCTTTGCTGTAATGGTGGCAACTAGCCAGGCTGAAGCATACCACCACTCCAGACACAGTTTTGATAAATTCGCCCTAGCGGAAATCTAATCCTGGGCCCCTGCTAGCAAAGGGAATAGTTGCACTTGTCGAAATGGGCTTAAACTTCACCTAGTTTATTTTTCAACTCAATTACGTTTTCATAAATTTGATAGTAGCATAAACATTTGATACCTGTGATAATTGATACATTCTTGTCGCTGATTATTTTCCGTGACTTGCACAATAGTCGTGATTTTGCTATTGATTTGTTTGTACAAATCGTAGAAGATTCGTGCATACATTTCGCACAATTTAAAGACACGTAGACTCAACATTTTTATTATTTTTAGGTAGGAAAAGTAATTCAGCAAGCAGCCGGTGCCAGTAATTTAAAAAGAGTGCAACTTGAACTCGGAGGGAAGAGCCCTCTAGTCATTATGGATGATGCTGATTGTAAGTTTTAAAAGCTTCAAAAATATACCTTGAATTCTATCTTTTATTTCCACAAAATATACCTGAGCTAGGATTTATACGTAATACTGTATTAAATGTCTTGTACATTAACAAATCAGCTTAAAATACTTTTTAAATATTTCAGTGGATAAAGCTGTACAAATTGCTGCTCAAGGCGTATTTACTCATCAAGGACAAATATGTATTGCGGCTTCGCGTTTATATGTACAGTCAGGAATATATGACAAATTTGTAAAGAAGGCTGTTGAAGTCGCCAGGTCTTTGAAAATTGGGAATCCTAGCGACATTAACACTCAGCATGGTCCACAGGTTTATACTTGCAATTTAACAAGAATTATTTGTATTTTATTGCGTACAGTGCTTTACTGTCGTTTTACCTGGTAAGATACAGGATTAAATACGTGCATAATAATTTATACATATTATATAACACATCTTATCGGAGTTTGCTTAAGATTGCTTGATGATATTTTTCTGCTTGTTAGGTAGTAACTTGACACGCCTGAAGCCATCCACCGATCAAAATTCTATATATATATATATATATATATATAGAGCTTATATACGGTAGTCTTTGGAACGCTGACGCCATCTGTCTATCGGCGTGGGGCAGAGTCAAGCGGCGAGCGTCTCTCGGGAGTTCTCGGGTAACGGTCTGCCAGAGCGGTCGACTATTGAAACTGTCGCGTTCCTAGCTAGTATTATTAATGAGTTTGTATAAATCGATATCGGGAACATTAAGTGATTGAACATTATAATCTGAGTTAATTAATATAGTGTTCAAATGCACCAACATTACCCACCAAAGCCCACAGAATGGAAGTATGGATGCCACTGATAACAATGTCGGCGGCGATGACCCTACGCCCCTTTGCTTTATGCTCCTTCCTTCTCTCTTATTCTCCGACATCTCTCTCAGGGCGTTAACGCCCCAATGCTAGGTGCAGCCCTCCTCAATGATAGCAGAAGGAGATTTTAGAGCTTAGACCACCACGCTGCTCCACTGTGGGTTGGCGTTGGCTTTACATCACTCTCATAGTCTAATGGGACGGCAATTGGAAGACGGGTAATGGTAAATAATGGAGTCAACATGAGGCTTACAGATAACATATTGAATTTCAATACCTACCCATGAGCTCGCACTTTCCCCTTTGTATATCTTGTTCAATTTTTTTTATTTAAACTAATATTATAAAGAGGAAACATAGTAATAGCCTTCTAAGCGTTATTCACGTTAAATCATTTCACTGGTTAGTTTTCTCCATGGGTTAGTTTATTACAAATAAATCTCTTCTCTAATATTATAGAAGAAAGTTTTGCATTTTGAATGTTTTTATTTTTAAAAATTTATTTAATAATTAAGCTAAAAATTACTAGACCTATTTAAAAAATAATCAATGAATCAATATTTTAAATGTATTAATGTAATATTCCACGTAAATGATGTTACGAATTTAAAAATGTATTAGTTATGTATTCATCTTAAAGTAAATCTGTGTGTTAATAATATTATGAATGTATGTGTGTATCTATCTGATAGTCTGAAAGTAATCAAAAACTAAGTGAAATAAAACTTTTATGTTAACCTAAACAAATCTATTATCCGTCTTAGTAGACCTTCCACTGTCACCAGATGGGTATCTTTACAGGGGTATCTTTACCGTGGGCCATTTCTAGCCTTTAATAAAATACTTAGTAGAAAACTCAATATCGGTTTTTTAATTCACTTTCCTTTGTAGCCATGCTTCACTAGATTAATGAGGCAGTCCAGGGAAAAATTATATAGCGGCACCTATTGGAAGCTCACGTAGAATATTTCTTTCCATATAATCAGTTTATGAAGTTCATGCTAGATAGCATATGAACTGATACTTTTTTATATTACTTGTTATTTTTTAATTGTTATGTTACAGGTAGATGAGGTTATGATGAGGAAGGTCCTAGGATACATAGATAAAGGAAAATCACAAGGTGCAAAATTACTTACAGGAGGCAAAAGAATTGGCAATACCGGCTTTTACATCGAACCAACTGTATTTAGTGACGTGGATGATGACATGATTATTGCTAAAGAAGAGGTAATTAACGTTTGCTATAAATAAATTGACATTTGAACTTTTTCGTGCAAATTATGTTAAATTTTCAGATATTCGGACCCGTACAAAATATTTTGAAGTTTAATACGTTAGAAGAAGCAATCGATCGAGCTAATGCAACAAACTATGGTCTCGCCTCCGGTATCTGCACTTCGTCTATTGAAAATGCCCTGCAATTCAGCAAACATGTGGAGGCTGGTACTGTTTGGTAAGTTCTTACTGGTATTGAGTTATTAATTAATATTTATAACTATACAACTCGTATTCGGCGAGTCTGTTTATAAAGAAATGTATCCAAACAACCGAAATCGTTTGGTGATATGGTTAAACATGTTATATAGTCCTCTCATTCTTAAGTTTACAAAAGTCATATATGTCAAATAAAATGTTGCAATTAAATGATGTAGTTAAGATGTCATTATTAGATATAATTAATTGTTACTAAATCTCCTTTAAATTGTCGTCAATGGAATAATAAGCTTTGTCGACAAGAAAGATTGTGTTTGTGAGGCATATTCCCTAATATCTCTTGGTAATTCATTATAAAATGATTATAGTCCTCACGTAAACACCTCTAATAAAAAGTTAAGTTTTATGAACGGGATATCCAAATCTGTCTTTACAGTGTGCTCATTATTTTTTTAAAAATAATGAGAACACAGTAACCATTTCAATTACGTATGACTGTGCTAGTCAGAACATTAACTTTTCTAAATTACGTTAGTTTGGTTCCACATATCCATGTAATTTTTCTGTCAAAAGCAAAATATTGGTTGGTTCAAATACGCTATAAAAGTATTTTGGAAGTTACAGTAGTCTATGCGTTGGTAAACACTCTACCACCGGTTCGGGAAGTTGCTTCCATTGAGAAGAAACACCGCGGTTACTCTTTTAAATATAGTTTTTATAGATTACAATGTGCATAATTTTCATGTGTAACTGGAACCAAGTCTAAACATAATGCAAATAATCTTCGACTTTTTGACATATTTCTTAAAATTATGTGAAAGCAAACCTTATTAAATTATAAAGGGTAACATAATAAAAATGCGTATGCTGAAATGATTTCTGAACCTTCTTCACTTCAAAATAGTTACATTACAAGTTTTTAGTTCTCGTATTAAAATTGTGTATTAGGCTATTTTTGTTGTATAAGTGAATATTACGGGTATATAAAATATTCAATGTATTGCGATGTCACTGTGACAATTGATGTTTCTTTCTATTTCTCTCTTAGAGAAATACTATCCTAATTATATATATGGCAAGTTTTTTGTAATAAAAATATCGTTTCAATGTCCGCCGGCTTATCCTATAACAGTGTGTCGATAGACATAATGTTATGAAAATAACCGAAACACAACACACAATCTCATCTCATTGACTGTCTCATTGCTCTAGTGGTTAACATGTTCGACGACAGACATGAGGTCCTGGGTTCGAGTCCCGTATCGGGTCGATTCGAATTAGATGTTGAGTTTTCTATTAAGATTTTCTCAATAATTGGCCGAAGTTGGGAAGTTGGCGGTGTGATCCACTCCCGTGCCTCGGAGAGCACGTTAAGCCGTCGGTCCTGCGTCTGATATCTCTCCGCTCGTGTCGGATTCCCGTCATATCGGACTATGAGAGTGAAGGTAAAGAAAGTGCACTTGTGTACTATGCCTGCCAATCCGCAGTGGGACGTTGACGGGCTGCTACTGAACTTACCTTTTTACAATACACAATAAACTGTTAATATTTTTAGAAAGAAAGAAAACTTTATTCAGAGCAGTGTGATACAATTGAACATGATGAAATAATGAATATATTTTATTTTAATTGATTACACAGCTTTTAAACCACAACAAGTGATTAACCTGCCGTGCAATCCCCACACAGCCCCAAAAAGGCAGTACAGCTTGACATATGCCGTGTGCCAATCACTTGACACACGGCGCCGATTTTCAGCTGCAGCCTTGTCACGGAAAGAACGTCATCCGATCCATTTCTCGCGTGCAACTTATAACATACTCCTAAAAAGCTATACCGCTAGGAGAGAGGCAGCCTGTGCCTAGCAGTGGGACGTATTGGGCTCCTACTTACCTAATTGTTGACGCTACCTGAGCATGAAAGTTGTCCATAAAACATTGTTAGTACCATAATAACAATGTTTTATTGTCAATTTTCCTGGACAGCATACGCAGTGCAAAACAAATTATAAGTAGTTATTCCGAGTGTTTTCCCCCGTAGTTTTCGAACCCGTGGTATTGTAGGTCTTAGTGTCTGTAAGTTTGTAAATGTCTGTGGATGATGAAAATCACTGAACATCCGTTGGAACATAGGCCTCCTTGCCGGTTTATTACTATAAACCCTCTAAAATTTACAGGGTAAACACATATCTGCACTTTGGACCTCAACTTCCGTTTGGTGGCTTCAAGGAATCTGGAATTGGAAGAGAACAGTAAGTTTTTGGCTTATTAAATCTTGTCGTACTAATGCACTTACTAAGGTTGTCTGGAGAACATCGTTCTAAGCAATAAGATCGCCTTTGACGATTTATTTAAATTTGCTGACAGGTTAGCGTATGACTGTGATCACACACGATATTAAGTGATGATACAGTCTAATATGGAAGCGCGCTATTCGGGTAAGAGGCAATTTTACCGAGACACAAGTCCCTTTGCTTGGCGGTACGTCTTTGCTGGTAGGTTAGTAACCTGCCACCAGTGCAGACTCAGACAAATTAGAAAACGCAGTTTATTAAATTCATCTTACAGGGGTTCGAACCTGGGACCTCTGCTAACAAGTGAGTACTTACACCATTAGAACAACGAGGGCATCGGTTGTTATTTATTAATATTAATAACAACTGATATTATTATACACCCTTGGCGTGCTCAAGTGGACTCAGACCGAACTCGACGCCTTGGACAAAAAAGTCCGCACTACTATGACCTTCCATCGTATGCACCACCCGAAGTCATCGGTTATGAGGCTGTGCATCCCCCGAAAATGTGGCGGTCGAGGCTTATTAAATGCTAAGACGGTGCATAATCGGGAGGTGTCCAGCCTCAGAGCCTACTTCGAGACGAAAAGGGAGTCCCCACTGCATCTGGAAGTCATACAATGTGATAAAGGACTCACTCCTATATACTTGACCAAAGAGGAATGGCAGATACCAGCTGTACTTAGCACCTCTGACCGGGAGGCCGTATGGATGGGAAAGGAGATGCACGGACGGTTTTTCAAGACAATACGAGTCTCACGTAGATGCAAAAGCCTCCGTGCAATGGCTGCGCTTCGGAGACCTCTTTGGGGAAATCGAAGGTTTTGTCTATGCAATACAAGATCAAGTGATCAAGACTCGGAACTACCGAAAGTACATTCTGAAGGATGGCGCTCACGACATATGTCGAGCCTGTCGCCGTCCCGGAGAGTCACCCAGACATGTGCTTTCGGGATGTCCGGCGCTTACCAATACTGAGTATTTGCAAACCAAGCAGCCAAAATTCTCCACCAGGAACTTGCCCTGAAATACGGCCTCGTGGATGAGAGGTTGCCGTATTACAAGTACACGCCGGTGCCAGTACTCGAATGTGGCGCCGTCCGACTCTATTGGGACCGGTCCATTATCACGGATAGGACTATACTGGCCAACAAGCCTGACATTGTGATAATGAACCGGGCACAGTCTCGGGTGTTTTTGGTGGATATTACGATCCCTTATGACGAAAATCTCGTGCGAGCTGAGACGGAGAAAAAGCGCAGGTACCTGGATCTGGCGCACGAGATTACCGCCATGTGGGGGGTGGGGTCCACTGAAACCATCCCAATCGTTATATCTGCCAACGGTTTGATCCCAGTCAGCCTCGCTCACCATCTGAGACGGCTGGGATTCCTTAACGGTTCGCTCGCAGCAAAAATGCAGAAGGCGGTGTTGCTAGACTCGGCTAGGATAGTCCGGCGGTTTCTCAGCCTGTAGCCCTGACCCCTGGCCGTTTGGTCTCCTTGCCGGGGTGTATCCTTCGCCCGTTATAATATTTATGTGATTGTTTATTTATGTTTATGTAGTAATACATATTTCTGTATATAAGTATTTATTATTCATTTATCTATATGATATAAATATGTATATATTTGCGTAAACGGGCGTGAGTGAAGTAGTAGAATAATAATATTATATTCTTTATTGTACACCTTAAAAGAAACAGCTTTACATAATATGATTTAAGTTAACAGCAAATGTACAAAAGGCGGTCTTATCGCTAATCAGCGATTTTTTCCAGACAAACTTAAGGAGAAGGAAATTATACAAGAGTAGATAGGTGGTGCATAAAGAGGTCATACATACTAATAATAAATAGAATACGTATATAATACAATACATAAATATAATATACATACATATAATATAAACAAACACATTAATTATGAAATATATAAGTTTAATACTTTCATCTCTTACAACACAGGTAGTGTTCTGTTACATCATTTTAAAATTCATGTATGGATTTCGCCTGTATTATATTTATGGAGAGTGCGTTCTACAGCCGGATTGCCGTGACCGTGAAGGAATTTTCAAAATATTTTGTATGATGTGTCGGTATCTTTAGAGTTAATTATGAAACTGATCTCAGTTCTTTGCTGTATTGCACTCCCAGTAATTCAAATTTAAATTATTTGATTTGATTTGACTTGAGCTTAGATCGAAATTCGGAGACTTGGTCATATTTGCGTAATCCGAATAAGAACCTAATTGCAAGATTTTGAAGTCTCTCAAGTTTATTATTATTTTTAGAACTATTTACATGTTAAAATGATGAATGTATGATTATATTGTTTCTTACAGTGGCCTAAACGCGCTGGAGAGTTATTTGGAGGTAAAAACAGTAACAACAGCGCTATCGAAGAAACTATAAATCCCTTTAATAAATCAATTTGAAATATACATTTCATTATTTTTTATTTCTACTACGAGCATAAACTAAAGAATGTAAACCCTCAATATATTTGTTCAATAGATTTTATTTACAATGTTATTGTACGCGTAGTAAGTAGTGAGAATTATGTAACAAAAAGTGATCGTATAATAAAAAAAGTAACTACAACTACGACGGCCTAGATAGCGCAATCGTATGATTACAAACTTCGCTAGCATAGGTACTAAATCGATTCCCTCTAGGGTAAATTAAAAATGTACATTTTCAAATTTATCTGAGTCTGGATTGTTGGGAAGCTTAGCCAGGGATATCCACAAGCAAAGATGTTTCACTAAGCAAAAACTTCCTCGCTGGCGCAGCAGAGGCTCTGGCTTCGATTCCCGGTATTAGAAAATACAATTTCCTAAATTCGCCCAATTTAGGAAATTGTATTTTCTAATTTGTCTAAGTCTAGAATTGGCCGTTGTGTTCAGAGATTTGTGTTCCGGTACGATGCTGCATAGAAACTATAAGGGGTATATCGCCTATTACCAGATCGCGCGCTTCAATCTTAGAATGTATCATTACTTACCATTAGGTGAGATCAAAATCAAGCGCTAAACTATCAGCAATAAAAAAAATTCATTAGAGATAGATTACCACTAAGTTAGCGTAAGATTCCATTCCATCTAATGGAATGATTCATCACTTGCCACCAAGTGAGATGCCAATCAAGCGTTAACGTGTCAGCAATAAAAACCAGTCTTATAGTAAGTATGGTTAAAGTTCACTATATCCTATTTGGATACTACCTAACAGCAGATATTATGTAACATGTTTCCGGTGGAAAAATACAACTCCATATAAAAAGGGGCGGAAGGATGACAGCAAAGCCTTTCCGATACCTTTAATTTGATAAAAAGGCGACAGTGGAATCTGACGTTTGTCAACTGATAATTTGAAGATTTAACGTTTCCGAAATTTTGGCATCGTTTGCAGAAAACAATTGATGAAAACGAGTTCTGTACACTCGTTTTCGGGCAACTAATTTATATATGTACTCAAGAAATATAATCAAGATTTAAATATATATTTTATATAAATCTAAAACTTTACATTTCCGAGACTTCGAAGGAGGGTAAAAGGAAGATATGTTAGGAATTTAATTGTCATTAAAATATTAATAGTGTCGAAAATTTATACATATAGTT
This sequence comes from Elymnias hypermnestra, assembly GCA_015832385.1. Taxonomy (NCBI): domain Eukaryota; kingdom Metazoa; phylum Arthropoda; class Insecta; order Lepidoptera; family Nymphalidae; genus Elymnias; species Elymnias hypermnestra. Next base: position 3,366,550 of record JACTOM010000063.1, on the reverse strand, counting down.
TATTGAAATCTCAGTGACTAGTTAACCTTCAATCTTATGAATAGCTAGATGGTGTCTCAAAGGGCCAAACTGGCTGTGCAAGGAGGAGTGTTGGTGCCAAAACTTATGGATGGTAATGAAAGTTGGGTATAGCAGAAGCATAAAAGTAAAATAAATGCGGTAGAGTTGAGAGCGTTGAGAAGTATGGGTAGAAAATGAGTGACAAAGTAAGAAATAGTGTCATAAGAAAACGTTATGGTATAAAAGTAGATGTAGTGACTAAAATTGATAAAGGTATGCTTAGATAGATTGGGAAGGTAGAGAGAATGAACGAAAGGAGACTGACAAAAAGGATTTATGAGTCAAGAGTAAATGCGAAAGTTGGAAGGGGAACACCAAGGCGATCGTTCTTGGACCAAATCCAGGACATTTTAAATAGGGGCCAGGCAGGAGTACTCCAAACCGACGAACTTGTATGAACTTGTATGAGAATAAAAGAAACGAAGGAGATATGCAAGTATCGTGGAAGGGGTAGGGAGATCCCTAAGGTAACGAGGCGTGATTGCTATGTATGTATGTATAACCTTCAAACGAATTAGCATAAAAAACATTGCACAACTTCGTGACGCTAATCACGCGTTTCAACCATAAAAAATTTACCCTCGTGCGCCTAAAGAAATTATACTTCAATAAACGCTTTTATTTATGGTCTTTTCAAAACAGTAAATTTTGTGTATAATATGTTATTATAGACACTTTCACAAACTATGTTGCTAAATATATGATTCGATCTAATATACATAAAGCAGTTTTAGTATTGATAATACCAACACATGTAACATTCACGAGTGTTTATGTATCCAAACCAAGTAACTACGAGTGAATATTTCATTATGTTGGGTTGAGTATATTGTATCTGACACAATGAAGAACTTTTGCATGACCTTTTTAAAACTTACAATTTCTTCGGAGGACTGCTTTCCTTGGGTAGTTTGGATACAGTGTTTAATAATTCTTTGCCTTTTAAATATCTTACAAAACCCAAAGACGTCCAGAAATCTATCGTGATTCTAAACAAAGAGTAACGTGTAAAAAATTAGAAAAGACAATGTACAATTACGAAATTCAGAATTGTAAAAATTCAATAAAACAAGGCTATACTTATTTTCTACGGTTTTTATAAGTTTTGAAATATTTTACAAATAAAACATTCAACGTTTTGTAGTAGGTATCCTTGGAGAAATAAAGGATGTCTCGAATTTTAATTAAATCATTCCGTTTTATATGCTCTCAGCGGAAATTAAGTTACATAAAAACTTATCTCCGCGTTACAAAGTTTTTAACACAAAGTACATTTCTAAACTTAAAGTTTTTTGTGATATTACTATGAAGCGTAATTGTCACATGGATTTTGTTGTACAATTAAAATTATTTCTTGCATGCATGAGGCACCACTTGTATTTCAGAAATGTCATTTAAAATGGACGTAGAATAAAAAGTAAGTTTTTATATGCTAACCTAGAAAAAAGGTAATGTATTATAATAGTTTCTTTATAATATTATACCAAAAGAAAATAGAATTTCCTAGATTTGCATTGCTGAGAATCGGACTTCTGTCGCTTATTCTTCTCTCAACTTTCTCCAATGCCAGTGACTTCATTTTCCTCACTGCTTTAATGTTATTGGGGGAATAGTACCATTACACCTAAAGGATATATTCGGACACTTCTGGTATGATGGATTTAGATACTTAATAGAATGCTCTTTTAAGTAATTCTTTAAGTGTGAACGTTCCTTAAAGATCCTAGCTGAGCCAGGTATATTTTGTGTAAAAATCACCATTTTTTTAAATTGATAATTTATATATAATATATTATATATATAACTAGCTGAACCCGCGACTTTTTTTGTGGAACATTTTTTCCGACGACTTTTTTTATGGACGTGGAATGTATTTTCGGTAGCATTTTCATTAATTTAGGCAAATTTTTTACAGATAAGAAAAATACTTATAACACCCCTGCAACCACCCTTGCGGGTGGAATTGCGCAAAATCCGTTCTTAGCTGACTTCTACTCGGCAAAAGAAATAAGAGGTAAAAAAACCTTTTTTACCTTTTATTTCTTCAGCCCATTAACGTCCCACTGCTGGACAAAGGCCTCCTCACTGCGTGGAGCGAGGGTTTTTAGAGCGTAGACGCACCACGCTTCTCCACTGCGGATTAGTAGGCATAGTGCACAAGTGTACTCTCTATTCCTTCACTCTACTCTACTCTCGTAGTCCAACGTGACGGCAATTCGACACGAGCGGAGAGATATTAGGACCGACCGACCGACCGACCGACGGCTTAATGTGCTCTCCGACGCAAGGGGGTGGACCACACCGCCAAATTTTTCCCAACTTCGGGCAAATATTGAGAAAATCTTAATACAAAACTCAATATCGATTTCAAATTGGCCCGACCCAAATTTGAAGTCTCTACGCCTTATGGTTCCGTGATATCGTGATAAGTCCATAGATACCTAGATATAACTACAATATATAACTGATACTTTTGAAGCAAGGATCAATTAATATTAAATAAAAGGCCTTTTGACAACCTCGTTGGTGCAGTGGTGGAAGCACTCGCTTTGCTGCATAGGCCCCGGGTTCGGTCCCCGGTAGGGCGACAATAGGCCATTGTATTTTTTATTTTGTCTGAGTCTGGACTGGTGTGAGGCTTCGGAAGTGGCTAATTACCACCCTATCAACAAAGACGTACCAGCAAAGACCAAGAAAAAGAATTGTGATACAATGCTGTGTAGAAACCATAAGAGGTAAATTGTCTCTAACAGATTAATATGCTTTCATCATAGATTGTAACATCAGTTATCATTAGGTGAGATCACTGTCAAGGGCAACCTGTCAGCAACATATATATACATATATACCTGACTATATGACTCTGTCCCACGCCATATATATATATATATGTCGGAGTGTAGTAGTCTGTGGTACGCCGGCGCCATCTGTCTATGGCGTGGGATAGAGTCATATAGTCAGGTAGTCCGCCAGAGCGATCGACTGGATGAAACTGTGGCGTTCCTGGCTATTAATATGAATGAGTTTGTGTAAATTGATATCAGGAACATTAAGTGATTGAAAATTATAATCCGAGTTAATTATTAAAGTGTTTGATTGCACCAACATTACCAACGAGCGCCCACAGTATAGAAATTATGAATGCCATTAATGACGATGTCGGCGGGGAACCCTATGCTTTATCCTCTCCTTCTCTCTTATGCTCCGACATATATATGTGGGTAATTTTTTAAATTTCTAAAATCCATTATATCTTGCTAAGCGCTCCACATTTACGACTTAGCTTTAGCGCATATTATAGGTACGTTTATGACGGCCGACGATAAATAAATTGAAGGTAGTCAATCTTTATTATAAAATCGATCTTTATCGACTATGAAAAATGAACAAACAAAATAATAATTTTAAAATAATATTGAATTTTGTTGTTTTCCTTTACTATCAGTTATGCTTAAGAGCAATTGTAGGACTCATTTCATGTTACTGTTTAAAATTAATAGATTACTAAATACTACTATAGGTACTTTAAATGTGGATATTTTATTTTATGACGATTTCTATTTGTGTCTATAAATATATAAATATTTCTATTTTATATTATATATATCAGCAAAGTATATCAGACATATCTGATATACTTTGTTCTATATATACAATTTTGCACCTACACCATCTTATAATTAAATTATAAATAGAGACCTTTTAAAGGTAAGTTAAGCAGCCCATTAAAGTCCCACTGATGGGCACAGGCCTCCTCACGCAGAGAGGGTTTTTAGAGCATAGATCCACCATGTTGCTACACTGCGGCAGGCATAGTACACAAGTGTACTCTCTATTCCTTCACCCTCATAGTCCAGTGTGACTGGAATCCGAGACTGTATAGAGAGATCAGGCGCAGGACCGACGGCTTAACGTATTTTCCAAGGCACGGGGGTAGACCACACCGCCAAGGTCCTAACTTCAGGCAAATATTGAGAAAATCTTTATAGACACGTCAATATTGATTATGAATTGGCCCGACCCGGGACTCGAACCTAGGACCTCATGACTGAAGTCTAACGTGCTAACCACTAGACTAATGAGGCAGACCTGGAAGAGATTTCTCTTAAATGATAGTATCCTTCGTTTACGACAATTTTACTTTATTTTATAATAAAGGGTTAAAACAATTACATTACAAAATCGTAAAAATGGCATGGATCTAACGTATATAGATATGTAATTTTATTAAAATAATTTATTTACTAAACTTCTTATTAATATCGCCTGGCAAAACTTTGAAATACCATTAAATGTAATACCAGTATTATTTACAAAAAAGTCATCGCTCCAGTTAACCCGGTGTTGAATGCTAAAGCAGTTTACAGGAATTGTATTGATGGAAAGTGTATTAACGTCAAGGATCTTATTTACAGGGACTTCAACGCTCTAGTAAACCCGATAAATAACCTTTAACCATTTTACAGCAATTGATATTGGTAGAAAACGTTTTGATGTCAATGTAGAATAAATGAGATTTCAGTAACAATAGATCGAAACTCAACACAGAATTTTTAAACGAGAACAAAGACTTCTGTCTTTTTATACTCTTAGAGCTGGAATAAATTCGTTAGTATACAATTTTAAACTTGCTAAATTATATCAATTATTGGAGATATTAAGCTTCAAAGTCCTAACCAAACGAACGATCGAAAGAATCTAAAAAAATCAATCTCCATTACAAAGTTTTCAAAATGCTCGGTAACAAAGGTATTTAAATGCAAAAGTTTTGGGACCTCATTGTAATAATCAATAACATAGGTTTCTCATATATCCAGGGCAAACTTATCAAGCTGTTACTATTTTCAGTGTAAATTATTATATTAATGCGCGTTCTTTTTGCCAGTGCAAGCTAAAAAATAGACGTGAAAGGTGGCTTATGACAAGCAATGTCATAGAATTAAATATAATTATTTGAGAATGAGATTAGCCGAGACCTCCTCTCGCTCCTGGATGAGATTGGAAAAAACATCTCTAATTCCCATCGCCCCTAACTCTTTACGTCTTTAATGGATGCCTCCCAATAATCCCACCATAAACTTCTAGGTAAAAAATGAAAATCAAGTAAAATCAAAACACAAATTTAGCTACTCTAATTCTAAATTAATACTTAATTTAAATTAACATACGGCAATATCCGAGCTTGGAAATTTTGGTTGAATAAGGGCGCTTAAGTCTTTCGCTTCAAGCTTGAGTTAATAACATTTGTTTTACTGTTTAAGTTATATCCTGTTTTTATTTTCAAAGAACTTTTAATAATGGTTACTATGGAAAAAATTAGCAATCACAATTTTCTAGTAGTATTCACGTCTAGTAGTTTCACATTGGAACTTTGAAGCCAGTCAACTGCAATGTAATGTTTCAGTGATATAAGTAGGAAAGATGAGCTCAGCAAGTAAGCAGAAGGGGATCTTTATAAGTAAATTGTTTAGATTCAGCGAATAGTAATTTGTTATTTGATTTAAATAAAGGCTGTTACAGTTTGCGTAGGAAAATTTTGAAATTAATGGTTTTAAATGTTTGTTTGCGACTGGTTTTGTTCGTAATGAAATCTAATTTTAAATTACTTCGAGCGTTATTTGTTTTCATTATATACTTACAATTTATAAAGCTTTAGTAAAAGCAGCTGTTAGTTATACGCCTAGAATCTGTAAATTTCCTCAATAATTGATGGTCAAATGGAAAAAATCTGTATACGTTTCAATAATAAACTCCCACAAGACTGTCTAGAGATGTCACTTAATAAATTCAAAGTATTTGTTAAAAGAAAGTTGAATGAAAAATTATACTATAAGTTATACGATATCCTTAGACGATATAAACGCGTGGGAGTAAACTAATTGCGCTAATTTGAATTTAATTATAATAAAGTGATATAATGTAGTAATGATTATGGTAAAAAAACATACAAAATACCCGAATGAGTTTGTTGTGGGCTCTTCTCAGGATAGGGCACGAAGAAACAAAAAACAAAAGCCCTAATTATTGTTTCAGCGGATAATATGCATAAAAAATGATTTTATTATAATAACTGAGGATAACTGCCTCATTTGTCAAGTGGTTAGCGTGGTCGGCCACAGTCATGAGGTCCTGCGTTGGATGTGGAATGGATATTAAGTTTTCTAATAAGATTTTCTCAATATTTGCCCAAAGTTGGGAAGTTCGAGGTTTGTTTCACTCCCGGAGGGCTCTCAGGTCGTGTCGGAATGTCGTCACATCGGACTATGAGAGTCAAGGAATAGACAATGCACTTGTTTACTATGCCTGCCAACCCGCAGTGGAGCAGCCTGGTGGGTTTATGCTCTAATAACCCTCTCTCGAATGTGAGAGCAGGCCTGTGCCCAGCCGTGGGACTTTAACCTCGCATAAGAATAGCCCAAATTATCAATTTCGTAGGCTGAAATTATTCAGGTTTCATTCGGTTTAAAATAAATAAAGTAATACATCCCTATTATATCCTGATCAAACCGCAGCCACACTTGTCAACCAGACAAGATTGAGCTAGGATTCGAATTTTGGATATCGTGATTTGTACCTGAAATAACTAACTTCTAAACGAACGAGGTATTGGTATTATTTTTACTACACACACATTATGAATATGTCTGAATACAACTCCTTTTTATAAAAATCACAGAGTATAATTCAATTGTACCTTGACTAGAGCTCTTAACAATAGTATTTCTATGATTTCTCGTACGTTATTTGACTTTAATACAATTTATTTTTCTTTATTCGTTTTTGAAAATGTTAACAGTAGCAAAGAAATTCTCTGATCTTATATTTTTTATTGCTACAGGTTAACGCTTGACGGTCAACTCACTTAACGTTAAGTGATGATACCTTATAATAAACCTGCCGCAGCTGCCGCTTGTCGTTTTATAAGACGTTATCACATCAAAATCAGAACATAATTGGTAAATGAAATATATATATCCTCCGAGGGCTCCTTCGTGCCCTATCCTGAGATTTTATTTAAATTCAAATTAGCGCAATTCGTTTACTCAACTTTCTTTTAACAAAGACTTTGAATTTATTAAGTGCCATCTCTAGACCGTCTTGTGGGAGTTTATTATTGAAACGTATACAGATTTTTTGCATTTGACCAATCAATTATTGAGGAAATTTACAGATTCTAGGCGTACAACTAACAGCTGCTTTTGCTAAAGTTTTATAAATTGTAAGAATATAATGAAAACAAACGACGCTCTAACTAATTTAAAATTAGATTTCATTACAAACAATACCAGTCGCAAACAAACATTTAAAACCATTAATTTCAATATTTTCCTACGCAAACTGTAACAGCCTTTATTTAAATCAAGTAACAAATTACTATTCACTGAATCTGAACAATTTATTTCAAAAGATCCCCTTCTGCTTACTCGCTGAGCTCATCTTTTGTACTTATATCACTAAAACATTACATTGCAGTCTATTGAACTGACTGGCTTCAAAGTTCTAATGTGAAACAGAACAACTAATCGTGAATACTAGAAGAAAAATGTGATTGCTAATTTTTTCATTAGTTACCATTATCAAAAGTTCTTTAAAAATAAAAACAGGATATAATAGTAAAACAAATGTTGAAGATAATTTTAAATAAGACAGTGCTACCGTATTAACACAAGTCGCATACCAGGCACCTTTCATTCCTCCAGGGAATTAATGCAACTCCATGCACGATTTTTTATAAACAAGTAGCAATATGAGGAAATTCGTTCTTTACACCTTCGCCTGGACTCACAAATCATGAAAATCACGCCGGCCGTTTAGAAGGAAGAGTTCAGTGATATACACATGTAAGAATTTTATCAAAATCGGTCCGAGCTTTTGAAATTCAGTCATATATAAATGAGAGGATATAGTGTTTACAGTGTAAGAACTAATATTGTTTATATAATACTAACTGAAGCCGCGACTTCGTCTGCGTGGAATGTTTTTTGGGTGGCAATTTCATTAATTTAGGCATTTTGTCTTCTATTCGGCAAAAGGAATATTTCTATCAAATTCTACTCTACGCCTTATGATTCCAGAGATATCGTGATGAGTCAATAGATACCTGGAAATCTCTTATATATATATATGTCGGAGTGCAGGAGTCTGTGGATCGCTGGTCCGTGTGTAATAGTCTGTGGCGTCATCTTTGTATCGGCGTGGGGGCAGAGTCAATAAGTGGCAGTCCGGCCCGTCTATCAGCAGTTCTCGAGTGGCGGTCGGCTGGGGCGGTCGACTATTGAAACTGTCGCGTGCCTAGCTATTATTGTTAATGAGTTTGTGTAAACTGATATCGGGAACATTAAGCGATTGAACATTATAATCCGAGTTAATTAACTAAGTGTTTGANATTAACACAGTGTTTGATAGCACCAACAATACCCATGAACGCCCACAGAATAAGAAATTAAATAATGGATCCCATTAATGACGATGTCGGCGGAGAACTCTACGCTCCTGTGCTTTATGCTTCTCCGTTCTCTCTTATTCTCCGATATATATAAGAGCTAACGGGTTACCTGATGTTGAGTGATAACTGTCCCATGGACACCTGCAGCGACTTAGAGACCGCTGATGCGTTGCCGGCCTAGTAAGTACGAGTTGATTTGCCTCTTGAATTTATGTGCATCATAGCCTTGCGGGAATACCGTAGGTGGGAGTTCATTCCACATTTTCCATGTCCGTGGGAAAAACGATCGACGGTATCGGACTGTGGCTGAAGGCCATGCATCCAGGTTATGTGAAATATAATATATATGAGCACGAAGTAAATTATTAAAAACAACAGACGTACTGAACAAACACCATACTATATTGGATCAGAAGTATTTTTTTTTTAATTTTAGAAAGAAACATTTTATCTTTGTCGACAAAAGACTCAATTTTTTGTTTGTTTAAATAATGAATAAGAGTCGCTAGAGTTTTGCGGTTGGCGGTATTGACTATTTATCGACACGTAAAACACGGAATTTGCATAACAGTAGGCCTCTTGGCGATGTAGTTACGAAGTATAAGGGAGTGCCAAATTCTGATGGTATCCATTACACAGCGTACATCACGGAATATGTAAAAATAAAATGTTTTTCGGCCTTCACAATCACTCAGCAAAACATTTTTGTTTCTCTTTTTAAATACATTTAAATAAAATCGACACTTCGATTTTGTAATTCATAGAAGACAGCTTTTTATTTACATCATATTTACAAGATACGCGTGCAAAGAAAACAGTTTTTAAAATGTTGGTCTGTTAGATGGTTATTTATCCCGGTAGTCTCCAATACTTATAAACCGTTTTTGACAAGGCTTTCTCTGATCTGAATTATTATTTGTCATATCGAAATTTATGAAAGGAAGGGAAATTTTGGCTTTAAAATTAATTTCACAGCAAAGTGGGCCTGATGTTCTAAATAAATTAGCTTTTCGATGTGGTCTATTTTGTCGCTGATAGGTTAGTACTTAACTGTTACCAATTGATGGTAAGTTATCACACAGAATGGAGTCTAGAATGGAAGCGCGATAACCTGGTAAGAGTTTGTAATTTATCTCTTAATGTTGGCACGTCTTTGCTGGTAGGCTACGGCCGAAGCCTCTCACTAATCATAAACGAAGACAAATTGGAAAATGTAAAATTATGAATTTTCCCTGTCGCGAGTTAATTACAGTATCTATGCTAACTAAGCGAGTAATCGTATTGACTCAGCAAGGTCGTCGATTCGAGTATAAGCAGTTACAAATGTTTTCCTTTTCTCTTAAATTTATTCCGAAAATCCTCGACATTTATCTTTAATAAAGATTTTTCCTTGTATTAATGTCTAGAAATAAAAAATGGCCTTGTGCACCATATAATATATTATAGTAGCAATTTCAAAGAGATTAGATAGCTGTAACTGTTCCATTGGTCCCGACATCCAACTGTAATGGAATACGAGTATGTGAATTGAAAATTCTTTCAACACACCAACAAATAAATTAAAAAATCCAGCTTTGTCCTTTACTGATACATAAAATAGAGGCAAATGTTTTTGTACTTTAAGCAATGCAAAACAAAATGGACCACCAGATGTTTTTTTATTTGACAGTTTAGCGCTTGACTGTGATATCACCTGATGGTAAGTAATGATACAGTCTAAGATGGAAGCGCGCCAATCTAGTAAGAGGCAAATATAACTCTTATGGTTTCTACACAGCATCGTACCGGAACACAAATCTCTTTGATACAGTCTAAGATGGAAACCGTCAAATATATTAGGTTGGTTTTCTATACACCATCGCGCTGGAACGCAATTGTGCCGGTTGGCGACAGAATTTGCTTGTAGGGTGGTAACCAAGGCCGAAGTCTCCCAGTAATCGATCCAAACTATTTTCTAAATTTGCTTTGCCGGAAATCGAAGCCAAAAGTTCTGATAACGAAGCAAGTATTCGCACGATTGAACCAGCGAGGAGGTTATAACGAAACGACCGCTTCTTTTGAGTAAGAGGTCTTGGGTTCAATGCCTGGCAGAGCAAAACTACGATATAGTATTCCCTGACTTACCTAAGATTCGAACTGCTGAAAGGTTTTGTCCGCCACTTCTCGTCTTGCAGTAAATACATTCCTATATGATGAAAAATAGTTTCATCGTAATAGTTTCATTATAGGTAATTAACACCCAAAAAAGGGTCTATCAATAATGATGATCAATCTTCAACTTGTAGAAAATATTTAATCATTTTTTTTTAATTATTTCGAAAAAAATTGCTTGAAAATAGATTACATAAAAATGTTATTTATAAAAATCTGTCGTTTTAGAACAATACATTATTGCACGAATTACAAAAAATATAAGTTCTAAAGGTACAATTATAAATAGGCAACGGCTTTCCACTTAAAGGCCTATAGTTAAAAAGTGCTTAATTAAAACAAATTAGGCTGGTGCAACAAGTATTAATAAATAAACATAAATATACTTAAATCCATAAATATACTTACATATGAACACTATATTATTAAAACCCCTTTTTTAATTGGTGACAGATAAGCGCTTGACTGTGATCTCACCTGATGGTAAGTGATGATACAGTCTGAGATGGCAGCGCGCTAATCTACCGTAAACAGTATCGTATCGGAACACAAATCTCTTTGTTTGGCGCTACGCCTTTGCTGGTAGGCCGAAGCCTCCCAGAAGTCCAGACTAGGACAAATGAGAAAATACAATTTTCTAAAGTCGTCCTACCAGGGATCGAGCCCGGGACCTCTGCTAGCAAAATTAGTACTCGCACCACTGCGCCATCGAGCCCGTGAATATTTATCTATATCGTCGTCGTCGTCACTTCAATCGATGGACGTCCACTGCTGGACATAGGTCTCACGTAATGACCTCCACAAGGCCAGATCTTGCGCCGTCCAGTGCGGTGTCGCCATTCCAGCACCTTCTGCCTCCAACGTCCATCGGTCCTTCGGACTATGTGCCCCGCCCATTGCCACTTCAGATTCACTTCATTGCTTCTACTGACGAGGCTCTGACTATCGACAAATGGCGGTATAACTTTTCTCCATAGCTGATCTAAATGCGACAGACCGACAACGGGCAGCAGCGTTATCGGTAGGATAAGGTCAGCACTGCGATCACCAACCCGCCTACCAAGCGTGGTGATTAATGTCATAACCAGTAATTTGTCTATATATACAGTTATAAATACATTTAATTATAGATAATGAACCGAGTTTAACCCTTATGATGTAATAGTGCCCCTTTAAAACATTAACCTGAATATTCAGAACAATTTCATATTTAGAAATTTATTCAATTTAGGTTTTGTACACGTACTACTTAAATTATTCCAATATTTTATCCGCTGGCAATTTATTCACACGAACCCTTACTGAATTTTAATATCGATGTCTAGACCGAATTTTTGCATAATAAGGTCTGGATACTTTTCAGCAACATTTCATGAAAAAATTTATCAAAAAGACATTTTTTTCATGTTTCTCAAATGTAACAATGAGATATTACTTTACTAGTTTATGATATGTTTAACCAAGCTGGCATGGGCGGCTTGATATGCATAGAATTAGTACAAGTATCTTTTAAGGACCTACATAAGTGTCAATAAACGGACATGCTCACAGAAGTACAAAAAGTACGTTCTGTATCAGTATCATGGAAACTTTCACACGCATTTAGTACAAAGTTGCTAGGTGCTCCAGACAATCCACCTTCGTAGTAAGCTTTGGTCATTGACCGAGTTGGGCCTAATCAGGCACATCGCTGGCGGGGTTGCGAATGTCTGTCAGCCGCGTTCTCGTGAACCCGTCTCCTTGTGATGTAGGAGCACCGCTGGGTTTTACCCGGTATGAGTCCGGCATAACCTGGAACATCCTCCCGAGTATTCCAGGCATCCACGAGGATTTCCCAGCGTTAAAAAAAAGAACGATGTGGTTAATTTAAGATACGTACCGCTAAACAATACATGTCAGTTTTTATCTTATGATGGTTAGTCTCCTATATTCTTACCTGCTTGTTTTAGGACCAAACTCCGTGCAGGTGAAACCGACGTATACAGTTTGCATATAAAACAAGGATTGATACATCTCGAGATTTCAAATACTTTTCGCCCGATAAACTGATTTTGAAACATTCTTATATACATGTTTCCTTACGCGACAGCCTTGCTAAATTAAAAAAGTTTTCCCTAAACTCCCAACAGAACGGGATAAGCTAAAGACACTCAAGAAATCACTGTAAAAACACGAGATCTCAAATCAATTTCGACATACTTGTATACCTTTCACGACATACATTTCTTTTTATCGCTGATAGTTAAGCGCTTGACTGTGATCACACCTGATGTTATGTGATGATACAGTCTAAGTTTTGGAAGCGCGCTAATCTGGTGAGAGCAAATTTACCTCTTGTGGTTTCTACTTAGCATCGCACCGGAACACAAATCTCTTTGCTTAGTTGTATGTCTTTACCGATAGGGTGGAAACTAGCCACGGCCAAAGCCTCTCACCAGTCCGGAATAATACTTCTATATTAGTAAATACAATTTAGTATATTACACACATACATACATTAAAGCGAGTACTCTCGCCCCTGCCCCAGAGAGGCGGTCAATACTTCCCCAGGCGGTCAATAATAGCCAGTATTCTTACGGACTCCAGAACTACGCACATGACACCGTGGAGAAAAACTTGTATTTTTATATAGTACCATAACAAATTTATGTAGGGTCACGTAATTACAATTTACAGTTCAATATACGTTATACTATAAGTCATGATGGCCAAGTAGAGACGCGTGGATAACTAACTCAGGGAAGTCAGGGATTTGAATCCTGGGCAGGCACAACTAAGTTTGTCTTTGTATAAAGCAACTGACTAGATTGTTCTCTTAAATTTATTATTGTGCTCTTCAGTGTAGGAAAACATGGTGAAGAAATCTGCATATCCCGGGAGTAATTCTATGATATGTGTAGCAGATTGTTAACGTGCCTTTGCCGGGCACAGGCTTCCTCACTCATAGTAATGAGGGTTATTAGAACATAGACCCACCACGCTGATCCACTGCAGAATGAAATCTCTATTCTTTCACTCTCATAGTCCGATGTGACGGGGATCAGACACGACCAGAGAGAGATAAGGACGAGAAGGTTTAACGTGTTCTCCGAGGCACCTCCAATTTCCCAACTTTGAGAAAATATTGTGAAAATGTTAATAGAAAACACAATATCGATTATCCAATTTGCCCGACCTGGGACTCCAACGTAGGACCTCATGTCTGTAGCCGAACATGCTAACCACTAGACCAATGAGGCTGTTGAATACGTAATTAAATCCGTCGCTCTCGTAGGTGAAAAATTGGAGCACTCTTTTTTGTTTAGACGTGACGAATCCTTACATTTCGCATATCACGCCGAGGTATTTAATCACAACTCAGAAGCGTAAATTACTTCCATACCAGTATGCTGCGATTCACGTCCTTGAATTAAAGGACTTACGCACTGAAATATTTTGTAACAATTATATAATATGACAGCATTTACACTATTTAATACAATTTGAGATTAAGGTTGTTAAATCTTTGATCAAATAAAAATCATTACACGTGTTTATCAAATATTTCAAATGAATAAAAATAATTGTAGATGAAATGTTATAATCAACTAATCTCTTTACTGCTACAATGAATCTATATATCGACATAGGTCTATTTAGTTAAATTTTTATATAGTTCAATTGGTTTGAATTAAAGAGGAAATATTTTGAACAAGATTTAAAAGTGCATTTCTTTGATTTAACCAAAAGCTAGGAAGAATATTCTATATACAATTTTCCACGTTGATACTTTGTTGAGTAAAAAAAAAAAACAAGTAAAATTAGCCACCAGGACACAGTATTTTGAATTATGAATAATATTTTGAATATAAAAATTTGTGTGGTAAAATTAATTTGTTTCAAGATATAACATGATTTATTATTGCCGTTTGAATTAATTTATCACCTGTGTTTGCGATTGTTATACAAATATTATGATTTGGACTTATACTTTCACATACCTGTTTTTTATTATTATTTTTTTGGTTGATTTGCTGGTATCGTAAGTAACCAAGTGACTGACGCGCCAATCCGGTTTAACACCGTATTGCTAAACCATATACAGGTGTAAAATTTTTTATTTTTTAGCCAATATGTAATTTTTAAGTTTCCCTTTTATATTATTTTCATTAATATTTAATTTTTTTTTTTAAGTTAAGCGGTAAGTTATTAATTAAAGTCGGTAAGAGATATTCGAGGGTATGTCGTCTATATAGGTTATTGGTATGTGGCACAATAATATTGCGTTTTGTTTTTTATTGCGTCCTATAGGATCCGTCTCAACGTTCCACCTAGGAAGAGACGGTCTAAATATGTCCTTAACGACCCCGATGATACGATAACTATCGACAATCTACCATACCAGGTAGGGACAAACACTTACACAAACGCTACACAGCGACTCCGCCGGCGGAGTCGAGATCTCCGATTTCTGACGTCACCCGGACGTGGACTTCACCCACGTTCCCGGGGGCGCTTCTGATTCTCCCTGAAAAAGGCTCGCACTCGAAATGTGGCGGCCTCCGTAAGAGCCCGTCCTCCTTCCGGTTATTGTAAATGCTTTTGTAGTTAATTTCTAGAATAGTTTTCTATTAGTAAGACGTATTTTATCATATCATGCATTGGCATAATTTTACAATAAGACTTTGGTATTAAACTTTCCTCGCATTGTAAATTTTATTTTTGATTTTGTGTGGTATTACAGATTTGAGTAACCGTATCTTTTGATAAATGTAATTTAAATGTGATTTGTAGGGCTTACCATAGCTACTAAGACCATACGATATGGTAGATTCTGCAAGCGATTTATAAAGCATTAGACGAATTGAATAGGGGATCTTATTATGTATTAAGGTAAATTTTGCCAATATTGCTCTAAGTTTGTCACATCTATGTGTGCGGTCCATTTTAACCGATCGTAGATCAGGAGACCGAGATATTTGTGAGTTTTAACTAATTCAACTGGACTACATTTACATGCGTTTATATGGTGTGCATGCAGACAAGAGTGGCTATGTGCTATTAGCATAGGAGATACAGTGCTTCTATTCTGGCTTGAACTTATGTACATAAGTTTGGTTTTGTTTGCGTTCTGTACTAGACCCATGTCATGTGACCAATTGGATAAAGCAGTAAAGTCTTTTTGTAATTTTATAAGAGCTGTTTTTATATCCTTGTCCGCTGCTATAAGGCTTGTGTTAAATATATACATAAAAATATAAAATGTTTCTACCTATATTCGTTACACGTTTTAAAATCATCCAATCGATGTGTCCCATACCGGTAACATTAGAAAAGCAATTAGTTATAGACCATCTCACTCATTCACCACGACATTTTAAAAAGTATTAAAAGAAAAATGACTTCTTTAGTAAATTCCCAAGTGATTGAGAATTAAGCTGGATCATAGCGAGGAAGAACTGCCTCATTGGTCTAGTGGTTAGCATGTTCGACCACAGGCATGAGGTCCTGGGTTCGAGTCCCGGGTCGGGCCAGTTCAAAATCGATATTGAGTTTTCTATTAAGATTTTCTCAATATTTGCCCGAAGTTGGGAAGTTGGCGGTGTGATCCACCCCCGTGCCTCGGAGAGCACGTTAAGCCGTCGGTCCTGCGCCTGATCTCTCTCTCCGGTCGTGTCGGATTGCCGTCATGTCGGACTATGAGAGTGAAGGAATAGAGAGTACACTTGTGTACTATGCCTGCCAATCCGCAGTGGAGCAGCGTGGTGGGTCTATGCTCTAAAAACCCTCTCTCATATGAGCGAGGAGGCCTGTGCCCAGCAGTGGGACGTTAATGGGCTGCTACTTACCTTTTTTTATAGCGAGGAACAGTTAGTACTATATCTATTTAAAAATAATACAAAATCTAGCCTTGTCTGTAGTAACTATTTCAAATCCAATTACAGATTGTGCGTAAAAAACGAGAATGATTAAGAATCGAGAAGCTGGTCCAATATACTATGCATCTGATTTATCTACCGTTGATTGGCAATATCTCACCACTACTAACCAAGCTTATTATATATTTCTATAACGTCATGAATTTCAACAGACTTTGATTCCTTAGCTCCGAGAGTATTGTAGAATTTCTTTCTACATAATAAATACAACTCGATCTGTTATTAATAGGCCCCGGTTTAAGTGATCGTCTAAAATGACAATTGATTAATAAAATAACTGAATAATCTTGGCAATCTTACAATTCAAAATTTACCATTTTTTTAGGAACTCAGCATTATTCAGAAGAGTCTATATTTTCTTTCATCAAAAACTCTGTTGCATCATTATGGCATTGGTAGATACAAAAATTTTGTTTAATTATTTAAATAGTGGTCCGGTAAAATAGACTTTTTTTAAATTATATCACTATTCTTACAAAGCAGCGCTATTCGAAGCAGAATTTATCCTCGAATTATACCGAATTGTGTAAGTGTTGGATATATAGAAAACCATCCATGGAAAAGTTCTTCGAATCTACGTATTATTACTATGAAAGAACGGAGTGATTTATAAGAATATTATTGGATTTGATATGATGCCAAGGGTTTACCACATAAATATAAAGAAATTTGTTGTAATGGTAACATTCTATCTTACATTATCAATAAAATATTGATCATAACAAGAGTAATTCTTTGAACAATAATCATTTGCAGTAAACGTAGACCTTTTGTATAGCCATGATACAAACAACTCTTTTTATCTTGGTTCAATCTTAGTATATGTTGAGAAAATATTTCAATAATTAATTTTACGAGTTTATATCCTTTGTAATAATCTTCTCCAGCTTACTTGCTACGAGCGATATACTCCGTGCTCATTTGGCACAATTGAAAGCTATAGAATAAAGAACAAGATTAAGAAATAACGTGTAGGCTTCAACGCTGTTGACTTTAGCATTTCGGCAAATATAGCATTATAATATGACGTATGAAAGCTAATTACAGGCCTGTATGTGTACATCGCAAGTAAGACTGTTGACAGATGCTAATTTATTAAACACCTACGCCTAAACAAACACAAGGCTTACAGCGTGTATGATCAGGTGAATTTGTTATGTTTACAACATCACGAATTCAAATGAAAATAATTACTACTAAAATATTTGTCTCACAGCAAGATGGTTTAAAGAAAAAGTTTCTAATAAAAAGAAAAATTATAGACGGACAATTATTTGTTGGTAGTTTGATTCCGATTCATACGGGGCGGCAGAGCTGAATGCGTCAGCGAACATCTGGCGTCCCCCAGTTGGATGAAGTGGGTTTCTGAGTTTTTGTACGTGTTCTGGGGCGCAAGGAGTTTCACATTCCTGGCGTGCGTAAAACCGTATCCCAACGATGAAAAAATGTTTACTGGTAGAGGTGGTGATAGTGTTTAATACAACCGTTAAAACAGCTTATGATTTCTTTGTAGCCAACAGGTTAGCGCTTGGATATAATTTCTCCTAAGGTTTAGTGATAATACAGTCTAAGATTAGAGTGGACTATCCCAAAAACAGGCAATTTACTTCTTAATGATTACTACACATTGTACCGAAACACGGCACCAGTGCAGCGGTAATTAGAAAAGAAAATTTCCTAAATTTGTTGAATCCTTTGTGTCGCTGAGAAAAGCATTTACGCACCACCAAACGATGACCAGTCAGGAGTGTAGAACTCGGCGCTGGAGGAGATTTCTAATACCCGCTAAATCCCAGCGGAACTCTCTTCAGCCGTAAGTGTGATATTAGGGGATTAACTTGCGCATTCCTCTCTGGTGTCCTAGAAGAGTCCAACAGCGGATCCGAAATTTGCCCTGCCGGGAATGGAAACGGAGACCTTAGGTATCTAAATGCGTAAGAGTAACATTACGCCGGCGAGGCCGATATAAGCACTTCCTTATTTTGTTGTATAAATGCAGTAAGTTTGATTAAGTACTTCTAACGCTCTTAATTTATTAATTGTTGTTACTGTGTAAGGTAAAACCCTTAACACTGACAGAAATTAAAATTAACTTTTTCTATAAATTACTGGGCTAGTACTTTTATATCTTGTTCCTTTGTTAAATCTGCTTCTAGGGAAATATAGTGCAGTTGTTTTCCATTGACTTCTGCACCACACCTTCTCGACATTATTTATACCTTAAGGCTGCTGAAGCCTTTTCTGACTGTTGTGGCTGTGTAGTATACAGCTAACCCGCCATGCTAGGTTCTGAGAGCCGTGTCTGTTACCACCAGAGGCGCATGCAGGTGGGGTTGGCGTTTGGATCGGTTACGGTAACATATTCCAGTCTCCACTTATATTGAGCAATAGTGAGCAAAAATATCAGCTGTTGATGTTCTTTGTTTAAAATTGCGTGTTAGTATTGAAAAAAAATAAAGCATAAAAGATTTTGAGAGGTTTGAAATGGCGCTTAACACCGGATATTAAAGAAAACGACTTGAAAATTTTAAACTAGGTATAGAGAAAAATACGAGAAAAACAAATTATAATGTTTACTCGTAGCAGCTGTCTTAAAAGCCTTTTGATAAGGATCTTCGTTAGCGAAAGAATATCTGAAAAATAAAATCTTTTCATAATAGTCTCATTATATGTTTGCTTAAATTCTTTTAGAAAGTGTGTATGGGTTAAGAATGAATGAATTACTTATCAAATGTTTACTCTACACTGATGATCAAGTAATACTTGCGTCATCCGCTAATGAGCTACAGGAGATGGTAAATATTATGAATGAAGCTTTGAAAGGGACAGGAATGAAAGTGAATGTAAACAAAACGAAATTTATGCTTTTTGAAAGAGATGAATCTATGATCAATGGCAATGTTTTGATAGATGAGGAACAAGTGGAAGAGGTGAAAGAATTTGTGCACTTGGGACCTAAATTTACAAAAGATGGAACATTTGAAAGTGATATGGAAAGGAAGACAAAAATGATTTATGAGTCAAGAGTGAATGGGAAAGTTGGAAGAGAAAGCGAACCTTCATGGACCTAATCCTGGACATTTTAAACAAGGGCCAGGTGAAGAGTACTCTAAACCGACAAACTTGTATTTTAGGATTAGTGAGAAAAGAAGAAGCGAAGGAGATATGCAAGGATCGTGACAAGTGGAAGGACGTTGTCTCTGCTTACCCCTATGGGAATGAGGCGTGATGTATGTAAATTCTTTTATAATCACAAAATCAAATGCTATATTCAGGTTACCTATTCTTAATAACAATATTATTTTATTTTGACCCTTAAAAGTTCGAGGGACTTCAAGCTAGAACAATATTCTGGTTTTTTTAATAAGTTTTATAATATTTAAAATAAATCCGACTTGATTGGAGACCAATTTTTAATCGGCACAAAGCCGAGATCTCCATCTGGTCACTAGACTAATGAGGCAATTTAAAGTAATGGTGGTATAAATTTGTATTTTTTTAGAAAATTCAAGAGTTTTTAAAACTATGTTCTATGTGCGTTGAATTAAAAGCAATCGTTATTTAAATTGGCTAAGCAATTTACAAATCTGCTGAATCTGAAGCTCATAGCCATCTTTCATATGCTGTGTAATAAAATAAAGCGTAATAATCTAATCTGCGTAATAAAAGACAATATTTCGAACTGAAAATATTTTGAATAAATAACATTTATATGGGATAGTTAATTTCTGTTGAGATAAATTTGCCATGATTAATTATTGCCGTTTGAATTTATTTATTGTGCGTTTTTGAAATTTGTATACACGTGTTTTCTTGAACCTATAATAAATTATTTTTACATATCTAATAAATACTATATATATCATACTTTGACAACATCCGATAGATTTGACCCAAACCGGTTTCTAAAGAAGACGCGAAGATGGTTTTAGATCACTAAAGTCAATTACGATCTCTCTCACTGATCTCGTGATTTTCAAAACCAATAAGTTCAAATTTAGCAGTTACTTCTTTCGTAATATCATTAAGTACAGATTTCTCCATATTCCCATGGGGTCGAGAACGACGGTTAGTTTTCCGTTATCTAGATCTATCTTTACTAGATCATAAAGTTTTCCATCCAAAAATTCAATTTAATTAATTGTAGCACTTGAATGAATGAATGATTTATTGAAGTGAAACTTCTTTAGGTGCATGAGGGTAAAATTTTTACGGATGAATCGCGTTATGTGCATAATTTTAATATTTAAAAATAACGTGTGGCATTTTAATTTGCCATTCATTATTTAAAAGTTTAATATAGCGTCTTTCATAAAATAAAAAAAAATTTATAAATTCTATTTTGTAAATTTAAAACTAAATTAATAGTTTCTAATATTGACAAAAAAGACGTGGCCTTTTATTTACAATTCATCATTTGAGATTTCAATATGTTATTTGTATTAATATTCGACACTTTTGATAATTTAATGATAATTAAATTCATTAAATATACTGACATATCTTCTTTTTCTACCTCTAAGTCTCGGAAATCTAACGTTTTAGATTTGTATAAACATAATCAAGACCTAAACATTAGTTTGCCCAAGCAGTTTCACTTCTGACATGTGTACTTTGTAGGCACGCACTTGTTTTATTCTTCCATTTATTACAATATTAAATACATTTTACAAAATGCTTACAATTAAAGATACAAATTAGATCGTACGATTTAAATTTCAAGTTGGAATTTTCGTATTAACGTACGTCTCGTTACCCTTTAAATTTGTTTAGTCATCAATTTTAATTACTACACTTGAAGGAAAGTTTATATTTTCACATGGATATATTATCTTATTATGGAGGTCAAACCGTCCGTCCAACTTTACTTTCATTATTTTTTCATAAAGTAACGTGATATGTTTTGGTGAAAAGGAGTGGGTTTTAAAAATAAAATTAATTTATAATAAAGGGTTATAAAGTTTAGACGTATTTATACTCTTTGCTCGGGGATTTAAGTGATATATTATAACATGTTTTTATGATGGATCGTGTGTTTATAATACAATTGGGAACTTTTACATTTTCTAACAAAAATACGTAGCAAAATTTTAAGAAGCAATTTTGGATCATACGTAAACAATATCTAATGCGGTTAAATATGTAAATGCATGTGTTGAATGATAGTGCTTGTCCACGAAATTGTTTGTTCTTTCCAGGTTTGTGCGCTATCATATTAGACTGTATCATCACTAATCAGGTGAAATCACACTGCGAGAGAAATAGACTTAATACCCTTTACGCTTTGGTGTTTACTTATCACTTATCACTTTACCGACTATTTAGTATGAATATTTTTATAAACTTTCGTGCTGGATATGTTGTATTACAAGCGAAGGGCTACTACAACTAGATTCCACTTGTATGTCAAATAAAATATAATTTGTCTATTATTTAGATTAGTTACCACGAATAGGGGTCGCAAGATTTATGATAAGTGGTTTTAGAGACCCAAATATATTTTACTCAGCTCGTTCACGTTCAAAAAATATATTTCGTGTCATAAACGAATCACTCATATTTTTTTTCTACTTTTACAAGGGTAAATCACTTCACCCACATGAACATAATATTAGTATAACATATTATTAGGGCAACATTTTAACTAAAGTATTTCATACGTTAAAAGTTGTTTTGTGGCACTTGTTTTATAAATATTACTAATTGTAAGATAATTATAATTGCTAAATTAACTAGGATTTTCATAAATTTCATAGCGTCAGACAAGTCGTAAACTTTATTGAAAAAATATTGGTCTATATAACGTATAAATAGGGTAAAAAAGGTATAGCAACCTACTAACGTCCCACGGCTATGCACATACTTCTTCTCTCATAGGAGAGAGGGTATTTAGAGCATGGACTTAAGGTTTTATCCCCAGCGCGAATTATCAGGCTACACATATCGAAGAATTATTTCAAGGATAGGCAGATTTCCTTGCGATGTTTTCCTTCAAAATAAAAGTGCCTACAAAGTCAGACACATGTCAGAAGTGAAACTTCTTTGGCAAATTCATTTTTAAGTCGTATATTTATACAAATCTAAAACTCTTGATTTCCGAGACTTAGAGGGAGGGTAAAGGAAGATATGTTAGAAATTTAATTGTCATTAAAATATTAAAAGTGTCGAAAATTAATACAAAAAGTGTATATTCTTTGGCGTAATAAGATAAAAATCTTTTGAAAAAATTTATCTTTCGCTTTATTTTATGTTTGTAGGAAAAACGACACTATTAATAGAAAATACCCTTTGAAATACACACTTGATTGCATAAAAAATGTAAAATAATATATAAGTAACAGTTAGTATTTCTGTAATTGTAACCATAAATCCACGCCGTAGTTTTTGTTGCTTGCCAATTGAAACACATCCATCGTTCGTTCACTCAATCCAAGGCAAAGGTCACAGATTCGAAAATAATAAACGTAAACTAACTTTCATCGGATATAGATATTTTCTATGGCTGAGTTTTAAAGTTACAATTTTGATAAGAATATCACGTTGATATTTTCAATGTCACAATACATTTAACAATTAATATAATAAAATAATCAAGGTATTATATAATTCTAAAATATTAAAACAAACTAAAATTTTAACTATAGCTAACTGTAAAGTGTTGGTTTTCTGTAACAGTGTACGCGCGCCTCCTAAAAATTTAGTCTCATTATTTTTCCCTAACGCACTAAAAGAAGTATAACTTCAGTAATTTATTGGAATCACAAATGACGATATGTAAATATAATGCCACGCGTTTTTTGTCAATATTAGAAATCGTTAATTCAATTTTGTTTTTGAATTTTAAATTTAGAAAAGAGGATTCATAAAATATTTTTATTTTACATTGTATGAAAAATAGTGTATTAAATAATTAAATGACGAGTGGAAAATTAAAATGCCACATGTTATTTGTTAATATTCAAACCAGCTTACCTTCAAACAAATTAGCACAATAAACGCTGCACATTTTCGTGACGCGCCAAAAGAAGTTTCACTGCAAAAGAAAACAACAACTTTTAAAAAACCAGACAGATTTTATATTAAGAACTTAGTAGTGTCTTCCGTCACCGACGGTTGTATCAGATTGCCGTCCCTTCGGAATAAGAGAGTTAAGGAATAGAGAGTACACTTGTGTTAGCGCATAAACTTGTGTGCCTGCTAACCCGCAGAATAGCAGCGTGGTGGGTCTATGCTCTAAAATTTTATATTGACAAAAACACGTGGCATTTTTATTTATAATTCGTCATTTGAGATTTCAATGAATTATTTGTATTAATTCTCGTCACTTAATATTTTAATGACAATTAAATTCATTGAATTCCTAACAAATCTTCCTTTTTCCCTACCTCTAATTCTCTGAAATCTAAAGTTTTACATTTGTATAAATATAAACAAGACTTAAAAAAAATTGTTTGACCAATAACTTTTAATTCTGACATGTTTACTTTGTACGCACGCACTTTTAACTTTTTTTTATAAAGGTTACCGTCTGATTGTAAATGATGAGAGAAGATAAGATAAGCCTGGTAACCTAGTAAAAGGTAATTTACCACTTATAGTTTCTACACAGCATTGTACCGGAAAGCAAATTTTTACTTGGCGACGTTTACTGGTAGTGTGGTAGCTAGCCAAGGCTGAAGCTAGTCTAGTCTCGACATAGACCTATTCAGCAGAAGCAAGTTTCCGGACCATCGCACCACCCAAAGCGAGTCCGGTCGTTTGGGCCTTAATCTTTTATTAATAATTGTGATAACTGCGTCATAAAACATATTGAAACTGCTTACTACATATTAACAGTTTATAGCAACCATATTTTTTATCATCGGGGAGTGTAAAAAACTAATTACAATTTTACGACACGGTTTAATATTTTCATGGTTACGCCGACAATATTTTATATGTATACTTTCTTTACTTTTACAGCTTTAATGGCTCTCTGACGTAATATTATATATCAAAACATGAGGAGCTAAGTTATGACTCAATCTTCCCTTATCAAAGTAAAATGACGGCGAATGTAGGTATGATTATTGTGTACGTTGTATCCATTTATTACAGGGAATGATGTAATACTAACCGATTCCATGAGTATTGAGTCGTATTTTACAAAAGGGAATTAATAATAAAAAGAACCTATAGACTTTGTTTCTGCGATATCAAGGTATATTTTTTTTAACGCTGCGAAATCCTCGTGGATACCTGGAATACTTGGGAGGATGTTCCAGGTTATGCCAGACTCATATCTGCTAACACCCAGTGGCGCTCCTACATCACTGGGAGACGGGGTCACGAGAACACGATTGACAGACATTCGTAACCCCGCCAGCGATGTGCCCATTTAGGCCCAACTTGGTCGATGACCCAAAACTTACTCCGAAGGTGGCTTGCCTGGAGCACCTGGCAAGCCACTAACCACCTCGCGGGACCTCTCTTTGTTGGGCAACGGACCCCGCATCCGTTACCCAAAGGTCACCACTAAGGAGACGGCGATCGTGAGCCTCTCGCCTACAATCTGTCGATCTCTCAATATGTAGTTAAGTATATTATCTAAATATAGCCGTATATTTGGGTATGTTAATGCGAAATACTAATGTATATGAATCAATATCAAAAACTAAATTTTTAAGCGCAAAATAATTTTTGAATTCTTGTCTATTTGTTAGTCTGCTTGTATCAGCTAATTTTCGATAGGATGACGTCATGATTTGCTACTGAGTACCTTACGCCATCAAGAAAAACTTATCACAAATTTTATTTTTTTACTTCAATAAATTTTGCTATACGTTAATGAATCAGTCGACTTATTCTTCAACATATATAAACACATTCTATGAAGACTTACACTATAAAAATATTTAAATGAAACTCAACTAATGACAGTGAGGTGCAGAGAATCAGGGCTTTATTTAACCAGGCTCTAATTCAAAACTGGAGGGAGGACCTCGGATCTCCTATAGCGGGCGCAGTCAGTCACTGTAGCGGCTATTCGTCCCCACTTGGAGAATTGGCTCTCACAGGGCATGGTATGCTATCGTACAGGTTGGTGCAGGTGTTTACAGGACATGATTGATTTGGTAAGCACTTGCACCAGATTGTAGGATGTGAGGTAACGCCTGCATGTTGAGAATGTGGTGCAGCTATTGATTCGGCACACCACACTTTCTATAGAAATTATCCTATGTAGCAGAATGCCCACCCTGGGGCCCCCACCGCCACATCTTAGTGTCGCCGGTGACCTCTCCCTGCCCAGCATAGTGCGCGCTATGCATGGTAGCATGACCGGCTGGAGGTCAGTTCCTACTATGAGACCTTATCTTGCAGAAAGAGGCATTAGACAGGCTAAGGAAGAGAGCGGCCGATGTTCCTCCGTCCTGGAAGAGGTATTAGACGGCGTAATTATGCGCGTCTGCTTTCCCTTTCTTAGACATTTAAGTCGGATTCATCCGGGGCGCCAGAGATGAATGCGTTAGCGAACATCTGGCGTCCACCATACGGATGAAGAGGGTTCCGCTGGATTTTAGTGGGTATTTTGGTTTCTGTGAGTCCCACACTCCTGGATGGAGCTGTATGGAGCATAAAGCTCCATCCAGCGTGCGTTAACGAAAACGTCTGGAGTAATGCGTATGTGACCGCTGGTGTCTCACTCACGGGTAAAGAGGGTTCCGTTGGGTTTACTGGATTTTGAGGGGTTCCTCCATGTCTGCACCCTACACTGCTAACCCAAAGATTTGTTCGTAAAAAAAACATATGATATTAAACTAAGCTAATAGAAGTCCAGCCAGATTAGAAATTACGTATAAGAAACAAACAGAGACAGACAGACAGAAAATATAAATATTTATCTATTTTTGTGTAAGTATAGTTGACAAATTTAATAGCTGAGTCGCGTTACTTATTATTTAGACAAAAATTTGGTTGGGGGTAAAGGATGTAAACTAGGTCACGGCATATTCTCCAACCTAAGAAAGATACAACAGAAATGTCATAAAATACGTTTAATCCGTTTCGGAGAAGTTCGATAACAAACACTGTGACACGAGGTTTTTATATATATTAAAAAACGTAAGTATTTACTGAAAAGATAAATGCTTCTAAATTAAAGATGTCATCACAAACAGACAATTTACGTTTAAAATGTTCCAGGAACGTTGATATCACTAGAACAATTCTCTAGTTTTCACTAGAGAATTGTAAGCCGATATAGTGACACAAGCATACCCATGTATCAACAAAAAAAGAGATTAACTAGTCGTTAAGTGTGAGGGCGTGTCCTGTCATTTTGGGGAAACAATTTAGGAAAATAGAAAAATTCTTCAAGATTATTTTTGATGGATATTTCACTGCTGGATATGGAGTTCTAGCCTCAGCGAATCGTGGTCCAGTTGACTAAACGTAACTATTATGTATTATTTGTTTATGCACCAAAAAAGAAGTCACATTAATAAGAAATTAAAGTTAGTACACATAGGATACCTTATCCCTTTGGAGAGATCTCTTCCAGGAACCACAGTATTTGCAATCGCCTGACCCCTAGGGGTAGCCTCTTTTTTTTTCTAGCTGGGAAATGCTTTTATGCACTGACCCCGACCGTGTGTCAGGAGTGTGGGACTCGGCGAACAAGCAGACCTCACAATACCCACTAAAACGCAGCGGAACCCTCTTCATCCACGAATGAAACACCAGGGGTTCAACTTTCGCATTCATTCCTGGTGCCCCGGATGAATCCAACTGAGGATTCTCGTCGATGGACGGACTTACGCTAACAAACGCTGCCTTGTAGCCCGCCTCCTCCGGCGGTATAGGGGTAGCCTCTAGGCAATAGGTGCGTAATCTATTGCTCAATAGAAAGATTCCTGAGAATGACAGGTAACATGCCACCCGCATAGAGGAATTCGGAGAGGAGAGTCCTGTGGGCATATCGCTGACGGGAGTGCGATTGAACTCCGATCCCGTACTTCGCCAACGACCGTAGTTAGCGTATGTGTCAACTCCTGGTTGACATAATATCATAGTACTGTCTCCACTCCGGCAATCGGTAATTTAAAAATCTCTTTCTTTTTAAGTCATAATGTGTATTATCTCTTTCGCTTCTCGGTAACTGCGGTAACACAATTTGTGTAGAGATAAGATCAGACAATAGGAAAAACAAAAAATAAATCACTTACAATCGGACCGTCACTAAATAACGGTCAGTTAGTAAGTAAAGGTATGTTAATAACAGTGCGTGTGTCGTGTCGAAGTTCGTTATGTTTTTTTTTTATAAACTGTGAGTTATTAATGTTTTTGATTACATAAGTGATGTGAATAATAATGTAAACCCTTGAGTTAAGTTTTAATTAAGACGATATGAGCTTATAAATACAACACAGCCTTTTTTCACTGTCTCAAAGTTTTGCGCAACATAACGCTACACCAGAATCTTAATTTAATAAACAAAAGATAACATGTTATAGTTTAACTATTAGCAAACATAACATTTGTTAGTTTTTCATGAACATTATAGTCCCAAGAGCCACTTTAGCGTCATTCGGCAAAAACTTCGGTGCGGGGTCGGGACAATCTACTGTTATTTCCGTTAACAAAGCGCGGAGAGATTACTGGGTTAAAAAAACACGGCCGGATAGTCGAACGGGTAGAGAAGACTCCCGTCAGGTTTTAGCTGATAAAAGTCCGGCATAGCCCGCAATGCCCAACCCCCATGGTATTTAAAATACTTCACTACAATGCTAAATCATTATTAGTAAAAGCCCCATTGCTTGTAAAAGGTTAATTTCCTCTCTCGGAAGTAATGCCCGTTCATTAAAAACCTTAAGTGGCAATCCGAAAAGTTCCGGCCGCTAAATAATATTAAATTTTCTTTAATGTGGTTTTATTGCAGTTTCGTTGATCTTAAATAATTATTTAATATATTATATTACAAAATCTGCAAAGGTTTCAATTTTTTTTCGGTTATATGCTAAGGTAAGACTGCCTCATTGTTCTAGTAGTTACCATGTTCGGCCACAGACATGAGGTCCTGGGTTCGAGTCCCAGGTCGGGCCGATTCAAAAATCTCTAAAAACCCTCTCTCATATGAGTGAGGAGGCCTGTGCCCAGCAGTGAGACGTTAATGGGCTGCTACTTACTACGATATTGTGTCAGCCCGCATTGGCGCTGCATGGTGGACTTATGCTCTAGAAATTCTCGCTTCTATGAGTAAAGACTGCACCCAGCAGTGGAATGGGGATATTTCAACATTAATCGACTTTGAAATATCTTTTCTAATCCAAGAACGGTTGAGTTTAATGTATTGTACATATATTTAATGTATTTGAGTGTGATTGTGGTAAGAATAAAGAACTTTTCCACATTTTTACTAACGCACGATTCCTGTAGATCACAATGTGATATTATTTTCAATTTGTGTTTGATTTTATAGCAATAATGAGAACGAATGAGATTTAGCGGTGAATCTCTACTATGCGGCGAGTTTTGTTACTGTAAATTTTTCAATTGCTTTTAATTTAGCTGAATTAATTATTATGGATGATTGCAAATGAATTAATTATATATTTAATTAACGAAGGGCGGTTGGACACAGAAAGAATAATGGGGGAATGAAACATCAAAGTTATATAAAATTTACAGAGCAGCTGTTACAAAAACCAATAATTCATTTGCAATTTACGGAAACTGTTGATAGAACATCGTTTAGATTTCACAGTCGTTTGTTTTAGAACATTAAATTATTGCCCAGGGTGCGTTTTAAATTTTTCTGATTTCCTTTTATCTGACAGAGTCATGCACATAAAACATGGACACTTTAAGGTTAATATTAGGAACTGGGTATTCTTCAGTTCAAGTTATTCAGAAAACCTAACTATATTTATGTTTATATTCTTTACGAAGTTGTTGATATGTATATATTAATATGTTGATGGCAGCTTTGACCTATTTTGAAAGAATATTAATTATTTTAATAATATAATTTGAATTTACTGTGTAAAAATTTGAAAATGAACAAGGATGACCTGAATATTTATCATTTCGTTTGCGTAATTAAAG
Source organism: Elymnias hypermnestra (assembly GCA_015832385.1). Taxonomy (NCBI): domain Eukaryota; kingdom Metazoa; phylum Arthropoda; class Insecta; order Lepidoptera; family Nymphalidae; genus Elymnias; species Elymnias hypermnestra. The sequence goes on along the minus strand of JACTOM010000063.1, from coordinate 3,336,892 downwards.
TTTTCTTTATTTCCTTATTTTAAATATATAATCTCTTATTTATATATATAACAGCTGACCGTATTGCAAAAATGAGATCAGCCCTAATTTCGAACTGCTATATAACTGATTCTTCTAATCCAAATGAAATATATAATAACTTCTTTTCCAAATTTAATCAAATATTTAACTCAATATTCAAAAGTAAATCGATCACTCTTACTGACACAATGGCGTTCAGTGAATGGGCCACGGTTGATTTGCATAAAAGTAGGCAAAAGTTGTATGAATTGTATGCTGAGCGTCAGTACAACACTAGTGTAGAGTTCAGGGATTATGTGAGATTATTTTCCAAGGATTTCAAAAAGAAATGTGTTTTTGCTAAATCGCAACACATAAAATGTAAGATAAAAAATAGTACTAATATAATTAAAACAACTTGGAAAATAATTAATGATGAAACAGGAAAAGCAACTCCGCGTTTTGATGAATTTCATTTAGATTTAGAGAATAAAAAAATTTCGTCAGACTTAGAGGTTGCTAATACTTTTGAAGAGTTTTTTACAAAAATTCCTGTCTCAACTACGAAATCACTGAACTCCTCACCTTCCATTGCACTCTCTTGGCTAGCTGATAGCTTGCCCCAATGTCATAGTACTTTTAAATTCAGTCGTGTCGATGCCTCTGATGTTATTAAGTCATTTAATTTAATTAATAACAAAAAAACTAACGATTTGTGGGGTTTGTCAGTTAACCTTGTAAAATCATTAATTGACATCGTTGCACCAGACATGGCGGTAATTTTTAACAATTGTGTAGATTGTGGTGTATTTCCTGACTTAATGAAGTACAGCAAAATAATACCGATGTTTAAGTCAGGCAGTACTTCGAACCCTAGTAACTTTAGGCCAATATCGGTTCTCCCAACCTTTAGTAAAATATTTGAGAAAATAATGTTGAACCAGTTGCTAAAACATTTCAAAAAATATAATTTATTACATAATAAGCAATTTGGCTTTACTCGAGGTCGCTCGACTACCGATGCTGGCGTACAGTTATTACTCAATATCTACGAGGCCTGGGAGGATTCACGTGACGCGCTTGGCGTTTTCTGTGATCTGTCTAAGGCCTTCGATTGTGTTCAGTATGAAACCCTGATCGGGAAATTGCGACACTATGGCCTCGCGGGCACAGCATTAGACCTGATGAGTTCATATTTAACCAATAGAACGCAAAAGGTCTGTGTCAATGGCAAGCTTTCTGCGGGGTCTGTGACAAAAATGGGAGTCCCACAGGGTTCCATACTAGGACCATTTCTTTTCCTCATTTATATCAATGACCTTCCTTACTTTGTTAAGGGTGATCATGAGATTGTTCTGTTTGCTGATGATACTTCGCTGTTGTTTAAGATTAATAGGCGACAAACAAATTATGACGACGTAAACAGCTCTCTCAATAAAGTGGTACAATGGTTTGAAGCTAATAATTTATTGCTCAACGCAAATAAAACAAAATGTATTAAATTTAGTCTGCCTAATGTTAAACAAATGCAAACCATTGTTAAACTTAATAATGAGGAACTAGACCTTGTAGACAGTACCGTTTTCTTAGGCATTACGTTAGATAACAGATTACAGTGGGGGCCCCATATAAGTGGTCTATCGAACAGGCTCAGCTCTGCGGCTTACGCAGTTAAAAGAATTCGTCGTCTGACAGATGTTGATACTGCCAGACTGGTATATTTCAGCTATTTTCACAGCATTATGTCATACGGTATTCTACTTTGGGGTAATGCTGCTGATATAGATGCAATATTTGTGCTGCAGAAAAGGGCCGTTCGTGCGATTTACAATATGGGTCCAAGAGAGTCGCTAAGAAACAAATTCAAGGCAGTTAACATAATGACAGTTCACTGCGTATATATATTAGAAAACTTGTTGTATGTACATAAAAACATTGACTCTTTTAATAAAAAGAGTGAATGTACATCATATAACTTACGAAACCAAAACAAACTTGTTATAAATTCTAGTAGGCTGCATAAGATTAACAACTCATTTAAGGGTAACTGTATACGTTTCTATAATAAACTCCCACAAGACGTTCTAAAGATGTCAATTAATAAATTCAAAGTCTTTGTTAAAAGAAAGTTGATAGAAAAATCGTATTATAAGTTGCAAGATTACCTAGACGATAGAAACGCTTGGGAGTGAACAAATTGCTCTAATTTTAATTAAAATATAGTAAACTAATTTGTTATTGTAATGATGATGGTAAAAAAAAAAACCCGACTGAGTTTGTTGTGGGTTCTTCTCGGATCAGGGCGCGAAGGAACCCTCGTAACTTTAGATTTTAAGCCGATCTTGAGTACCGTCATCAGATGTATATTAGAATCAGAGTGTGGAAAAAAAATATAATTTGACGATTCAAAAGTGCTGTAATATGCCTACTTGAATAAAGATATTTTTGATTTGATTTGATTTGATATTTATTATCAGCTGAACCCGTGACTTCATCTGCGTGGAATGTTTTTTGGATAGCTTTTTCATCAATTTAGGCTAATTGTTTTACAAATAAGAAATAGAATACTGGGCAGAAAGAATATTTCTACCAAATTTCAAGTTCTTATGGTTCTAGAGATATCGTGATGAGTCAATAGATACTTGGATATCTCTTATATATATCGTTATAGTGTAAGTTAGATGCATAGTTTTTGCCTTTATTAAACTTCAGTGAGTGTAGTGCATCCCTTTAATTTAGAAACGTATAAAGAAAGAACAGATGTATTTTAGTTTAAGTTAAGCCTTTCTAAATAAATAAATAAATAGTATAATTAATAAATAAAATAAAATTTTCAATTAACTTTCTTTTAATCAAGTTTTAAAATGCATTCAATTATATCCCTGGAACGTCTTCTAGGAGTTTCTTATAGATAACCATTAATCAATTAATAATTATATGTCATCGCTCGTCGTCGTCTTCTTCGTATGTTACATGAGATGCTATCACGTTGTTTTCTTAAACGTATAAATGTAACAATTTATGGACAACCGCTACGTGTAAGGGGTCAAGTATAAAATTGTAATATTCAAAATTCATTTATTTCCAAAACTTGTACAAGGTAAATACATAATGGTGGTTGGTGTCTTCTCTTTTAAGTATAGTAAAACTATACTTGTACCAGAAAACACCGCTCTTCCTGGATATATTGTTTTACTTACGAGTTATATTTCATAAGTAAAACTAACAGTTATAAAACTAAATAAAAACATAAAATGAGCAAGAGTAGTTGTAATAAGAATGTGTGTGTGCGCTTGTATGGTTGTGTATGTGTGTGTGTGTGTATGCGCGCGCGCGCATGCCTGTGTGTGAACATGTGTGTGTGCGTGTTAATTTGTAACAATGATTCAATTTCATAATAATCCAAATCATTTAACCAATTTATCAAAGATTATTTACAGGACCGGTAATTTAATTTTTTGTTAGATAGATTGTGGGTATATAATTACCCAATGTTTCAAGGATAAATTATTTATTATTGTTTTACCCTTTGTAATTTACTTTGTACCTTTTAGCATAAGTTTGAATAGCTATATAATTTCAAAAATAATGACTGGTTTATAACGGGGGTGAAATACATTTGGGCCAACGATATATTTGTTAAATTATGTAATATAGCGAAAATCGTGTACCCTTTTCTAATTGGTTTCTTATTTTCGAAGCGTAGTTTTAAAGTTTCTTATAAATGCCGGCACACTTCAGTAATAAATCATTTTTCCTCACAATGAACTACGGAGTTTTAATTAACTTCAACCTCTTGGAAAAGTCCAATTAACGGTTCATAATAAATATATAGGCCTCAATGTCGTTTATCGAGGGATACCTTAATTGAGTCGCTATATCAATTTGTAATTTGATTATTAATTGCCTTTAATTGAGGGGTTAATCAAACTTTATTTATGTATTAAAATTAACATATTTATTATATATAATTAATTTATTACACAATTTGAAATTGTTAATATTCCAGCAGGAACGTGACAAGGAAAATTTTTGTATTTATAGAAACTTTTTCCTTGTCAGGTTTGCCTATTGAAAACGTTTTATGCCAGAAATAATTCAATTTCTTTTTGAAATGTGATTTATTCATCAAAGAAGACTTAATCTCAAAATATTTTTAATTCAAGTTCATACAATAGTCTCTATTGAGTTGTCAATTATCAATTTCTTGGTACTTCTGGTTCAAGAATCTACTTAGAGTTTCACGAATCTATCCGAAAACAGTTGTTTGATATTCTCATCAAATTTATAACAATCCTCATTGCCTAATTCTCTCAAAAAAGTTGACGCAATGCATTGAAAATGATTTGTATTGGCCAGGTTTCACACATTTTCCGGGATAAAAATAAAATAAAGTTTTTGTACACACAGTTTATTCGTTCTATATATACAAATATTTAAAATCGATACATTGAAAGATATATTTAACATGTAATTGATGCGAGTAATGACTAGATCTTAAAATTGTATCGATAAATACATTAAAAAATAACAAACGTTTTTAATATTTTTTATTAACTTTTCATCACAATCTTATTGTATAAATTACCTATAATATATTAATAAATTTATTAAAAACCATCTAAAACTTTACCGTCTCAAATATTATTTGTATTTCAAGTGAAATAATGTTAAATTTCATAAATTTATCGTTATTTTATCGTCTGTATTTGGATATTATATCACATGTAGCTAAAGCCTTACATACGATGCATCTTCGTCCCTAGAAGCATTTTTTTTCCAAAACTTCTTAAAAAAACTGTGATCAATGGTGTAACAACATAATATAAAGGAAAGATAAATAACAACGATTCCAACAGAGGATTATTATATATACAATATTTATTGCTTAGTAAATAACCCTTTCTTTTTCATATATTATGTTGTTATTAGTCACAAAAGCCTCATTGGTCTAGTGCTTAGCATATTTTACTTCATATATGAGGTCCTGGATTCAAGTCCCGGGTCGGGCCAATTCAGAAGCGATATTTATTTTTCTATTAAGATTTTGTCCATATTTGCCCGAAGTTGGAAAGTTGGCGGTGTACTCTACCCCCGTGCCTCGGAGAGCACGTTAACCCCGGTTCTACCCCTAATCTTTCCGTGTCGGATCCCAGTCACATCGGACCTTGAGAACGAAAGAATAGTGTACTTGTGTACTATGCCTGCCAATCCGCAGTAGAGTAGCGTGGTGGGTCTATGCTCTAAATACCCACTCTCATACGAATGAGCTGGCCAGTGCCCAGCAGTGGAACGTAATGGGCTCCTATTTGCCTTTACCTTGCCATTGTCACAAGGCATTTAGAAAAAGAGGAGAGATCGTTAAACTTTTAAAGCAAATTGACTAAAACGTAAGCATGTATAATAGTTTAGCAAACTGAAGAAAAAACTAAAAAGAAAAAAATATTCTTTGTATAAAATTAGCATAGAATGATTAACAATGCGTTAGTAGTGTTGTTGAAAAGTGTTGAGTGATAATATTTATTTTCGATTTCGTAATTCGATTTAACTTTAGGCGTTCTAAGTTTTTTACCTAAACTAAATTTTTATTTCACATTTTTTAAATTTCATTTTGTAATATTTGACAAAAAACTTGTAATATTAAGAGGGATGAACTCAAATAATAACAGAAAAATGTGTACAAAGGCGGCTTAAAGCAATTTCCTCCACACAACCTTTGAATTTCAGAAGCTAATGATAACATCATAGAGCAAGTGCGAAATAATAATACATTATTACTTGAATAAATACAGCTATGATTTTTAGGAAGAGAAGCAGGCGCGCAAATAACTCACTCTAACGGGAGAGATTAATAAAGATCGATAAGTATTTAAAATTAATCTGAGGTTTTGTAGTGTTCAAAAATTTAATTTGTAACGTTAGTTAAACATACCGGTGTACATAATAAAGGCGTGTTAAAAAGCATCACCGTCCTTACATTGTGATTTTAATACCTAATAGCAACATATATAGAAAAAAACATGGACAGGTCAAAAAACTGGTCAAATGTTTCCAATAAAGCTAAGATCAGGGATAACCAAAATAAGGCGATAAACTTGATGCCTGGCACATTCCACTTTTATCCTGAATCAATCTAAGTTGACACTAATCCTATATCTTCTTTGGAAAACAGTGCCCTGCTTTTATAAACGATATTTTAAATCGTTTAAGCTCCATAGTGCATTGATATCTTTTTAGTGGTTAATTATTAGGGCTTTATGAAAGTTGTTACTGGTAATTTGAAAGCCTTACCTTATTCATTTGTATAAATCAATATATTATCTTTTTATATAGCTGTACATACAAACTTATAGTGTATATATAGCTTAATTACATACATACATAGCGTCATGCCTCATCTCCGTAGAGGTAGGCAGGGACCACCACCTTTCACTACGATCCTTGGATATCTCCTTCGCTTGTTTCATTCTCATTAAACCTTCCATAAAAGTTTCGTCGGTTTAGAGTTTGGCTTGACTTGACTTGGCCCTTATTTAAAATATCCTGGATATAGTCCAAGAACGTTCGCTTTAGTATTCTCCTACCAACTTCCCCATTTGATCTTGACTCATAAACCCTTTTTGTCAGTCTCCTTTGATTCATCCTCTCGACGTGCCCAAACCATCTAAGCATACCTTTCTCAATTTTAGTCACTAAAGTTATTGTAGAAGAAATTAACCTTTACGACTGTATGGTAAATAAAATTCGTAATGTTATACGTACTGCTATATGACAAAAATGTGTTAAATTACAAAAGGATGCAAATGTAAATCAAGTATAAGTGTTACAAATGTAATTTATTCGGTTAGGGATGTTTTTATTTCAGATTATTATCGTACACGTCGCTTTTCCTTTCCCAATTGAATTTCTAGTAAGAACGTAATTGTATATTAAAAAAGTAATTGTAGAATCTTTTTTCACTCGACAAAATAATAAAGATGATAAACAAAACTCGCTACATATTGTACATAGTTAATACTTACTAATCAAAACTTTTTAAATTTAAGACTGAAGTTGCTCAAGAAACATTTCGTTATCGTGGAAGAATAGTGACACAATTGTAAAAAAAACTGCTTTTATAGGAAAAAGTTAAACGCAATTTTTAACAACTACCCGATGAAATAAAGACATTTTGTGCTTGACAGCGCATTTTTCACCGAGTCGAAAATGAACTTTTAACATAAGAAAATGTAGACTATTTTAGATACTGCTGTGTTCTTGACTAAAATTTTAGATTATGTGATTATACGCCCAAAACTTTAAACTATAAAAACTATGCTTTAAATTTTGCACCTACCAAATTGTGCAATGTGTTGTCTATCGCTCCGGATGAATCAGACTCAAACATTCAATGAAATGGGAACCCAAGGGCAAAAATGCGTCTCCTGGCACTCCCTCTCCTCCGGCGGGAGGGAGGCACACCCTTGCCTCTGTAATGCGTCCTTCTGAAATGTTCACTTAACTTTTGTCTAACCATAATCCAATCAAATGTCTTTTAAAAACGTCTTTACGTAACTTTTAAAGCCTTTTAACAAGGTTGAACAAAGTTTATGGTAATAAAACTTCACGTTTTTACGACTTCAAAATGAGATAAAGTTCTTCTTTGGTTAGAATTTTATAATTTTCAGAGACAGCAGGTGACAACGTTTCACAGTGTCATTCTGACTTTCCAAAGGAAATATTTCACAAAAATATACAAATATAAACTTAAATATAAATACTCCTTTATACTGCACTTGATAGATGTAAACCAAGATCAAGTAAACAAGGCTTTCACATTAATAAATTCACAGCATTTTCATGCTTCAGTGATGTACGATTGACACTTTATATTCGATTTGGGGCTTCTTGGAGCTTTTATTACAACACTAGAATTCACTTACAGTGTCGAGTCTTTCGTACTCTGAAGTAAATCTATTCATAAGTTTTGTTATTTCGGAGATTTTTCGATAACAAATTTGAGTTTAAAGACATCGGAATTGACAACAAAGTCAATTCTCTGAGAATCAAATAAAAACATTGATTTGTTTGTATTTTACAACAAAAATAGAATGACAAAACTTCTTTTAAATCTTGTAAGTTAATAAGTAGTGCAAAAGGTAAATACCTAATTTCTAAATTATAGTCTGATATATAATTAACTTTGTAAAAATTTTCTAAAAATAACGTACTTATTACAGAATATACGTTATCATGTACTTTAACTTATTACTTTACTAATAATGAGAATCTTTGTTAAACTAAATTTAATAAGATTTATTGGATATCCAAAATATATTTACCACAAAGTTATTAAAAGTCGTAGGTAAGCTAAATAAAATTAATTGAACCTCTAGACGCGCCGTAACCGATGGCGCTTAGAGAAATCCATTTAAGTATTTCCTAACTAAACAAATCGTAAATAACTGCTTTCTGTAAACACATTAACAAAATATCTAAATAAAATACATCTTAGAATATATTTTATAGGTATACGGATTTGATAAAGTAAATTGAAATAATAAATATATTGGAGAAAAATTACACAATGTAGCTGCTACATAATGCACCCATAAGAGAAAATTATTGTTAAATTTATTAATGACGTTATCGGTGACATTTTAATATTTTTTTGGTTCGTTAGTGTAATGCACTAGATGTAATTTAGTATAAAATCTATTTAGCTAAAACATTTTTTTCTAATTTAAGTTTTAGCGAAGGTCTATTAAAAGATAGTTTTGTACATCCGGCTGACCAAAATTAACATATAATTTAAAATTAAAAGTCTAATAGACTTATTATTAGAATTTAAATTTTCTTTATAGGCGGTTGAATCAATCAATATTAACAACTAGAATCTATCAAAAAATATTATAAGTCATAATAATTACTAGTAGTGAAATCCTTTCTGATCAAAAATCAATCCTTCCTGTTTAAAAATCGTAAATTTATCAAATGAATAAAGTTGTCCGTTTGTAATGACAAAATATTGACTTCTAGACCATATTAAATAATTTTTTTGTCAGTGATCAAATTAAAACTATGTGTTGAGTCTAATCTCCTAAACGTCTGAGAAATTTCCTGATGTTATAAGAAATAACATTAGCAACTTAACACTTCTTTAAAATGAGAACTTTAAACGCAATGGTATTATCCGATGGAGACAGCTAGATCGGATTCCTTGAATATAGCGTTAAAAGAATTAAATATTCTAAATACTGCGTAAAGATATCAAGGTATTTCTCGAACTCTGTCTGGTTTCATAAAATAATTTCATCTCTCCAGTCAGGACTCTGGCTTTAATACTAAGTATAACATATAGCAAAATAAAATTTTAAATGCAACGAAGTTAAATGTTTAAGAATATGTTGGTGTAAAAATTTTAAGAATTTCGTGCTAGATGGTGTGCGAGTTGATTTTTTATAATTCTATTTTCAATCCCTATTCTATATTCCATTTCTATAACTATTAACTGATGATTTAAATACACCAAACTGCCTGAACTTTAGTTCTAAATACAGTTCGGCTATTTGCATTATAATGTACACCTACACAAAGTAATTTATTGAAAATATGTCGTTAATACACTTATGAGAATACTGATCCTTAGCAGCGTTACAGGCGGTTTCCTTCAACCTTCCAACCTATCAACTTGATTGATGATAAAATTGCTTCTCTTTCCTTTTCATGATCTATATGCGAAATAAATATATGAGCACTTTATAAGGAACTGCTTTGCTGGACCTAAGTGATTGATAAGTTCTTTTATTGACTTTTAATCGTTTTTAAAATAACAGGTAATAAATGTCAAATTAAACAACAGCCTACTGTCGTAATTAAGTGATCTTTGAAAACATGGTAAATGGTGCTTTGCACGCCTATATGAATAGCCAAATGGTGTCGCAAAAGGCCAGACTGGCTGTGCATGTTGGTGCCAACACTAATGAATGGTAGCGAAAGTTGGGTATGGTAGAAGAAGCATAAATAAATAAAATAAATGCTGTAGAGATGAGAGCGTTAAGAAGTATGACTGGATTAAAACTGAGTGACAAAGTAAGAAATAGTGTGATAAGAGAATGTTGTAGTATAAAAGAAGATGTAGTGGCTAAAGTAGAGAAAGCCAGTGAGTGAATGAGTCAAGATCGTAAGGTGAAGACCCAGGCGAACGTTCATGGACCAAATCCAGGACATTTTAAATAAGGGCCATGACAAGGGTACTAAACTAAACCGACGAACTTGTATAAAAGGTTTAATGAGAATAAAAGAGGCGTGATGCTATGTATGTATGTAATCAAAATTTGACGCAAGCACCCCAAGCCAGTAAAATAATAAATACATTTTATATTTAACAAGATTTATTGAAACTTCCCTTAACGTTTTCCTAAATGCGATCTGCTTTTGTTTAGACTTTCGTGAGATTATCACATGTGTAGGAACATGAGAGGGTTTGTGTAAACAGAGTTAAATGGTTCGTGTAACACATACTTGTATCGGCATACGTGCGTTAGTACCTACGGCTACGGTCAACTTTGCCAAATTATTTTTCGTGTATCTTTTCTTTCAGCAAATAAATATATATAAGATTATGTCCAATTACTTCAGGAAAGAATATAGATATCCTTTATTTCAAAGATCTCAAATTTATTCGTATGCTTATAAAAAAGCACTATGCAAGGTTATCTACCTTTCTCATTTTATTATTTTTCTTTATATGACACACATTTTCTGGTGACAAAATGGTGCAACTCTCCATGAAAATTTAACATGATTCCGTACATATTTTAAAATAAAGTCGTCCACCGCATCTGTTTGTCTGTTGGCGATAAACTCAAAACTTAATGAACGCATTTTTTATGCGCGTTTCGTTTTCAAATAAAATAAGTCATAAGGGGACCTTAGATAACATCTTATAAATCAATGAACATCGTTGATGAACACGTTCCTCCTGAGCTGAGGCTGCAAGTGAGCGCTCAGAACAAGCGATAGAGGCGCAATCAGCATAAGCGTTCGGCTTATGACGCATTTATCTCTCTTTCACTTCATCGGCCGATGCGTCCGAGTGAACAAAGATAGTGGCAGCACACAACCTACGTGTGAACTGTTTTGTCAATTTTATAAAGAGAAGTATGTGGTTTCCATTGTTTATTACAACAATTTGGTTCATTATTTTCTTACGACGTTATACTTAAACTTTCCTCCGTAAACTGTCTTTACAGACAACTAATTTCCTTTTTTTTTGTACTTAAAGATCAAATTTAAATATAGCACATAATTTAAATTATACAAATGACGTAGAATAGATATACACATTTATAAACTACAGTTTACATCTACTGTTACAATTACTTAACGCATTTGAGGTTGTATGGAAAGGGCTCGCACAGGGGGTGTCGACAGGGTGGACTGACGAGCTGAGGAGCACGCTGCGTATCCTCTACGTACTGAGACGTGCGAAGTACTTGTTGCAGCTCGATGCAATCGCCCACCACTGCTACTGGAAGTCCCTCGTCGAATAATACCATTGACCCCGACAACATCTGTATAGATAATTTTTAAAACATAAGTACATATGAACAATGCAAAAATTCTAGATTTCTATGACCATTATGAAAGAAAGAGAATACATATTGTACATGTCGGCGGGTTTCATTTTAAAATTGTTTAAATATTTAATGAGTTATTCATGATACTAAATATGTCATTATACCAGATGTCATGATTCTTACATTGTTTTGTAGTGTAATTATACCGGTGTGATGGTACTTTGTTATTATTTTGTTGAATACTGCAATTATACGGGTTGTATCAAGTGCAAGCTCAGTGCTATAAATAAGCTAGTTGTCAGTTAATGAGATCATTCTATTGCGAGTCACACTATTGTGATAACAGTGTTTTAAAATGTAATAATTGAATAAGTTTATTGGAGTATTTTTTACTGTGTCCGCTGACAGACATCATGGAATATACAAAAAAAAAGTTATAATAATTACAGCAGATAAATTGTACAAGGGGTACAGGTAGGCGGGTTTATCGCTCAAAAGTGATTTCTACCTAACAACCTCAGAGTTAATGACGTCCAATATTTGTATATGATAAACACTATTATATAAAAATACATAATATAAACCTACAAATATGAATATAAATTTTCATCAATTGAAGTAACTGGTTAAACTTGGTTTTTGAAGATTTCCAGAGACTTGGCTTTCCGGATCTTTAGAGGAAGTTCATTCCATAATTTTATGCCCATGACTGCGAAGGATTGACCATAGGACGTTTTTTTTTATTACCATTAATGTTGAGTTTGAGGCTACTTGATGGTCTTAAGCACCGCCTGTCCATATCGCTGCTTTTCAAGCATTGAAGCTTTGCTTCAATCCGAATCAGAATGTACATGCGCTCCTCGGATGTCCCATTAATAGATGAAGAGGGTCCCATTGGGTTTAAGTGGGTATTACGAGGTCTCCTCTTCGGCGAGATCCACACTCCCGACTCTAGTCGGGAGTGCATAAATGCATTATTTTTATGGCTGACAGTTTAGCGCTTGACTTTGCTCTCACCTGATGGTAAATGATGACCTAGTTTCTACACAGCATCGTACGGGAACATAAATCTTGGTTTTGGTGGTAACTAGCTACGGCCGAAGCCTCCCACCAGACGAGACTCGGACGAATTAGAAAATACAAATTTCATAAATTCGTCCTACCGGGGATCGAACCCGGGATCTCGGCTAGCAAGGCGAGTACTCGCACCACTGCGCCAGCGAGGCAGTCATTCCCCAGCGTCAAAAAGAAAAAAGATTAGCCAACTTCAATCATCACTGATCATCAAGTGAGATTACTAGTAAGCGCTAACCTGTAAGAAACGAAAACATCTACGATTTTAACATATTTTAAATGACTCGAAACTTAATTTGTTTTCACATTTACAAATCTATCTCAAATCCTTCATGTACATAAAATAGAAGAATCAATTCCACGAAATCGTAGTAATTAAAGCAAAACATTCCCCACGGCGAAATAATAAGCCAAATGGATATCCCCAATTATCACAAGAAATCCTTACGACTTGAAGCGTACGAGTGTAAAAGAACATACGTTAAATGAAAAGCAAACAAAAGCTTGCCTGCGTAGTCACATTTTAATTAGATATTTCTCTTTATTATATAAGCTTGTACTTTTAGGAGCAGGTAAGGAAATTTCGTAAACTTTTATATGAAACTCTTCGTTTCAGTAACATATATTTACAAAAAGTTATCTGCTTATGCTCTTAGAGATCCCGAGAACCAAATATAGTTTAATTTATACCTCAATTTTTCTTACCAATTTTAGATTACTTTTTGCAGAAAAATTTTCAAGAATTGAAATGATCAGTGCAATTTTTAATTAATGGTGGAATAAATATGTTGGAATGGGATTGTAGTGAAACTAAAAGATATAGTTTGTAAATGTGACTTTTGAATATTTTTTAATGTGAAAATATGAAGTTTTTATTTAACACCCCCGCAACCCTTGCTGGTGGAATTTCACAAAATACATTCTTAGCTGACCTCTACCTGTGAAAAGGAATATTCCTTCTAAATTTCAAGTCTCTACGCTTCATAGTTTTTAGAGATATCGTGAAGAATCAATAGAAACCTGAATATCTCTTTATATATATATAAGAGATATCCAGATAAAGCCAGCACAAACCTAATCGTGGTAATCTATTAGAGTTAAATTAGATTTAATCCCTGTAACGGTAAACATGGGAAACGTTTTATATACACCTTGAGAAAATTAAATAGAATTTATGATAATATTTTATATTTTATATGCGCTCCTAAGCTATCATACGATAAATCATGACAAATGGATATTAAACCCCATTATAATGTTACGGCATGTTAATCACATTTAAAGTACCACTACTGGGCTTTTGTCTTTGAAGACTTTGAAAATTATGGATTCATTTTATTGCAAGAATTTTATATTAATTCCCCGAAAACTCAAATCATATAATAAAAGCTAAAAAACAAATTAAGTCAGCCTGTTGTGGGTTCTTCTATGAATATGGTGAGAATACACCCTCATAACTTAAAGACTTGATTTCGTTCCTCAGTGTCAACATCAGTTGTACATTGGAGAAAATATAAGAAAAAAATGACTATGAAGATTCAAAAGTGCTGAAAATCCTAGTCGATTTAAAATAACTTATTATACGTTAGTATAATAAGTTATTTTAAAGAATACATGTTAATGCTTGTACAAAGTTCTTTCGTGGAATTCATTACAAATGAATCCACGTGTATAACCACTGAGTGATCATGTCTTTGTTACGCACTTCATCATGTCTTTATCACACTTCTATCTATTATTCACACAGTCATCATGTCTTTATCACCTATTACCGAATTATGTTATAAAATAATTAATATGTTTAAACATATATTCTATTTGTACTAACAAAAGAAGCTTGAATTAATTACGATGTTACAGCGCAAGAACTTGTGGTCGAAAGATATCTGTAGAAGGTTATATCAAGTATATTTACTGCCACTTTTATTTGAAATGAAAAAGGTAAACCGTGTTAGATTTCTTTTGCTACAGGTTTTCTCGGGACATTTTCTTTTACTTCATTTTCTTAAAAACATGAAACACGTTTGTGTCAAAGCTTTTCCGCTATAATATAATAAAGAGCCTGTGTGTTACAAAAAATAATTCCAATAAATATAAAATACATTAGAAATATTCTTTTCGTATATATATTCTTTAATGAAATATTTTAAGTTGCAAGTAAATATTTAAATTCAACTAATGGACGGTGGTATAACTTTAAAGGTTCACTTTTTATACCTGGATTTGTGAGGAACCTCTTTTATAATTACAACAAAGTCTCGAGGATTTTTTCCCGATTTTTAGCTCTATAATAGGGAATTTGTAACATAATAAGACTGTTTATAAAGTTATTTGCTTACAAACAGTCTTCTTTCTTGCATATTTGCTTTGTTTATCAGTACTATCTAAGGGTTGAAAAGATAAATATTAGGACCAGTTGGACCCACCATAAATAAGACAACTGTCATAATAACCTGCCTATTTAGAAAACAGGTTAAATGATAAACCGCTAAGACATATAAAATATAGTTTCCTTCTGCTCTCTATTTGCTAGGTTTCACTATATTTTTTATGAAGTCTAATAGATATATAAAATTTAAGACGATAATATCCCCTGTATGAAGAACAATTCAATTATAATATGTTATTAATTCAAGACTTGCCATATAAGTTTCTAACTGATATTACTGTTTTCTGAACCTAGCTTACATTTTAAAATTTCATTTGACCAGACCGTATTATTTATAATTGCTTTACATAATTTACAGACAGCTACATTATTACATATTTTCCAAAATATAAACTCAAATCCCTGTAATAAAAAATACTTCAATTAGACACAATGTACACTTCCAAATGGTTTGCAATAAAACCTGCTTAGATCCAATATTTCGCGAAACGTCTTTGCAAGGATTATAATAGCAAAATCCTTATACCATTATTCCTCGGCAAACAAAACTATAACTTTGGATAAATATTCTGGTAATAATTCCTTCAATACAAATTCGGCAGTTATGTTGAGCTTGATTTGGTGAAACAGATATATTATCCACAAATCAAGCAAACAAATGACTTTCACTTTATCAGATTGTAAATTCAAAGTACAAGAGTAATCTTAGGTAAGATATTCCTTATTTAAGTATATGACAAACGTTTTAATATTTCTATGAGTAGTATTAATAAGTAAGATGTTTTACGAATTACTGTGACGTTAATCCTAGAATTGATTAATAGACTACAAGCCAATGGAAAAAAATAACGAGTGAAATGAACCAACGTAAATAACGCTTGGAGGGCTGTTACAATACCATAAAATAACTCAACGCTATACCGCCATTTCTTAGCGATAAAGGTGAGTACACGAGTAAGTTTTGTCTGTCCTAATATTTATATTTGTTACCATTTATAATGAACCGCTATAAGGTACAACGGTAATATTTAATTGCATTTTATAAAAAAAAAAGTTGCCGTACATAAATTTATGATATTGCACCAATTACCTACATTTCAGGATTTACAAAGTTATTACTGCTGCATATTTGATAACTCTGCTAGTAAAAAAAAGAGGCCCTCATATCCATTGGCGGAAAGTGCAGTCTTCGTTCAGTCTATCACAAAAAAACACAGAATATTTTCTTTTATAATATATAAGGAAGTGGCTAAATTTATGCGTACCTGTCATTGGGATACCATCACACATACTGGACCGTCTACCGAAAACAGACCGGGATGGCTGTTCCGTTCTTGAAGGCAGTATATTCCCCAATGCCTACAAAAATTAGTTAATTATAATTTGGCTTTTAAAATGGCATAGCAGTTCGTCAAACAAGTGCAAAAATAATAACCTGTTTTCAATTCCTACGTCAGCTAACACTAAATGTACATCATCTTCTTGAAATTTATATTGCTAATAAATAAAAAAAAACATTTGACTTGATGATAGAAACTGAATTAACTAAGGACAGTATTTGTAATGAATATTTCAGCGGCCTTTATAGAAAGCTCAGATAAAAAGTAGCAGACCATTAACGTCCCACTTCTGGGACGCCACAGGCCTCCTCTGGAGGCCTCCTCCTCCTGTGGATTGGCAGACATACTACACAAGAGCACTCTCTATTTCTTCACTCTCATAGTCCAATGTGACGGCAATCCGACACGACCGGACAGAGATTAGGCATAGAACCGACATCTTAACGTTCTCTCTGAGGCACGGGGTGGAGCACACCACCAACTTTCCAACTTCAGGCAAATATTGAGTAAATTTTATAGAAAACTCAATATTTATTTTTGAATTGGCCCGACCCGGAACTCGAACTCAGGATCTCATATCTGTTGTCGAACATCTTAACCACTAGACCAATGAGGCAGTTGAAAGCTGAGGTATCGAAGTTTAATTGTTTTTATTCCAAGTTTTACTATTATGTTGAATATTTTTCTATTCGCGGGTTATGTGTCTGCTACCCAACATCAATATTATTCGACATCACTATATACAAGGTTATGGATTATGTTAACAGACTCGCTAGCAAAATACTAAGAAGCAGATTTTTGCCAGTACAGCTTCAACTAAATATTTTGGAAATAGCCTTTTCTAATTTGTCATGGTTTGGACTAATGACCAGATTCTATCGTAGCGAGTTGTAAATTATAAGAGTAAATTTTCTTTTACAATATTACCTGCTTAAAACCTCTTCGATATTTTGTATTCATATAGCAGTAGATGATAGGGTTGTAGCAACAATGTGACATTGCTAGCCAATGACTGACAAACCAAACGTAACGCATTCCGGGCCACATTGCCCAGTCTTCGTCGTTTTCATGAATTGTCCACAGAATCTGTACAAGTAATGCTGTATATAAATACTTACTTAGATAATTAGGGCATTACAGCTATAAATTAAAGCAATATCTCAAAATATATGCAATAAATCTTTAAGTTGATAAAAATAAAGTCCGTTCCTAAGCCATCTTATAGAAACTTTTTAAACTCAGTACATAGAAGGATACGTTTTACGTGAGAATCACATAAATGGTGCTGTACAACATTTCATAAAATAAATTTAATTAATGAATTTGATAAAACTATTTCAATATCAAGTGTCGCCCACTACAAAATTTAAAAAGTTTATTCGAACTGGAATTGTTAAATAACATTTATAGGACGAGTGTGAAATATTAGGTGTTGAAAATAATAAATTTCGTAAGTAAATAGACCACAAAAAGACATGATTCTAAAAACGGCTCACGTACGAGAAATAATATGTGCCTTGTTTAAATGAGTTTGTGAAAATATATGAAACATTATGAACATATAATACAATAACTACGTAATCGATATATGGCTAAAATAATAAGGTTCAGAAGAAAAGTACTTGATATTGTTCATAATATTGATGTGACAGGAAATCACCATTAATGAATAAAACTAATGTATCGTAGGAGAAAAATACTTGCAATAAATATATTGAGTGGAAGCCAGCACACAGTGAAAACTACCACTACCGTCACCATCATCTTCACCATCTGTAACCAAAAAAGAGCTTTAGTTCCTTAAGTTAGGTTTACTCAGTAAAATGGAAACTTAAACAGACTACTAAGATAATTTAATGCTATTTATATATAATTTTTTACTCGGTTTTATTCTACTTAACATTACGAATTTCATCTACTGTTACAATATACTCATAATTTTACGGATATAATTAAAAGGTCCTGAGACAAACTCTATATAAAATCATTTTATTTATTACTTCACTCACATTTCGGATCAGATTCGATACTCGAATCGAAAAATTTCAAAGTACCCGAATTATTCGCCAAATTTCGAATATTTGCCGAATTATTCGTAAACTATTACATTATTAGTGAATTTTCGAGTATTTTCAATTCAGAGTTTAGTATGTTCAATATTCAAATATAAGTTTAACTGTCTATATACATTTTATTAAAACCATGAAATATATTTACATAAATAGAACAATTATTATAGTTCTATTTATTTAAAAAGAAAGGCTATGTACGATATATCTATTATTTCATTCATATTTTTTGTCGCTGGGAAATGCATTTACGCACCCCGGGTAGGGAGTGTGGGACTCACTGAAAAATCAGCATACCCACTAAAACCCAGCGGCACCTTCGACATCCCTGAGTGGAGAACCAGAGGTACGAGTACACAATCCACTCTGTACATAGCATATTTAGCATTTAAATATTTATTTTGTAGCATCCCAAAAACTGTGAATTTTTTTCGGAATCTCTTGCCAATATTTCCATACATGTAACCCTTCTAACCTTTAGATTGTCCGAGTTGATCACAAGTTGAGGTTATTCTTCGGAAATTGCCCGTGTCTGCTACTAGGCCACATGGGCCAATACTTCTGTTGCGACTACTTTATAAACTGCGAGTGTTTCTTAGTGATTATTTGTGGCTTTGAATATAAAAGTGATGAAAATTAAAACTCTTGAGGTAAATTTTAATTTTTAATATATGAGCCTATAAATACAAGAGGGACTAATCTAGATTTTTTATGGTACCGACTGAGATAAACATATATTGAAAATAAGCAATTGTATTCTCAATAATGGTAATTGAATTTTAAATGATATATTACAATACACGATTTAATTTATTTCAATAGAAATAATTCAAAATCCAGAGATATTTCATTTATTCGAATTTAGAACGATATTCGCACACCCCTATGTATAAATATTTTACTATATTACTTTTCGAACAAAATTAATTCCAGACACCTACCATGTAATATAAGCTGTAGACATAGACAATAAGCAGTGTTATCTTTTACCATACCATTCCATAAATTTATGGATATATTTTCATCGGATTAACGACGTGACAAGCATACTGAATTTTCAAGTTAGGTATGAGGTAGGCATAGTACCGGTACACAAATTCTTTGCTGGTGACTAACCACTGCCGAAGAAACCAGGACTCAAACAATTTAGAACATGTAAATTTCTAAATATGCTCTTCAGAAAAATACAGCCAAGACCTCTGCTAGCGAAGCGAGTACTTGCGCCAGTGATGCCTTTAATATTGAAATGACCTCAAGGTTGAATAGCAGAAATATCTTCTATAGCAGAAGTTTTTATCTGTCATTAAAATTAAATATTTTAGGAATAGATTTAGATAAGTATAAAATAGGATAGAATCAAGAGTTTTATTGGAATATAAATTTAGCCTATAAAACCGAATGGGATTCTAAAAAGAAATCCAAAGTTGAGTTGATCGTTTTCAAGTTAAGGCAAGAGAAATGTTGTCACTTCCTTTATCCTTACCGCTTGCATATTTATGAGACGACCCTATTGGAACAAACGGAAAGGGTGCTGCGCCCTACTCACGTTAAGAAATATTGTTATCTAAATTTTCCATCGACGAAATGGTACAAATCTTAGCCATATTCTAGTTAATCCGAATAACAAAATTACTATTTCCTGAAATATTAATTTGTTTATTAGATTTCCAAAAAAAATCTTGATATATTAAGCATAAATTATAATACTCAATAACATAATATAACGCCTTGATACTAATTAACAACAGCATACATAAAAAGCAAAATATTCTTTATTCAATAGGCTCAAAAAGCACTTTCTCAAAAGTCCGTTGTTATCGAATCTACTACCCATTTCGAAAGTTGATTCCGCTGAGAAGAAACCGGCAAGAAACCCAATGGATACTCTTTTAAATATTATATAGTTTTGTAGGTTACAATGTGTTTAGCTTTCATGTGCAACTGGAATCAAGTGCAAACATCTATATCGCTTAAATAATCTTCAACATTAAAATATGCCTTTTGTAAAAGGATGTTTTAACATATTTCTTTAAGCTATGCGGAGGCAAATCCAAAAGGGATTCGGATATCTTATTAAAAATGCTTATGTACAAACAGACTTCTTCACTCTGAAATATAGCAGTACTATTTTTTTGTCGTTCTTTTTGTTACTTTATTATTACGGCTATATAAAGTGTTATCTAGTGACACATCACGATATCTCTGGAACTATAAGGCGTAGGGACTTGAAATTTGGTAGGAGTATTCCTTTTGCTGAGTAGAGATCAGCTAAGAACAGATTTTTTTCAACGAAATTCCACCTTCAAGGGGGTTACGGGGATGTTAACTATTGACTCATCAGGATATTGCAGTCATACATAGCAAAGAACTCTTGAAGTATTCATATGTATGTTTCTTATTTGTAAAACAATTTACCTAAATTAATTAAATTGCTATCTAAAAAACATTCCACGCTGACGAAGTCGCAGGTTCAGCTAGTTCAATATATATTGCAACAATATTGCGACATAATATAGAACACGTAATGTAAAGAAATAAATTCAAGTCAATTTCCAACAAATCTAGAAGGAATTTCTCTATATATATTTGTAGGGAAAGTGTGAAATAAAAGTTGGAAATGAAAACGGAAAAGAAAGTTTTAGGATTAAAAAGTTATAGGTAGACACGTGATATAAAATACAACACATTAAAGAAAGTACGAGAAAAACATTTCCTGTAGTTTTTCAACCTACTATACTACGTGCACATATATTTTTAATAATTGTCTGCGTATCTAAACCCTTCTCATACCTTGTTCCTTCAAAGTTTATGTCTCAGAAAGGGATATAAAGTTTTATAGACTAACTTTATACTCACGTCTCTGCTAACTGTTAACTTGATTTGTATCAGTTTTGCGAATACGTTGTGCCTAGCTATTAAAGCTGAATTTACTTACGATAATTCAGGTAACACTTAAATTCAAATGTACTCGAATAATATCAATGATTTTTATTTTGCTATTGGACCTCCGGAAAAAAATGAAATACGAAATTTTTAATTAAGAAACGCTTTTTAAATTCCGACGAAGATGGAGTCTAATTTTAATCAACTAGGACTACGAAAACTCGAAATAACGAGTAAATTAGTTCTAAAAAGAAAAAAGTGCTTTTATAATTTGTAGGCATGTTAAGATAAGTAAATAATAATAAAAATAGTCTATAATCTTTAAATCATTTACATTTAGGTGATGTAAAAGAACAAGCGTATTATGAATATAGAAAATTTTACTCGGATCTGTATAGATTTCCATGCCATAAATTGAATTTGCGATAAAACTGAGAAGCTCATTGAAATAATTTCGATACAAATGAAAGCTTCTCATTTAATAAAATATTTTATAATGAAGTTGCTTAAAATTGACATTTATAACATTTATCACGAATGCAATTATAAATATTTTGTCGGTATTTCGACCCACTCACATTGTACAATGTATTAATCGTTATTTATACAAGTTTTTCCTATGAACTTTATAATATACTTTTTTAAGTCTTAATATAAAATTAAAATATATTGAACACAGTTGATTGCCATCTTATACCCAAAGGTTGTTTTTGAACATCACTTATTATCACTTACTTAGATTGTGAGAATGGAAACAGCGGAGTCATAAAATTATATATAACTCAAATTTAGACTTGAATTACTACTTTTTTACACACACACGCACATACAGAGAGGGGGGAGGGGTATTGGGGGAGGGGTATGGGGGGAGGGGGAGAGAGGGAGGGGGGAGCGAGAGACGCACGCACACACAATAATAAATAATATCATTATTATTTATACGCCTAAAATGCATCATGCTATAAGTGCTTTGATATACAACAGAAGGTCACCTATGGGTATTTTTAGAATAAGTGAAACTGTCAGTGAAAAGCCTACTGAAAGAGTTATTTCGGATGCGTTGCCTGTCTCCACATAAAACTTGTACTTCATGGACTTCCGTTTCTCTTATTCAGGAAACGAAATGAAGATACGAGTATATCATATTGCTTTTCTCTACCGAAAGGGTCAGCCCACCCTTTGTCAGTCACTATGTGGTTTCTATCGAAGCAACTATTAAATAAAACTTATTCATATATCAATTATTGAAACAAACTTAATCATTATTATAATCTAAGATATACACTTACTTGAAAATAGAGGCTTAGATACCACTTAACTTGGATCCTTAGATAAATCGATTTCTAACTGCTTTGGGACTTGCCTAAGGGGATAATATAAAGTCTACACCTCATATCCATCAACATTGCTCGTAATAAACATTGTGGTTAATGAAATATATTATATGTCTCAAATTTCAATATATATATATATATATATATATGTCGGAGGGCAGATATCTGTCGAACGCTGGCGCCATCTATCGGCGTCGACAGAGTCAATGGTGGCAGTCCGGCGGGAGTCACTCGACAGTTGTCGAGTAGCGCTCGATCGGAACAGTCAACTGTTGAAACTGTCGCGTTCCTAGCTATTAGTGTTAATGAGTTTGTGTAAATTGATATCGGGAACATTGAGTGATTGAACATTATAAACTGAGTTAATTAATACAGTGTTTGATTGCACCAACAATACCCATGAACGCCCACAGAATAAGAAATTAATTAATGGATCTAATTAATAACGATGTCGGCGGAGAACTCTACGCCCCTGTGCTTTATGCTTCTCGGTTCTCTCTTA